>OZ030005.1:143152052-143609552 GCA_964023405.1 Apodemus agrarius
ACAATGTACTCATATAAATAAAATAAAATAAAAAAACAAATCTAAACAACAACAACAGCCCACGGCCACTTAAGCCACCTGGGCTCCTGCAGGGCGAGGACCAACCACCCCGAGACCACATCTGGAGTTTGGTTTGAGGCCTCAGAGTCAGCGTCTACATCCAGGCCCTGTCTACAACAGGACTACAAATCCCACAGGCACAGACAGAGTCCCCAACACGGCCCTTGGCTTTGGATTAACTTGGTAAACCTCCAGGGTGTCCCCTTTTCCAGAGAGGATCTCGCTAGGGCATCTGGAGCCAAACCCTAGGCTGCTGGGAGGGGCGGCAGAGGAGGAAGCAGGCAAAGGACAGGAAGAGGCTCTTAGCCTGAGTCACCGGGTGCGTGAGGGGGCTCTGAGGCCTGGTCGCCCTCCCTTCTCGGAGCAGCTGTATCCATTTCACCATCTGTGTCCCACCCCTACCCAAGTCCTGTGTTTTGACAGCAGTTTCCGCTCTTGTCACAGAAAAGCCTGTCTCAACTTTGGGTGTGTGCAGACTCACAATGGTGTCCCCGTGACTGACTGAGCTGCAGCCCATCAGTGGCCGAGCCACTGGACTTCCATCCTCTGGGTGGACCTAGACCTAGGACTAAGCTGTGAGCCAGGAGAGCGCGCCTGGGGCTCTAGCTGTAAGGCAAGGTGGGGTGGGGGGGGTGGGGGGGTGGGGGGGTGGGGAACGGGACACGACCTCTCGCTCGCAACAGACAGTTGCTGCAGCCACCCAGCCACACGGGCTGACACAGCTGACCAACAGGGCTGGATGACAAGGACAGGGCCTGGGACACAGCTGAGCTCAGTCTGGCCTTGGCCGTCTGGCCTTGCATGTCACATGGATGAGCAAAGGAACTTCCTGTGCAAATGAGTTGAGCTTGTTAGGCCCAGGAAAAATAGACATGCCCATCTCAAGGTCCAGGGTACCATGGCCATGGCCACCACCCTAGACAGCTCAGCTGGGGGCCTTCAGGGGACTCTGACCCCACGGCAGACCCTGCTGGGCTCCAGTCATCAGCACCAGGTCTCTGGCCCCATAAGCCACTTTGCTGGCTTTCCCACCAGTTGCAGGGTTGGGGAAACAAGGAGCCTAGGTTAGTGACAGGTTGCATCCAGGTTTACAGTCACCTGAGTCTAAGTGTTGTTTATGACAGGGTTTCAGGTAGTGCAGGCTGGCCTCAAACTCACAGTAGTTAAGACTGACCTTGAAGCCTGCGTTAGTGGTATAGTGGTGAGCATAGCTGCCTTCCAAGCAGTTGACCCGGGTTCGATTCCCGGCCAACGCAAGGGTAAATTTTTAGCCGGGCAGTGGTGGCGCACGTCTGTAATTCCAGCACTTGAGAGGCAGAGGCAGGCGGATTTCTGAGTTCGAGGCCAGCCTGGTCTACAGAGTGAGTTCCAGGACAGCCAGGGCTACACAGAGAAACCCTGTCTCAAAAACCAAACAACAACAACAACAACAACAACAACAACAACAAAAAAAAAAAAAAAAAAAAAAAACCTGACCTTGAACTCCTGACATTCCTGCTTCTACTTCCCATTGTGAGTCAAAGCCAAGTGCTGGGATTACAGGTGTGAGTCACATCTGGCCCCTGAATTTCTAAACCTCGGGGTCACATCAACTCTCTTTTTATCAAGGCAGGGTTTCTCTGTGTAGTCTTGGCTGTTCTGGGACTTACTGTGTAGACCAGGCTGCCCTTGAACTCAAAGAGATCCACCTGAGCAAACCTGAGTGCTGGGATTAAGGGTGCGTGCCACGGCTGCCCCTCCGACGCTCATCTTCCTAGGCAGGCCAGCAGCAGCCAGCAGGGCTTGGTAAGTACCAGGGGAACAGGATTCTGTTCTTGGGGTTTGAGCTGAGCTGTTTGTGGATACTGGGGGGTCGGCACAAGGTCAGTTCCTGGTTGTTCCTCCAGATTTCAGGTAGAGGTGGGGCTCCAGCCAAGCGTGTGCAGCCTTGTGCTGAGGACCCCTTAGACACCACTTCCTGTGTGTATCCACTGTGATGGAGGAGCAGGAAGCTGGGAGAAGTGGAGAACTCACTAAGGCCATCCGTGAGCATGCGTGCATCAGAGAGAGGCCTGACTTCCGGACTGTCCACCTGCAGGCCCTGGACCCACTTGTAGGTAGAATCTTGTACCGCAACTTTCCTACTGGGTGCCTGACTCAGGTCTCAGTGTCCTTACCTCAGAGCACAGGTAGCAGGCTGGCCAGGCTGGTAGGGCCCAAGCTGCACACGGCACACGAGGGCTCCCAGCACCTCACAGTCCTCCAAGTCACAAGGGTAGCGAGCGGTCAGCACGTTGCCCTTGGCTTCTTCATAGAGCAGCCGCAAGACGTCCTCGTCATGGATCTGCAGAGCAGGGGCATCAGGACGGTGGCTCAGAGGAGCTGCAAGCATGACTGTCGAGGTGTCTGGGCGTTGCGGGAGTGGGCGCTGGGCATGCAGGAACTCAGCGGCACTGCCTGAGCGCGGCCTTACCTGGAGCTCGCGGCGCTTTGGGAAAAACACGTTCCTTCGGAACTGAAGGGAAGGCTCATCTGGAGAGACGAGCTGCAGTCACTTGCTGGTCCCCCTGCTTAAGGAGGTCCCATCCCACCCTACCCTGCATGGTGCACACCCCAACCTCACTCTTCCCCACAGAGAGGCCTCCTGGATGGGGGTTGCAGACAGTCAGCACACAGTGCATCTCCGGTCACGGCCCGCCCTCCCCGAGGCCCCCTTCAGGTGGCCCTGCCCCACCGACACTGACCCACGGCTACGTCATCATCCGAGGCGTCGGTGAAGCGCAGCAGCAGCTCCGGCCACTGGCGGCCCAGCTTGTAGGGCTGGTGCTTAGGCTTCAACTGTACCTCTGTAGGGCAAGAGAGGAGACGGCCATGAAGCTGCTGACCAGGCCAGTGGTGCCTAGCCACCTGTCACACTGGCCACCAACAGTGAGGGCGGCCACAGCCAGCAACCACTGAGCATGCCCAGGGCCACTCCACAGGGTTCAAGTGTCTTCCCCCTGGGATAACCCTGACTTCCACTCTACCGTGGAGAACCAGCTCTGGGCGGTTAGGTCAACTATCCCAAGACATGGTATGTGATGAATTCAACCTGTGCACCAGGGCCCTGTGAGGCCAGTGATGGGCCATCTGAGAGCTGAGGTGCTGTTGAGCTCACAGAGGGACGGACAGAGATATATGGTGAGGATGCTACTGCGTGCTTGCCAGTTTTTTGTTTTTTTGGTTTTTTTTTTCGAGACAGGGTTTCTCTGTGTAGTCCTGGCTGTCCTGGAACTCACTCTGCAGACCAGGCTGGTCTCGAACTCAGAAATCTGCCTGCCTCTGCCTCCCAAGTGCTGGGATTACAGGTGTGCACCACCACCTCCCAGTGCTTGCCAGTTTTCTGACACAAATACCCTCCCTCTAGGGGCCCCCTTCCCGCTAACGGAGGGGCACTCTGTGCTGTCAGCCAGATGCTGAAGACAACGCTCTGGACACCTGGACCTTCCTTCTGGACCCCGAGCTTGACCAGACAGCAGCGCCAGCCTCAAGGGGGCCTTCTGGCCACTCTCTGCGTCGGCTCCAGTCCTTTCTTGTCATATGGCTGTCCACGGCATCATTTCCTTCGCCTCCCCCACGGCCCCCACCCCAGGCTCACAAGGGCTATGGGGCAACAACACCACTCACTTCACCTCAAGCCCAGAAGGGACGGCAGCTTCCCAGGACCACAGAGAAATCAGTGGCTACAGGTCCAGAGCTTAGGCCCCCAAGCCTTTCAGTACATAAGCTGTGATCCTGTCAGCGGGTCCCATGGTCTGATTCCGTCTGTCCTAGCACTCACGGTGTGGGACAGTAGACCTGCAGGCAGGCATGTGTTCCCCCTGCCATCGGGACAGGGCTATCCCAATACTAGCCTCAGACTTCTGGGTGGGAGCTTCGTCCCGCCACCGCCAACAAAGTAAGGCTAACACTTTGTGGAGCCCTTTCCGTGCAGGGGACGGTGCGAAGGCCAAACGCACCAAACTGAGGAGCATGAAAGGCCCTGCTTCACAGACACTCACGGATGGGGCTGGGACTGCAAGCCAGGGCTCTGCTTAGTCTGGAGGGGTGTGGGGTGGTGTGTGTGTGTGTGTGTGTGTGTGTGTGTGTGTAGGGGGGGTGGTCCCAGATCTGAAGTAGCCTTTCCGTTCCCACCCCAGCCTGGGAAGAACACGGTGTTGAGTGTACTGCCGCCTCAGGCGCTCTGCTGGCCTGGCCGGCCACACAGGCGATGCATTCAGTGCTAGCCACTGCAGGCTGAGGAATGTGAGTGAGTGGGATGGGGGAGGGGGAGGAGGAGCAGGCCGCCCAGCAGGAGCACTGGGAGCCTCCTGTGGCAGAGCGGAGGCCACCACCCACTAGGGCCCGCTGTCCCCGGCTTTCCACATAGCCAAGGGGCCCACAGCCCTGACCAGAGGCTCAGAGGGCAAAGGAGGGGCTGGGCCAGCAGGAAGAGTGTGGGCGTGAGCCTGGGAACAACTGTGCAGGAAGTGGGGGGGGGGAGTAGGGGGGCAGACAGGAGCAAAGATGGGGGCTGGAGCTCCTCCCACAGGACAGAGGGGTCTCAAGCAGACACCCCCCACCTCCCCACCCCTGGGCCTGACCCAGAATGTCCTGATCAAATTATTGAGACCAAGTGTGACCCCTTCCTCCACAGCAAGGGGAACAGTTACTTTTTTGTTGTTTCCTTCTTTTTTTTTTTTCAAGACAGGGTTTCTCTGTGGAGCCCTGGTCATCCTGGAACTCACTGGAGACCAGGCCATTCGTCTCCCTCCGCCTCCCTCCGCCTCCTGAGTGCTGGGATCAAAAGTGTGCACTACCACTGCCTAGCTGTCCTTTTTCAACACTGGGAACTGACCTCTGGCTTTGCACAGGCCAGGCAACTACTAATGAGCTGTACTCTTGGTACTCAAAGGGAATCTTTTAAAAAGTATACTTTAGTGCATGTTCAACTTTAAAAGTCATTATTATTACCATTGTTGCATATGCATGTGTGAACATGAATGTGGAAGTCATAGTATTACTTGTGGGAACTGGTTCTTTCCTTCCACCATATAGGTTCCAGAGATAAACCAGGGTCACCAGGCTTAGGGGCAAATACCTTTACCCACTGAGCCATCTTGTCAGCCCTTAAAGGACAATTTAAGCTCAGAAAACATTCCCAGTACCAGGACTGATTTATTTCCCCAAATAATAACACTGGGCCTCCTTTTGTCTCTTTTCTTCCATATCAACAGACTCAGGGACCATAATGAGGGACTTTATTTACCGGCCTGAGAGTCTATAAAACTCTAAACTATAAAACTCTGGGCTAGAGAGATATCTGCTCTTCTAGAGGTCCTGAGTTCGAGTCCCAGCAACCACATGGTGATTCACAACCATTGTAATGGGATCTTCTGGCATGCAGGCATATTTGCAGATAGACCACTCATGTATAAAATAAAAAATAAATAAAATCTTAAAACAAAAATACCCTGTCTTCATTCCCATTCCACGGTGAGGCCCAGTCTACAGGGGCAGGAAGCGCCTGGTCAGAGTGCCAGACACAGGCAGGTCGGAAGGCCCATGCAGAAGCCATGTTCCTCTTCTCCACTTCCAGAGCTCTACCTACCCTCTTCCCTCCTGCCGACAACAGCACACACAGTCCTGACACCCGCCAGCCCACTGCTCCAGATCTCAGGACTTCACAGGGTAGGATGGACCTAAGCCACGGGGAAACACTGAAGCTATACTCCCTGGGTGAGGCCCAGATCATACGCCCTGGAAGCAGGGGACCCTTCTGCTCTTCTGAAGCATCGCACTAGCACAAGAAAAAGAGGCAGGGACAAAGGATCCCGACACCTCCCCAGGACTCTGGGGGCATGCTAGGTCCCATCTTCCCTGACAGGAAGTGGCCAAAGGTTCTGGTGGCTACGCCCTCTCAGCCCAGTTACCTGTCCTCACCTCCCCAGTGCATTCCCTCGCTGCCAGTCCTTACCCAGCAGAGGGGACACAAGCCAGAGTGCGAAGACCTCCAGGGCCACGTCTGGGAGCTGCAGGACCTCACGGACTGCACGGTGCAGCTCATGGGCACTGATCGAGGACAGGTTCTCCACGGCCAGGGGCACTACTGTGTCATCAGCCAGGTACACCAGTACATCAGCTGCTGGAATACAGGTCGGACAGGGTCAGCTGAGGCCCACCACCAGAACAGGCAGCATTCTCCACCACCCTTTGTGCCTTATCATAACCCAAGCTACAGACACATCCTCTCAAGACCCCACTAACAGTGATGCTTATGGCTTATGGTGACATACACCTGTAGTCCCAACCAGGGTTAACCTGGGCTACATAGCAAGACCCGGCATTCTAAAAATAAATAAAAGTGCTGCCTTTAAGGACTTCTTGAGACCTCAAACCATCCAGAAACCGTGGCCCAGGTACCAGTCCCATTTCATCCCTAAGGTTCAGAGTCGGTGAGAAAAACCACCTCTCTTCCTCTGCAGCACCAATACTGCTGTTTCCAGTGTGGAGAAATAGGACAGAGTGACCCATCCTGAGGTCACAGTTCCCTATCAGGCTGGGAGCAAGGCCAACTAGTGACCTTCTGACTCTGTCTGGGTCAGACTAAGAGGACAATGAAGGTTTCTAAGGCTACCCTGGGTTACAGCCGGTTCCAGGTCTCAGCGTCGTTAGAACTCTTCGGAACTTTAAGGGCCGATGCTGTGGCTTCTGCAGACAGCTTTAAGCAGTCCAGGGAAGAATACACAACTCAAATAGCCAAGCGTCCCCTACAGCAAGCTGGGTTCCTGTTTGAAGCCAGAGCCAACGGCAGATGCCTGGCAGGTCGGCCAGTAAAGGAGCGCTGAGTTCGGAGCCCACATTCTCCACCTGCAGTCTGCCTTCTTGCCTGACTCCACCCAGTCTCTGTGTCCTCTGCAAATCTGTTAAAATAGTTAATAATGCTTCTTCAAAAGGTCATCATCCATCCAATGAGGCCATCATCCATCCAATGAGGTCATCATCCATCCAATGAGGTCATCATCCATCCAATGAGGTCATCATCCATCCAATGAGGCCGGTGAGCACACAGTTAGCACACCGAAGCTCTTTAGATTCTGGTCCTTTCTGCTCCGACAGCTACTTGGAGTGCACTTTACAGGCAGAAAGACGGGCCCCGGAGGCTCAGGTTCATGCTCACCCTTGGTCTGCTCCAGTAGTCTGAGACCTAACAACCTCTCTGGGCCCTAATTTCCTCCCAATAAAATGAAGAGGTGGAGAATCCCTGCTTTCAAAGAGCTGTCCGCAAGAAAGAAATGGGACAAAGAAAGTGGTGTCACTTTCCAATCATGTGTCTTCATCTGAAGACAAAGGAGAGAGGGTTCAGGAGGTCCAGGAGTGTGACTCGGCCACTAAGCTAGAGATAAGAGCCCCGCTAAGTCCTTTGATGTCTATGAGTCTGCCACATCTAAACAAAGATTACTTCCTACATGATTAACTTACTGAAAAAGACAAACTGGAGTCACGACCCCAGGGCTGGAACCAAAAAGGGTACAGAAGAGATTAAAGAATGAAGTAGAGACCTACCTCGGGCACCCACCGAGGAGACGCTGCTTCGGTGGGACCGCTCTGCAGGGCCGGGCTGCCCCGCGCTGCCTTCTGCCCCCTCCATCTGCAATAGGAACGTCAGACAATTAATGGGGGGTCTTGAGGAGATGGTCTCCGCAAGCCCTCAACCAAGAAGCAAAGGGGTCCCGGGTTCGGTCTACAATTCTTAATCTATGTACAGGGATCAAATGTGTAGGCTGAAAGTAGAGGGTGACCCTCAGCCGAGTGCTGATCGCGGTGGGCTGAGTCAGGGCCGTCAGGTGCAGGGGTCTCAAGTAAGAAACGGCCAGACAAGTAAGGGCGCGCCCCTGTCCAGGGCGGGGACATGGGCAGGGTGTGGCCACGCTCTCACCTCGCAGGGTCGCAGAGCCCGCTGCCTCACTCCAGAATGCCACCCGACTCAGGCCTCCAGTTCTGGAACCACCGCTACGCCCACTGGCTGGGTCTCAGGTCCTGCGGAGGGTCGACTTGCAGGCGTTGCGCCGCGGAAGCTGCCGCGGGAGGAAGCACAAACCCGAGGCCCCGCCTCTCCAACTTAGGGAGCCAATCGGAGGCAGGAGCTTCGGCGCACGCGTACTCACGCAGTTTGGCCTTCGGCCCCTCCTAGCCACCCAGGTTCCTAGCTTGGTTAGATCACAGCAAGTCCAAAAACCCGGTCTAGCAACGCACCTGACTACCGAGTCCTGTGTCGTTTGTACCCTGTCGCCCCCACCCCGCACAGCCACAGTGTTGCTTCATGCATGGGACCCTTGGTCTGTAATAGAATGTGGAAAAGATTCAGGAAAACCAAGGATGAGGGCAAGAGCTGTGACTTGGCTGGGCTCCTCTCTGAGATGGGGCGGCTTCCCTGGGACCCGCCTGGTTGGTGGATGGTGTCGCAGTCCTCTCAGGCCTGTTCTGAAGGCCTGGAGGGGTACTGGCTCTTGGCCTTGGATAGGAGAAGGACCCTGGACAAATCCCTTGCCCTTTATAGATCTGTTTTTCACCTGTAACATGAGATTGGACTGAATGAGCCTCAAGGAGCCCTTTCACTCTCAAATTATGCATGTACATTGGAAACAGAACTTGCTGTGCCCCGGGGTGCCTGGCTGTCTTAGAGACATAGCCTCCAAGATCCTGAGGTTCCAGACATGTGGTTCCCCAAATCTTATCAGCAAATTGTTCTGACAAACCATCACGTGTGTGACTAAGGCCTGGAATGTATAGAGAAAAACAAGTCCATGGGCGACACGTGCCACTTGAACCAGAAATCGTTTCTGGTGGCAGCAGTGGCTTGGGATCAGGAGCAGGGACGTGAGTTCTCCTTGCCACCCGTTTCTTTGCTGGAAAGCAGATGAAAGCCCCTGGCCTGTCCTCAGCATTTGCTTTTGTTTTGTAGAACTTTTCTTTTTTTTTTTAAATTTTGTTTACATTTATTTATTATATCTAAGTACACTGTAACTGTCTTCAGACACTCCAGAAGAGAAAGTCAGATCTCTTTTACAGATGGTTGTGAGCCACCATGTGGTTGCTGGGATTTGAACTCAGGACCTTCGGAAGAGCAGTCAGTTGCTCTTAACCGCTGAGCCATTTCTCCAGCCCAGAACTTTTCAATTTAATTCATTTAGGGGCAAACTTGATGGCACACAAGCCTTTAATCACAGCAGAGAGTGACAGGGACAGGCAGATCTCTGATTTCCAGGGCACACAGAGCTATACAGTGAGACCCTGTATGGAGGACGGGGGGGCGGGGTGGAGAACAAGCAAAGCTGGAGGCAAATGCTTGCTTGTTTTGTTTTGTTTTGTTTTGTTGGAGGTTTTTTTTAGACAGGGTTTCTCTGTATAGCCCTGGCTGTCCTGGAACTCACTCTGTAGACCAGGCTGGCCTCGAACTCAGAAATCTGCCTCTGCCTCTGCCTCCCAAGTGCTGGGATTACAGGCGTGTGCCACCACCGCCCTGCAAGGCAAATGCTTGTAATCCTAGCATTTGGATAATGGAGGCAGGTGGATCATCACGAGTCAAGGCCGTACTTGGTCTCACTGCTAGTCCAAAGTCAGACTAGGATATGTGACGCTCTGCCTCAAAAACAAGAACAACAACAAAAACCCAAAAAACAAACAAACAAACAAACCAGCAACAACAAATATTACAGAAGGCCACAGTATTGCTCTAGGAGATACAAACCACTATCGGCAGAGAGGAGAAAGTCTTCAGTTCCCTCTTATCTACCACGTGCTGGACATGGGCCAATTCCTTCCTTCTGTGTCACATGTCATCTTATGGGCTCTGTGAATGGAACTAAGAGGATAAGTAGCCACCATTTATGTGTTGGATACTTTAAAAAGTGTGTGTGTGTGTGTGTGTGTGTGTGTGTGTTACTCCAGGTTCAACCCAGGGTCTCGTACATGTGAACCGAGCATTCTACTCCTGAGCTACACCTGAAAGAAACAGGTAGGGAAAACACTCATATGCACAAATCTTACAAGATTAAAAGTATATATACACAAAATATTAGGTTCTACCCATGAGAAAATGTGATGGTCTTTCCGAGTTCATCTTACATTGTTTAGCATGGTGATCTTCTAGTTCTAGCCAGTTGCTTGCAAATGACACCATTTTATTGTCTTTTCCACCTTAAAACTGCATTGTTGCCGGGCGATGGTGGCGCACGCCTTTAATCCCAGCACTTGGGAGGCAGAGGCAGGCGGATTTCTGAGTTCAAGGCCAGACTGGTCTACAAAGTGAATTCCAGGACAGCCAGGGCTACACAGAGAAACCCTGTCTCGAAAAAAAAAAAAAAAAGAAAGAAAGAAAGAAAAAACTGCATTGTGATTGTGTGCCGTGCTGTCTCTGTCCGTTCCTCCATCTGACTTTTTCATTCTTCGGGCACGGATGCTCTTCCTGACCTCTGTTTGTTCATCGTTTTGGCATTTGTTAGCCTTTGTTATGTCTGCCCTGTGCCGCGGTCTCTAACCCTTTAAATATGTAAGTGGATCAAGCAGCCACAGGCTGGTCCTTGAAGAGACAGACAACCAGTTAGCGAGGAGAGCAAGGGCGAGGGTGAGGGACTTGTCCAGAGCCAGACTTCTGCCCAAGGCCAGAACCTTCAGAACAGCCTGAGAGGACTGCGACACCATCCACCAACCAGGCGGGTCCCAGGGAAGCCTCCCCATCTCAGAGAGGGGCCCAGCCAAGTCACAGCTCTTGCCCTCATCCTGGGTTTCCATGAATCGTTTCCACATCCTATTTCATATAAAGGGTCTTAAGCATGTAGGTGGCTGTGCAGGGGGAGGGCGGGAGGGGGGAGTGATGACAATTGTCCCTGAGATGCCTCGTGGAGAGGTCTCACTAAGAAGGGGAGTTTTCAGCCCCAGCTTGAAGGAGGCCAGAGAGCGTATGTCCAAGAAGAGGAAGCGATGCAGGCGTTAGGGCCTGGAGGCTGAGAACCCTCTTTAGTGGAGCAGGAAGCAGGACATGAGGTCAGAGAAGGGCGGTACGTGAGGGCTCAGACAGTGTGGAAGAGGCTCCCCGGCCTCTTCCTTTTTAGTTTTTAAAGAAAGGAAATGTGTTTGTTGCAGTTAAGACACAGGGAAATCTGAATCTCAGCCCTGGCCTCTGCTGAGGCCTTTCTCGCCCGCCCCATCGCCCCAGGCAGAGGGGCAGGAGAGCAGGATTCTGGTTTGGGTGTAGTGCAGCAGAGGGATTTTGTGCAGTCAAAAGCCCATTGTTCCTTCCCCCTGGGCAAGAAGAGGCTGCGGTTCTGATTCATGGCTGTAAACAACTCTGGAGAGAGCGGACAAACAGGCTTAAGGGCCTGGTGAGTCACTTCTGGGGGCCGGGGCCTCTCTTTTTTGGGGTTATTCTTATTTTGACTAGGCTTAGGTGGCTGCTGCAGGCCACTGTAGCCTGGGACTGCCACCTCGTGGCCACATTCTGACTTCACATAGCCTCAGGGCTTGTCAGGGTAGGTGGGAATGAATGGGAATTTGCTATGAACTGGGCTGGTTGAGCAGGGCCTAGATCCTTGCTCGCTAAGGCAGCCTTGGTGAGGCTCACCAAACTAGGACTCAGTTGCCACCCTCTGTGACCCAGCATGGCCGTCACTGTCTAGGCACAGAACTCAGGCTAGCTGTGGCTGTCAACCTGCCCCTAGAGATTCCGTGCTTCTCAGGCCTCTTCCAGTCTCAGGATCACAGACATTGGCTCACGCTCGCTAATGGTTGCCTGAGGTCTGGGCACCGGGCCACCGCTCACCCTCCAGCCAGGGTTAAACATTAGTGGGAGGTTATCGGGCTTGGGAAGGGGGTGGGGATCTCACTTGTAACAGACTCCTGCGGGCCTGCTTGGAGTACCAGTTCCCACCGGAGCCTGTAAAATGCCTGTGGAAGAGTTTGTGGCTGGCTGGATCTCTGGTGAGACATTCTTCTTTCTGTCATATCATCCTGAAGGGTGGGTGGCTTCCCCGGGAGGATGGGTTGTTGAGAGGAGCCTCCTGGGAATGGCCAAGGAGACAGAGGGGAGCCAAGCAAGGAGGAGCTGCTCCGTCTCCGTCTGCTGGGAAGCGGTGGGATCTGACCGCCACGGCACAGCCTCACCCCAGCCCTTCTCCCAGACCAGTGTGAGGGGCTCAGAACACACTCACCTTTGATCTCTCCGGCTGTCCTTATTTGACCTTTGGAAATCTGCCCTTCCTGGCAATGGGTGCACGCTTGAGCTTTAAGAAAGAAACACTGTGAACCTACCCCTGGTGAGGGTCACCCCAAGCCCCCAAAACAACATCTTCTGCAGAGAATAAGACAAGCCAGTGGGTGGCTTTCCCCCTGGGTCCAGCAGGACACTAAGAAGAGCTCCCCACTCTGTACTGATAATTGTGACAAGGTAGAAGGCAGGAGGATGTGTCCTGCGGAGTCTGTTCTCATTCAAGGCCACAGCACTCTGCGCGGAAGGCAGAAGTACGCCTGGCACAGTTAGGAGGAGTCACCACTCCTTCCCGAGCAGGGGTTCTCAACCTTCCTAATGCTGCGACCCTTTTTGTTTTGTTTTGTTTCTTTGAGAGCTGTGACTCTTTAATACAGTTCCTCATCTTATGATGAACCCCAAACCATAACATTATTTTGTTGTTACTTTATACCTAATTTTGTTACCGTTATAAATTGTAACATACATATCTGATGTACAGGATATCTGACATCCCCACCCCCCCACCCCCGAGGTCTCCATCCCCAGGTTGAGAACCACTCCTCTAGAGCCTCATCCTCCACAGTCAGAGCCGGGGAGAGGAGTGTCACACCTACCTGGCTCTTTCCTATTGTGTGTGCAGTCTCAAGTGAGGCCATGGGTCTCCTTCCTGTCCCAGCACCTCTGAGACCCCAGGACCAGGTGTGGCAGAGCTGGGTAAAGTGGCTGGAATACTATGGCACCCCAAGAGTGTAGGTGGTGGGCATCTGACTACACGTGCCCTCCTGCCCCAGCCGCGCCCTTCTCTCCTGCAGCTTAGAGCCTGCTTCCCAGGCTCGGCACACAGGCCTCACTCACACCACCTTCTTGCCACTGCAGGAGCTGTGGGCCTGGTCCTAGGGCACCCATTCGACACTGTAAAGGTGAGTGTAGCAAAGGCACCCGAGGAGTAGATGGTCTGGCTGGAACCTGGCTGAGAGACTGGGCCTGGCTCGCTGGGTTGGCTCGCAGCGTCTGCTGCGTGGGCGACCTGGCTGCCACTGTGGGAGCAGCCCTGGCTTGCCCATCTGCCTCACATGCCCAGTCCTTTCCATCCAGGTGCGCTTACAGACCCAAAACACATACCAGGGCATCATGGACTGCGTAGTCAAGACGTACCGCCACGAGTCGGTAGGTAGCCCTCTTCTGTGGGGTAAGAATCAGCTAGGGCAGGTGGGGCCTTTCTCCTTTGACTTGCTGCTTGCCGACAACTTCTAAGTCTTCACCCTTGAGGGTATCCGAGAGTCATTTAGCACCTCAAAAGTGGAGTCCAGGTCCTCACAGCCTCCTCCACCTGCTCTGTCTGCCCAGGACAGGGTTTGGGTAGAGGTACTGTACAGCTCAGAGGCCTGGCCGGAGCTGGGAGTGGGACAGAAGCCCACGATGACTGATGGCGCTACCGTGTCGCTCTGCAGGTCCTGGGCTTCTTCAAGGGCATGAGCTTCCCCATTGCCAGTGTAGCCCTGGTCAACTCGGTCCTGTTCGGCGTGTACAGCAACACACTGCTGGCGCTGACTGCCACCTCCCATCAGGAGCGACGGGCCCAGCCACCCAGCTACACAAACATCTTCATAGCAGGTTGTACTGGGGGCCTCCTGCAGGTGAGAGGGTCGTGCTTGGGCACAGTGATGGACCTGAGTCCCCCACCCCCAGAGACTCCCAGCCTTGTGTAAGAAGGCCGTCCTAAGGGGTGCTTGCAGGCACTGCCTCCATTGGCCTGGTAATGTTGTGCCCAGCCAGGCTGGAGGTGGAAGGTCATGGACACCAGGGGTCGAGAGATGGGGCAAAAAGCAGAGTTGGAGATCAGTGTGGAGAAGATGCCAGGCAGAAGCAGCCGATGCCTGCTCTCAGGATTGTCTACCTTCTGAGGGCTCTACCAGCCCCAGAGTTGTGGAAAGAGTATGCAGCTTGACCTTTGACCCTGAGAAACTGTCATACTCAGTAGAGTTGAGTTTTGTTCTGAAGTGATCCTAAAGTGGTCCTAGAGATCATCCCCCTGCTCAACCTGGTCCTTGCCTGCAGTACCATCTCCGAGCCTTGCCTGAGGTCACAGGTCACAGAAGCCACAGGTGGCCAATCAGTGCGTGGGTCACTCCCATCATTTACTTCGGTCTTTGTTCTCAGCACCCGAGTGAGTGACCAGGTTTCTGTGGGGTGTGGTGAGGACTAGAAGAGCTTCTAGGCTGCAGAAGGGACCCGAGCTAAGGGAGTGTCAGAGCGAGCGGAGTGGAACAAAGGGACAGCAGGTGCCAGCTCAGCCCGACACCCCAGCTGTGCTCCCGGGTGACCCTCTAATGGGTACCTGCCCTGATGCCACTGATACTTCCCAGGGCAGAGGGCACGCTCAGAGGACAAAGTCAGGGTGTGCACAGCCGCGGTTAATGATTACAGAGGCCGGGGGAGCTTGCTCGCTCACTCACGCTGGCTCGTCCTCCGTCTCCTCTTCCTCCTCTCCCACCTCTTCCTATTTTTTAAAAAAAAGTTGTTTACTTATTCTTTTCATTTTATGTGTATGAGTGCTTTGCCTCCATATACACACTTATGTACACTGGGTGGTGAGATGGCTCAGCAGTTAGGAGCACTGACTGCTCTCCCAAAGATCCTGAGTTCAAATCCCAGCAACCATATGGTGGCTCACAACCATCCGTAACGAGATCTGACGCCCTCTTCTGGAGTGTTTGAAGACAGCTACAGTGCACTTACATATAACAATAAATAAATCTTTAAAAAAAAGATTTATCAGCTGGGCGTGGTGGTGCATGCCTATAGTCCCAGCACTTGGGAGGCAGAGGCAGGCAGATTTCTGAGTTCGAGGCCAGCCTGGTCTACAGAGTGAGTTCCAGGACAGCCAGGACTACACAGAGAAACCCTGTCTCCAAAAAGATTTATCTTAATTCTAAAGTTAAATTTAAATTCTGCCTATGGAAGCCAGAAGAGGGTGTATGATCCCTGCAACTGGAGTTCCAGTTAGTAGTGTGCTACCCCAGATTCAGATCCTTTGGATAGTAGTATAACTCTTTTCCACTGGGCCATCTCTCCAGCCCTGGTTGTTTTTGCTTTTGTTTTATAATAAATGTTTTAAAAATAATTATTATTTTATGGTATGGATGTTTAGCCTGCATGCATGCCTGTGCACCATGTACATGCCTGGTGCCTACCAGAGCCAGAAGAGGGTGTTGGATCCCCCGCAACCGGAGATACAGATACAGAGCCAACCCGTGGATGCTGGGAATTGAGTCTAGGTCCTCTGGAGGCATAGCCAGTGCTCTTGACTGCTGAGCCCCATCTCTCCAGCCCCGTGACTGGGCTATTGAGGCACTTTCAGTCTCCTGTAGCCCACGCTGGCCTGGAGCTCACTATGTAGCTTTGGCTGGCCTTTGTGGTTCTTTCTTTGAAGCCTTTAGGTTACAGGCAGGAGCCCAGCACACCCAGCCAGCACCTCCCTTGAGCTTCAGCAATGTCTCCTGCTTTATCTGAGACAGGGTCTCACTCTGTAGCACTGGCTGGCCTGGAATTTGCTCTGTCCACCAGGCTGGCCTTAGTTCACAGAGATCTGCCTGCCTCTGCCTTCCCAGTGTTGAGATTAAAGGCACATGTCATGCCGGGCGTGGTGGCGCACGCCTGTAATCCCAGCACTTGGGAGGCAGAGGCAGGCAGATTTCTGAGTTTGAGGCCAGCCTGGTCTACAGAGTGAGTTCCAGGACAGCCAGGACTACACAGAAAAACCCTGTCTCGAAAAACAAAAACAAAACAAAACAACACCCCCCCCCCCCAAAAAAAAAGGCACATGTCACCCTGGACAGCTAGCTGCGTGCCATAGCTACCTCCCTGACTCAAACCTCCCTGGAATGGTGACCTCTTCTTCCCCACACCCTCTCAGCTCAGTCCAGTGCCACCAGATCTGTGTCCTGGCTAAGGGCTCTAGTGCTACCAAATCCCAGCTGTCCCTACCCTCTCACCCCTATAAGTCCTTTTGGTCGGAGGCAGGGAGGGGTGCCCTGGGCGTCAGAGAGGTGTAATGCAGAGGGAGAGCAACCCTATGATGTCGGGTCTGTTCTGCAGCTTCAGCTCCTGTTTCCTGCTGCTGAGCCTGTACTGAGCCCCAGACACTGCACACATGTGGTCCTCCCTGGAATCAGGGAGCCCAGGAGCCTAGGCCCACATGTCCTTGAGTGCCTGTGCCTGCTATCTCAGGAGGAGGGGCCAGTGCTGAGCCTATCAGGCCTGATAATAAGGGGGGCAGGGTGTGCTCAACTGCACCCAGACAGTTGGCCAAACCCAGCCATGTATGTGGGAGGCAGGAGTTGGTGGCAGGAGCCTCTCTGCACTGTTGAGATTAAAAGCAGACATTTCGCCGGGCGGTTTTAAAAATAATTATTAAGCCGGGCGGTGGTGGCGCACGCCTTTAATCCCAGCACTTGGGAGGCAGAGGCAGGCGGATTTCTGAGTTCGAGGCCAGCCTGGTCTACAGAGTGAGTTCCAGGACAGCCAGGACTATACAGAGAAACACTGTCTCGAAAAAAACAAAAACAAACAAACAAACAAAAAAGCAGACATTTCTTGAGCCTAAGCCCCACCCAATCCCCTCCATGTCTGTCGCCACAGGCCTACTGCCTGGCTCCTTTTGACCTCATCAAAGTCCGTCTACAAAACCAGACAGAGCCAAGGCTGCAAACCGGGAGCTCTGCACCCCGGTACCGGGGACCCGTGCACTGTGCAGCCGCCATCCTGAGAGAAGAGGGACCCCGGGGACTGTTCAGAGGATCCTGGGCCCTGGTGCTGAGAGACACTCCGACGTTGGGAATGTACTTTGTCACCTATGAAGGGCTATGTCGCCAGTACACACCAGAAGGCCAGAATCCCAGTAAGTGGGGTGAGGTGGGGTGGGGTGGGGGTACAGCAGAGGCTAGGGAGGGATCTAAAGGCTGAGACTGGAAGATGCTCTGTTCTGGTCTGACTCAACCCTGGCTCCCTCTATCCCAGGTTCAGCCACAGTTCTGGTGGCAGGGGGCTTTGCAGGCATAGCCTCCTGGATCACAGCCACCCCTTTTGATGTGATCAAGTCCCGGATGCAGATGGATGGGCTGAAGGGGAGAAAGTACGGCGGGATGCTGGACTGTATGGCGAGCAGCTTCCGGCAGGAGGGGATAGGGGTCTTTTTCAAGGGCATGACACTCAACAGTGCCCGTGCCTTTCCTGTCAATGCCGCCACCTTCCTTAGCTATGAATACCTGCTGCGCTTATGGAGATGAGCCTGGCCAGGTAATACTGGCAACTCCTCAGCAGAATCATGGCTGATAACAGCTTGGAAAACCAAGCTAAAGCATCCAGCTTTCAGGTGCAAAGGCAAGAGGCACCTTGTATCATCCAGAGAGTTAAGGAGCTGATGTGCAAGAAACCAATGAACCTGGCCCTGTACAGACTCCAAGACACACCTCCCTCCAGCCCACCTCCCCAGACCGCTCTGTCCTGGAGGCAGGGACACAAAGTACATAAAAATCATCTAGGCCTCCACACCATAACCGCCCCTCCAAAAGAGCACTCAGAGACAGCCGCTGTCCTGCCATCACCCAGCCCTGGAGTTCAAACCACTCCCTGGACAGGAGAATGACTTTGGTCTCCTTAGTGTCCAGAATCTTTCAGGGGTTTCTATTATCTTCAGGGGAACCCAGGTCCCAGGCTCCTGGGTGTTCTGCCCCACTAGATGGCCTCTTCTTAGTTCTTTCTGGTGCGGTCCCTCATTCCAGGAGTGCCGTGGGTGGTGTAAATGTCCTCCAGTGGCCCACTCTCAAGATCCAGGCAGAGCTCTTTATCTAGGGGTCCTTCCAGCCCCATCTGTGCTGACTGTGGGGTACCCAAGCACCCCAGCCCTCCTGCCTACCTCAGTCACACCTCTGTGTGCAGCGCTTCGTGATTAGATATTTTTGCTCCTCTGAGTTTCTAGTCTGTGCGAGTCTTGTGGTCAAGATTGTACTTCTGTCTCTTGAACAGATACATGTAATAAAGTGTCATTTGATGCAGTACTGATGGTCCCGTCCTGTCTCTGCTCCCACCACACACAGCTCTGAGCCTTCTAACCCCATGTCCTTGCCCTGGCCCCTCTCCAAGTTGTCTCTTTCTTGTTCACATCTTTCCTTACATTTGTCTGATTATTCATTTCAATTGCTAAATTAGATTTTAAAACTGCCTGAAGGGCTGGCGAAATAGCTCAGTGATTAAGATCATTGGCTGCTCTTCCAGAGGAACCAGGTTCAAATCCCAACATCTACAGGGCAGTTCATTGGGCTGTAACTCTGGGAGAACCTGGTGGCCTCTTTTGGTTTCTGTGGGAATTACATGCACTTGGAGGGAAAATACCCATACACACAAAATAATGAGAATATTTTGAGGGAGGGGTCGAGACAGGGTTTCTCCATGGAGCCCTGGCTGTCCTGGAACTCACTCTGTACTTTAGGCTGGCTGATCCACCAGGCTATGCCTCTTGAGTACTGGGATTAAAGGCATTAGCCCAGCATAAAAATATTAAAAATAAAAACAAACAACTACGACAATAAACTGGCTAAGAGCTGGGCAGTGGAGGCACACACTTAACCCAGAACTCAGGAGGCAGAGGCAGGCACACATACACATCTAAGGTCAAGGCCAGCCTGGTCTACAGAGTGAGTTCCAGGACAGGACAGCCAGGGCTACACAGAGTAACTCTGTCTTGAAAAACCATAAATGGCCTCTAGACTGTACTCTTTCACAGCCTCTCATTACCCTGAACTCTTTCCCCAGGAGGGGATGCCCGTAGATATTTGCTCTTGATGAATGTCTTAACCTACTTCTGCTGAACACATCTGGGTCTCTTCCACAAGGATTTGCCCATGCTCTCCTCCCTGAGTTCGTACCTACCTCCCTATCTTTTAGTTCTTGACTCCTTCAAGACATCTTTCTGTTTCCTCCAGCGACGTCAATGGTTCCGAAGCACCTAGAGAGTTTGTTCAAGTAGTTTGCTAAGCCAAACCTCAGGGTTTCTGACTCAGCAGATTTTTGGAGGGTAGGAGGATGTATATTTCCTGAAGTTGTCAGCTGCAGCTGCAGGTGTGGGCCACACACCGAGAACCACTACATGTTTTCCATGTCACCCCTCTTTCTTGGTCTGAAATTACACGCTCACCTCTGAGTATCTTTTCTGTGTGATTCTGAGTATATCTGCCTCTCTGAACCATGAACTCTGCCTTTAAGCACTTAGGAGGCGGAGGCAGGAGGATCTATGTGAGCTCCAGGCTGGCATGGCCGACAGAGCAAGTGCCAAGACAGCCAAGGCTATGCAGAGAAACCCTGTCTAAGGCTATGCAGAGAAACCCTGTCTCAAAAACCCAACCAACCAAACGAAAAAACTAGAGGTGCTTAGTGGGTTGTCCGAGAAAGAGTTCTGAGTCTAGGGATGCAGCCCAGTCGGTAGAGTGCTTGTCATGCAGGAAGTTCTGGATTGGTCCCCTGTATCTCATACACAGCGCATGGTGACACACACCTATAATTGTAGCACTAGATAGGTAGAGGCAAAAGGTCAGAAGTTCAAGATTTGCTAGATATCAAGTCCAAAGCCAGATTGGGTTACAAGAGACCCTGTCTCAGAAAAATAAAGTTTTACAAGCATAACTTTAAGCTTGCTAGCTGAGCAAGACATGAGGAAACTTCTTAAAGTCCTAGAAATAGGGTACATGAGGCAAGGCTGTGTGGTCAGGGCTGCCTCCTGGAGCAAATGCTGACTTCATGAATGGGACACACGGAACCTTGCGGAGAGAACCTTGGGAGCAGCATACTAAATCTTGAACTCTTGGGTCTTGGGGAAGCTGAGTCCAAGATCCTCAAGGGACTACACCAGGACAAGGTCGGACTGGAAAATCTCCAGCCACCAGCAAAAGAAAAAGAAGACTGCTTCTCTCCCATAGGTAATAAGATAGGTCTGGTTCCCCTAGAGAACCAGGAACCATATTCCTGCACCCTGGAGCCTGCTTCTGAGAAGCTAACACTGCACCTTCTTTACGCCCCCTTCCGTTCAGAAGAAGCAATTACACTATTTTTTTTTTTTTTTTTTTTTTTTTTTTAGAGGGAGCCACTGTTCCACAGGTTTAAGTTGGAACGGTGAAGATTTCCCCAATACATATGTAATACCCATGATGAAATGGCCAGAGTACCTAAACATATAGACGTCCTCTCTCTTTTCTTTCTGAGACAGAGTGTCACACCACCCAGT
The DNA here is from genome assembly GCA_964023405.1 of Apodemus agrarius. Classification (NCBI taxonomy): domain Eukaryota; kingdom Metazoa; phylum Chordata; class Mammalia; order Rodentia; family Muridae; genus Apodemus; species Apodemus agrarius. The sequence continues at coordinate 143,172,635 of OZ030005.1, forward strand.
TCTGAGTAGACATCTTTCACGAAAAAAAATACAGAAAGCCAGGTAGAGCTGGACAAGGGGCTGGGCCAGGTGTTGGGACTCCGACTGGCAATCTCAGTTGGAGGCGAAGGTAGGAGATCTGTGTGAGTTAGAGACTAGCCTGGTTCACACGGTGAGTCCCGGGTCAGCAGAGGTACATGGTGAGACTGTCTCAAAACAACAAGAACTAAAACCAAGCAACCAACCAAAGAGTTGGGGAAGCCAGTACACACCTGTAATCCACCATTCTGGATATTGCAGGCAGACAAAAGTTGAAGGCTAATGTGGGGTAAACACAAAGATGCAGGAACATTAAGTGACTTTCAGCATTAAGAGAAATGAGAAGAAAACTGCAATGGTGCATTATGTCATCTGTCGCCTCTATTAGAACGGCTGTAACACAAAAAGCAAAAGATAAACCACAGAGAGGGCCCAATGGTAAGAACTTTGCTGCATAACCTCAATTCCATCCCTGGAACCCACAGAGAGAGCCCGAGGCGATGCGGTGGCGTGGATCTGCGAGTCAGCATTCCTACTGTGCGATGGGAAGCTGTCGCTAGAGAGGCAGGCCAGTGTTGAGAGCCTTTGTTGCTCTTATAGAGGACTTGGGTTCAATTTCTAGCACCAGCGGTGCCTCACAACTATTTATAACACCGGTTCCAGGGATTTCAACATGCATAAATGTGGTACACATATATGCATGCATAGCAAAGCCGTCATATACACAAAGTAAAAATAAATAAGTCTAAAAATTTTAATAAAACCTTCCAAATCTTAAAAAAAAAAAAAAAAAAAAAAAAACGACAGAAGACAAAAGCAGAAGGGTCTAGTGGTCCTGGTCTCGTTTCCAAGCAAATGAGTGAAGAGCTGATCTGCACCCCGCCCGCTCTCTGGGGCACACTAGCATCCATCCCGAGACCCAGCTCTCCGCTCACAGGGAGAGCACAGGTCAGCTCCGAGTACCACATGACCGATACACTGGACATGAACCAGACAGGAGCCACAGGTTATCTGCCAATGTAAACAAGTTTCCCGTGTAATGAATGACCTGGTCATAGGTCAAAGTACTAGACCTCAAATGGCCCTCAGTGAAGTGTCTCATTACAGTGTGTGTAATACACCCAAACTGCAAACACCTACAGCCAATCACTGCTAACGCAGGGTTACTAGTGTTCAATTTACTGGGGGCTCTCGGAACATCTGGCCTCCACATCTGCCACACTCAGGGGTGCGCCCTCAGCCCCAGTTGGCCCATGCTTGCTATCCTTTGGTTTGCTATCCTTCCCACTTTTCTCTCTATTCAGTGCTCTAGTATCAAAACTCACCACTGGGTGGTGAGACAGCCAGTCAGCAGGTAAAAGCACTTGCCACAAAAGGCCTGGAGACCTGAGTTTGATTCCCAGAGCCCACATGGAGGAGAAAGGAGAGAACCAAGTCCACAACTTGTCCTCTGACTCCACACGCACACGGCAGCAAATGTGCGTGTGTGTCCCCCACCCCGCATAAGCTATAAATACAAATGAAAAAGAAAAACGAAGCTGGGCACGGTGGCGCACACCTTTAATGCCAGCACTCAGGCAGGAGCAGGTGGACCTCTGAGAAGTTAAGGCCAGCCTGCTCTACAGAGTGAGACCCTATCTCAAAAACCAAAACAGCAATACCACACAAACAACAGCAGAACCAGCTCACCTCTACCGGGTTTCACGAGGCTTTATGGGACCAAAGCGCTCTGTACAAGCTTTCTGGTCCTGCTTGGCAGAGATGTCATCTTTGCAATCTTGTGACATAAAAGGAATGTAGTAAAATGATTAAATGGACGAAAACGTACAGTGAGAGAACGACCATTCCGGAGCTTGATGCCCTGCCCTACCTCTGGCCACTGTACATACACAGTCTGATGCTCAACTGATAAGAACTGCAAAGGTCCAGCCTGGTCTACAGAGTGAGTTCCAGGACAGCCAGGGCTACATAGAGAAACCCTGTCTCAAAAAAAAAAAAAAAAAAAAAAAAAAACTGCAAAGGTCTGGGTCGTCCTGAGACCAAGTTTTCTTCTTGTAAGTATGGTCCCAGAGGAGGGTCCATGTGTGAAGGATTCTTCCTGATAAAGACTTCACCCTTCTCTCATGTAAGCCATGCCTGAGAAGGTGCGGGCAACTCAGTTGGCACAGCAGTAACTCCGTATGCTCGAAGCCCTGGGTTAGGTTTAATCCACAGCATCACATAAATCAGAGAATGGTGCCAGACCCCTGTAATCCTGGCCCTGGGAGGGGAAGGCAAGCCATTAAGATGCTCAAAATCATCTTCAGCCACAGGGCAAGCTCAAGGCCAGCTCAGGCTATACAAGACCACATTCCAAAAAAGAAAAAGAAAAAAGAAACTCCACACTCTGACTTTGTGGTTAAAAACTTTATTTTCTGAAACAGAATTGGTCTTGACCCAAAATTCAAGGAACGGGGCCACTGTTAGGAAGCCACCTTTCTAGGTTCTACCCTATCTAGACTAACTCTCCACAAAGCTCTAGAAGTTTCACCAGGGCCTAGAAGCTACACAACCCAGATTCCCACTCTTGAGGTGCCATTGGTAGAAACTCTAGGCTTGAACAACTTTTACTCTGACCTTAGACTTTGTGTTCCAATTTTCTTCCCCTCTACACCCTCCACATACTATTTCCACAGGAAAGAACCAGTCTGCCTCTGGAGAGGCGTTTCCATGGGAAACAGGAGAGGGAGACTACAGGCAGCCATGCCTCCTCACAGACAGCAGAGCTGCTCCACCTCCACCTCACAGTCATAGAATTTCTCAAAGAGTTCTGGAGAAGTGCTGTTGCATTCAAGCCACCTCCTCAAGGTGCACAATGCCCGCAGGGCATCGGCCTTGGTGGGCAGGGGCTCAAAGCCACCTTCTTCCTTCCCACTGTCTTCAGTTCCCGTCTCTTCTTTGCACACTCTGGGCCCTGGGTCCTCATCCTCCAGGTCTACAAAGTGAGAAAACTCCTCTTGGCTCAGCCCACTAGGGACTGGTGACATCTCAGTGTCTCTGTCCAGAGACAGTGGTGTTTTGCCCGGAGCAAGCCCTTCTTGAACGAAGCTGCTCAAAATGAGCTGGCGAGGTACCTTGGCCCAAGCCGCGGCCACCATATGCAGAGCATCCAAAACTGTGATGCTGGCCCCGGCCTCGGCCAGCGAGGTGCCCTCTTTCCCACTCTGCATGGCGGCCAGTTTGCTCAGCAGACGGTGACGGTAATGGGCCTTAAAGGCGAAAACCACAGAGCCAGGAAGGGAAGGAGTGGTGCTTGAGACGGAGAGAGGCAGGAGTCGCACATGGTGGAGCCCAGGAAAACTGGCCCATTCCTCTACCACTCCAGAAGCCAGCAGCAAGGCTACCTGTCGGCCCTGCTGTCCCATGTCCTGGTCAAACTGTGCCAGCCACTCTGGCCAGGGAATGGCTAGGTCAGGGTGATAAGAGGCAGGCAGTGCCTCACTGTTGACTCCAAAGAAACATCTTGGGGCAGGCTGGAGCCCACCCACAAATACCCTTCGCTTTTCTGTGCCTCTGCTGTTGGCACACAGGAGTACTTGCAACCGATCACATTCAAACACTCTGCCAGGCACCGCTCGATACAACAAGGGAACTTCAGCACAGCCAAAAACATCTTCTGGTGAGAAGTCTTTAAGAGAGAGAGGTGGCTGGGCCTGAGATGGGAGAACTGCGGGAGGAGGTTCAGGAGGGAACATGGGGACAAGGACTTGGCGAGCCCCAAAGCCCACATTGTTTCGGCGTTTCCAGCGGACCAGCCAGCCAATGCTGGGCACAAAATCCTGGCCCATGATATCGGCCAGTTCCTTGGCCTTGTGGAGCAGCATGGGCCCCGTGACATCCCAGGCCTTGGCTCGGGCAATGTGGTACCAGCAGAGCAGAGCCTCATCGATTCCACTGTATTTGGATTCACGCTTCCGCTTCCGCTCATGGTTGGCTGTGCCACTGCACCAGTCTGCCAACAGCTTCTCCTTATTCTTACAGATACGTGAGATCTGGGGCTGCGAAACCTGGAAGCGCCGGGCCACCTCTGACTGGGACATCTTGGACTCATCCAAGAGTTCCAGAACCTGGATCTTCTCAGCCAGGGACAGCGCGTGAAGCTTCTTCTTGGTGTTCAGCTCCATGACTCCCTGGGAACCTCCTGGGGGAAGAAAAGTAGGAGAGTGTGGGCTGTGGGCAAGGAGAGAGAGCAAGCAGGTCAGGACCGGGAGGTCAGAGCAATCAGCTGGACTGCAGAAGGTGGGAGGAGACCAGAAAGAGCCGCAGGATGGCCGGGCTGCGGGAGAAGAGGGCTAGACTGCCAGAACAGAGCTGGCAGGGGAGAGTCTCTGGTCCGAAGCAGGGGGATCTGGGCTGGGGTTTGGTACTGATGGGGTGGAAGGATGAATACAGGCCACAGGACAGCTGTGAAGGCAACCAGGAGACAGCTGTCGAGACAACAAAGGAGCAACGGCAGAGGCCTGGGGCTGAGCCAGGCAGGTGTAGGGGGCATTCAGGGTGCCAGGGAGGAGACCTCAGAGAGGAGATAAGGGGAGGGCCTAGATTGAATTGTGAAGGTTGAATGACGGCGGGCGGTAGACTACTGAGCGGGCAGAGTTGAGGTGAACAGGTGAGACGGTACAGATGACAAAGCCAGACGGATGGGGTCTGAAGGCGCTGCCAATTTCGGTGCTGGCAGGGCGGGGGTCAAGCTAGTCAATGGTTCAACCTGACGGTGCCAAGACGACAAAGGGCGACAGGGTGAGGAGGCTGAGGGCAGCAAAAGGGAAGAAGTGTCCCCTGCCCGGTGATAGCCTGGAGGGATATCCGAGAGAAGGGAGCGCCGGCCAGGAAGCAGGCAGCTCCGGGCTCTGCGCCCCGACTCGCTCCGCCTTGACCCCTAGTCAGTCGGCTGGACCCACAGGCGTCGACCCAGCCCGCCCGCCCGGCCGGCCACAGGGCCTCCCGCTCCGCACCCACCTCCAGGCGCCGTCCTGCGGCTCCAGCCCCAGCCCCAGCCCCAACAGGGTTCCTGGGCCTCAGCAGAAGAGGAGAGTGCCGGGCGCCGCGACCCCGAGGGCAGAGCGCGCAGAGGGGCTGCTCCGGAGCGGCCCCGCAGCCCCGCCCTAACAAACCTGATTAGCCATCAGCAGCAGCTTGTCCCGCCTCCAGCTACATCTGATTGGATGCTGTGGAAGTGGCGGTTCGTCAGCCCTCTGGAGGAGGAGCTTCCTGAGCTGAGGGGCGGGAGCCAGAGCAAGGGTCTGGCGGGAAGACCCGGCCCTAGTGCCTCTCACTAGCGTGCCTTGGCGGGCGGCGACCCAGGTAGCTTCGACCACATCCCTACCGGGTATCAAACAGGGATACTGGATTTGGGTTGGAAACAAGATGATGAAAGGAGAAAATGAATGAATGTAAGCTTTCAGTCACAAAAAACTAGTTACCATGTATAGCGCGGGCCTCTGGTCTTGCCCACCAGCTACAGAATACACAGGTGGCGAGAAAGGACACTTTTATTTTATTTTACTTTATTTTATTTATTTTATTTATTTATTTATTTATTTATTTTATTTATTTATTTATTTATTTATTTTTTTGTTTTTTGAGACAGGGTTTCTCCGTGTAAGTCTTGGCTGTCCTGGAACTCACTCTGTAGACCAGGCTGGCCTCGAACTCAGAAATCCGCCTGCCTCTGCCTCCCAAGTGCTGGGATTACAGGCGTGCGCCACCATGCCCGGCTTATTTTATTTTATTTTATTTTATTTTATTTTATTTTATTTTATTTTATTTTAATTTTTTACCAGTTTGGTGGCTCAAGGCAAGATCTAAATTCCTATGTTAATCATTTCCCTCCTTTGTAACATTAGGCTCTGAGCTAGGTGTAGATAACTTAGCCCTCCCTAACCCTTAAACAGCCAGAACCCCACTTTTCTGTCCTTTCTATAGGTTTTGAGCCTATCCATTTACCAGTAGATGTCTCCTGCGAACCTCAACTTTTCTCTTAAATTTATTTTAGTGGTCTCATCAGCACATTTCTCTTTTGGCCCTTAAGACTACTCAGTTGCCAAGGATAACTGCCTGACTCCCTGTACCCCTGGCCTACATAGCAGGACAGGCAGTGCACAGTCCCAACACACTCCGATCTCAGAACCCAGTCCAGAACACTGCAGGAGGCAGCCAGGGCTCAGTTTATCGGCAACAATGACCTCAGAGTGTTCTAGAAAAGTCTGACACTTCAGGTGTATTTAGCTGGATCTTTAAAACAAACAAACAAACAAACAAACAGAACCAGGCATAGTAGCTTGTAATTTCAGCACTCCAGGAAGGCAAGGCAGGATTACAAGTTTGAGGCCATCCTAGGCTACACAGAAAAAAAGACCCAAAACAGTATCAAATATGTGTGCACATGCATGTGTGCATCTACATGCTTTTTAAAAAAGTATGCGTGTAGATACACACATGACTAGTGTGGAAATAGGGGGACACCTTGGTTTGAGGGGTGGCTCCCTTCCTTGTTGAGGCAGGGTTTTGCTGGGTAGCACACTCCCACTTGGATTAAGCTTCCTGCAGATCCTGTTTCCACCTCCATGTCCCTCTAGAGTGCTGGAATAACAGACAACATCCAGCTCCTTATCTGGGATGCAGGGACAAAATCCAGGTGGTCAGGCTCACATTCCAAGGGTGTGTCTGCCACAGGGATGCAATGCCAATAAATAAATGAAATAAATGAATGGGAAAAAAGAAAAGAACAAGAGAGTGCTTTAACTGGCTGAGCCATCTCCCAGCTGTTTAGAATCTCAGACAGGGGGCTGGTGACACAGCTCAGCGGTTTAAACAGGAGACCAGAGTTCAGGAGCCAGAGAGATGGTGAAGAGCATGTCTGCTCTTTTTTTTTTTTTTTTTTTTTTTTAAGATTTATTCATTTATTATATGCAAGTACATTATAGCTGTCTTCAGACACCCCAGAAGAGGGCATCAGATCTCATTATAGATGGTTGTGAATCACTGTGTGGTTGCTGGAATTTGAACTCAGGACCTTCGAAAGACAGTCAGTACTCTTAACCACTGAGTCATTTGTCCAACCCCCACATCTGCTCTTCTAAAGGCTTGGATTGTTTTTTGTTTTTTTGTTTGTTTGTTTGTTTTTGTTTTTTTTTTTTTTTGAGACAGGGTTTCTCTGTGTAGCCCTGGCTGTCCTGGAACTCACTCTGTAGATCAGGCTGGCCTCAAACTCAGAAATCCGCCTGCCTCTGCCTCCCAAGTGCTGGGATTACAGGCGTGCGGCACCACCGCCCAGCTAAAGGCTTGGATTGTATTCCCAGCACCTCAAAACCACCTTTAACTCCAGTTCCAGGCTATCTTGGATACTTGGTACATAGACATATATGCAGGCAAAACACTCCTTAAAAACCAAACAAAAAAACCAAAACCCACAAACACCAGAGTTCAGTGACTCAAAACTGCTTGTAATTTCAGCTCCAGGGGATCTGAGCCCTCTCATCTGCCTCTGTGCTAACATGCATATACTTACACCAATACTTTTTCTTAAAACAGGGTTTTCTGGGGCTGAAGAGATGGCTCAGTTTTTAAAAGCACCGACTGCTCTTCAGAGGTCCTGAGTTTGATTCCCAGCAACCACATGGTGGTTTGCAAACATCTGAAATGGGATTCAATGCCCTTTTCTAGGTTGTCTGAAGACAGCTACAGTGTACTCATATAAATAAAATTTAAACAATAAAAAACAGGGCTGGAGAGATGGCTCTCAGCAGTTAAGAGCACTGACTGCTCTTCCGAAGGTCCTTAGTTCAAATCCCAGCAACTACATGGTGGCTCACAACCATCCGCAACAAGATCTGACGCCCTCTTCTGGTGTGTCTGAAGACAACTACAGTGTACTTACATATAATAAGTAAATCTTAAAACAAAAAAATAAAGTAAAAATAAAAAATAAAAAAACGGGGTCTCCTTATTTAGCCTGGCTGGCCTGGAACTTGCTCTGTACTCCAGCCTAGCCTTGACTCCTGAATGCTGGGACTAAAGGCCTGTGTGTGGCCAAGCTCATGTTTTTAAAATGTTAATATATGGGCTGGAGAGATGGTTCAAAGGTTAAGAGCATTGGGTGCTCTTTCAAAGGTCTTAATAAGTTCCATTTCCAGCAATCACAGAGGCTCACAAGCATCTATGATGTGATCTAATGCCCTCTTCTGGCATGCAGGTGTACATGCAGACAGAGCACTCATACATAAAATAAACCTTGAAAAAAAGTTAAAATGTAAACAATACCAAGTAAGCTATGCAAGATCCACTGTATAAGGTCAGAGCACTAGGCTGGCCAGCTATAAACTCACTGTCTGCACATAACACCTTAGGACTGGAAGGCTACACTCAGCAGTTCTGGCTTTGGAACTCTGCTTTGGCTTAGCAATCCTACAGGCAATGAGAAGGAAATGAGATGACAAACAAGATCTGAGGTTACCCGTCCTGGCCACCCTCTTGTTCCATGAGGACATCAGGCCAGGTTTGTCAACGGGTGAGGAAGAGTGGGCAGACGGCCTGGCCAGCCTGAGCCCTCCCATGCCATCCCCCGGAGCTGCAGTTACAGGCACTGTGAGCCACCTGATGTGTGCTGGGAACTGAACCTGGCCCTCTGCAGGAGCAATGAGCATCCTCCTCTGCCCAGCTCTCTCCTGGCCCAACTCCTTTGAGCTCAAGCCACAAACAAGCTTCTGGGCCCACTTTAACCATGGGACATTACAGTGCCACACATCTGTCCCACCTCCACCCACACAATCACATCTAGTAAAGTCTCCCCAGCCAGCCAAAAGCACAGATATAGAGAAGGTGCTAAAGTTGCTTTTAACCCAATTTTTGTATTAATTAAAATAGCTTTTTTTCCCCCCCAAGACAGGGTCTCTGTGTGTGGCCCTGTTGTCGTGGAACTCACTCTGTAGACCAGGCTGGCCTCGAACTCAGAAATCCACCTGCCTCTGCCTCCCAAGTGCTGGGATTAAAGGCGTGTGCCATCAACACCCGGCAGCTTCATTCTTTATACCACTAAATTGTTAAAAAAAAAATTGAATTTATATAACAAAGCTAACAAAATAGCTAATTTTATATCTGCTTTACATGGTAGAGTGTAACAAAAACTTTGCTTTTGGGAGAAAAATTTGTTTCAATTAAAAAAAAAAACAAAAGCCAGGCCGGGCATGGTAGCGCATGCCTATAATCCCAGCACTTGGGAGGCAGAGGCAGGTGGATTTCTGAGTTCAAGGCCAGCCTGGTCTACAGAGTGAGTTCCAGGACAGCCAGGGCTACACGGAGAAACCCTGTCTCGAAAGACCAAAAACCCAAAAACAAAAAAAATGAAATAAAACAAAAACAAAACTACTGTCCTAAGATTGAAATGAAATGACCTTTCAGCAAGGAGTCAGGAGACGAACCGTCCAACAGAAGGCTCTGTAAAACTGTTTATTTTTACTAATGTTTTGAATACAGGAACTAAATATGTGAGGAGGGGCCTCAACTTTCAGAAACACCAGTCAGGGCCTGCCCACAGCCAGGGGTAGCCCCTCCAGAGTGCCTTGGCATGGACTGTCCCCTCCTACTTAATGTCAGTGCCACTAAGCAGGAAACAGAAAAATCAGGGTGTGAAGACCTTACCAGCTACTAGCTAGCGTGCAAGGAAAGGGGACCATCCTGTGTCCTGGGAGTCAGGATACACAGGCAGGAGGCAGAGGCTCCTGATCAGTTAAGGACAGGAGGCTGAATGCCCAGGTCCAGGAAGAACGAAAAGGGGATTTTGGAGGTAGGCTTTTTTATAGTTAAAAAACAGGCACATTATCCAACTTCTTCCTGCAGCCCCCAAGCTGCTGGCACAGCCCCCCGACACTATCCCTCTCCCTACAAAACCAAAGGGAATAAGGAAGGAGGCAGAAGACGGGACATTCTGAGGATAGGAAATGTTTGGGTAACCAGAGCACCTGTGAGCAAGCCAGCCAAGCACAGGAAGGACAGGTTTGAAGCTGCTTGTCCCTTTATGGGACAGGGCAGAGCCAGGAGGTGCCCCAGAGCACTCCAGCTCAGCACAGAACCCAACGTAGCATGACAGAGGGCAGGGGGCTGCTTCGGCAGGCGGCAAAGGGAAGCAGAACTAGGGTGTGAAAAGGTCCTGGCACGTGCCACTCAGCCAGCTCACTCCAGCTGCTCCTAGGAAAGGCCCAGCCTGGCTCATCTCTGGGGCAGAACTCTGGAAAGGGGAGGCGGGGCAAGCAAGGCTTGAGACAAATGAGCAGCTCTGTCTCCCTTCCCAGAGGACCCCACTGGGGCCCTGTGATCACCAGGGTCTTGGGCCCAAGGCAGGCTGAGTGAATGCACTTCTTGGAAAACAGAGAGAAGTTGGGCCCACAGGTCAGCCCTGAAGCAGCATGCTGTTCCTTACTCCCTGAGGGCTTGTGGCTAGAGGCAGTCAGAGCTGCCACCTCCCTGTGCTGTTGCCAAGGCAGGTTGGCAGGACTGCAGAGTGAAAGAGAGGGGGAATGAAAACAAAGGCAGTGAGGAGAGCAACAGCCTTAGATGCAGGGGAGCTGGGTGGCACATCAGGAGGAGTTCTGGTTCTGGTAGATGGACGCTTTCTCCTTCAGCAGATCCAGACACAGGTGGCAACTCCAGCTTCCTACGGAGAAGCAAAGGCGACAGGGTGGATCCCACAGTCCCATCTACGGCCCTCCATTCTTCAGACCTCACCCCAGGTGGGACAAAGAAAGTTCTGCAGCTTCATTTTTCTCCTGAGCTAGGGAACTGCTAGGTCTTGAGAACCATGAAATTGGAACTGGAGAGACGGCTCAGCAGTTAGATGCTCTGGTTCAGTTCCCAGGGCCCACACGGTGGCTCACAGCCACCCACACTCCATTGACAGGAGATCTGAGCTCTCTCCTGACCCCCAAGGGCACCAGACACTCAGGCATACACTGACATACATGTAGACAAAATATTATTAACATACACTAAAAATACACATGAAAACCATTCTCCATGGAGATGGACACACTGAGTGCAAGGACAGTCCCCAAACAATGCCAGACCCTTTCAGGCTTGTCACTTCAGTAGCCCAGGGGCTCAAAGGACAGGCTGAGCAGACACAAGTGTTTTGCTTTTTTTTTTTTCCTTCTTTGGTTTTTCTTTTTTTTTCTTTTTTTTTTTGGGGGGGGCGGTTATTTGTTTGTTTTTGTATTTTTGAGACAGGGTTTCTCTGTGTGGTCCTGGCTGTCCTGGAACTCACTCTGTAGACCAGGCTGGCCTCGAACTCAGAAATCCGCCTGCCTCTGCCTCCCAGAGTGCTGGGATTACAGGAGTACGCCATCACGCCCGGCTATGTTTTGCTTTTTTTTGGGTAACTTATAACATGAGTGTGAAAGACAGCTTGTGGGAGTCTATCCTGTCTCTTCATCATGTGTTCTGAGGGTTAAACTCTTTTTTTTTTTTTTTTTTTTGGTTTTTCGAGACAGGGTTTTTCCGTGTAGTCCTGGCTGTCCGGGCACTCACTCTGTAGACCAGGCTGGCCTCAAACTCAGAAATCCACCTGCCTCTGCCTCCCAAGTGCTGGGATTACAGGCGTGCACCACCACGCCCGGCTGAGGGTTAAACTCCGAAACCTCAGGCTGTCTAGGCCTGGTTGCAAGTGGTTTTCCTTTGAGCCATCTAGCCAGGCCAGCTACAGATTTTTAAAATGTTCCCAACTTCAGTCAAAAAAAGTCACTGCCTCAAAAATAGAAAAAAGGTCATGAAAAGAGACTCCAGAGAAACTATATTTTCCCCCAAGACAGAGTCTCTCTGTGTAGTCCCGGCTGGCCTCGAACTCAGAGAACCACCTGTCTCTGCCTCTCAAGTGCCGGAAATAAAGGCATGTGCCACCATGCCTGGCTTAAGAAACTACTTTTAATTTGGTAAGAGCCAGAAACCCCACTTGTGGAACGCCCTGCAAGTGACCTGCTCCCCCTCCCCCCAGCATCCCTGGGTGTCGAGGCAGAGGCAGAGGAAGGAGTGAGCTTGTGTGTCCTGCCCTTATCGCCCGAGTCTAATTTCACAGAGAAACAGGGAAGAACCGGGGCAGTGGTGCGCACCTATGCTTGCAGCTCTCGGGGAACAGAGGCAGATCTCTTTTGAGTAATGAGACCCTGCCTAAAAAACTAAACAAATGACAATAAAAAGAAAAAAAAGAAAACTGATAAACAGAAAATAATTGTTCTGTGCAAGAAAAATAAATGGCTAAAACATCACTGGTATTTATTACGGTTTGATCCATTTTCTTGAGAAGTAACACTACTTCTTCTTAGGGGGAGGGGGTTACAAGCAAGGTCTCTTTGTGCAGCCCTGGCCATCCTGGAACTAGCTCTACAGACCAGGCAGACCTTCAACTCTGATATCCACCTGCTTATGCCTTCTGAGTGCTGTGATTAAAGGCACATTACCACTAATTGGCTAAATCTTAATACAGAATTTATAAGCATAATTTTATGTATGTGGTTTGGACAATACTCCAGGGAAAATATCTTACCTCTCCAAAGACATATGATTGCATCAAGCCTAACCCAGCTGCTCTAGAGACTGAGATAGTCCTTGAACTTCAAGTTCAAGGACTGGTTACGTGGGCTACTGAGCTAGCTCAGGCTACATTATGCAACTCAAAACAAAAAATTCAAGTGTGGGAAGGTAAGATGGCTCAAAGGCTGATGGCTTGATAATCCCCAGAACGCACAGTGAAAGTAGACTTGACCTCCAAACTTTGTCCTCTGACCTCTACACAAGTGCTATGGATCAGAGTGCACTCTGAATAAAAACATTTCACAAGTCAGGGATATAGCTCAGTGGTGGGCCATTTGGCTAGCACGTACAGGGTTCTGGGATCTATCTCTAGTACTACAAAAAGCAAAAGAAAGAAAATAAGCCTTTTGTAGTATTAGAGATAGAAAATATTAAGCCTAATCCCAGCACTCAGGAGGCAGAGGCAGGTGGATTTCTGAGTTCGAGGCCAGCCTGGTCTATAGAGTGAGTTCCAGGACAGCCAGGGCTACACAGAGAAACCCTGTCTCAAAAAAACAAAAAAACGTGCTGGGCAGTGGTGGCGCACGCCTTTAATCCCAGCACTTGGGAGGCAGAGGCAGGCGGATTTCTGAGTTCGAGGCCAGCCTGGTCTACAGAGTGAGTTCCAGGACAGCCAGGGCTATACAGAGAAACCCTGTCTTGAAAAAACAAACAAAAAACAAAAAAAACCAAAAAAAAAAAAAAAAAAAAAAAAAAAAAACCCAGAAAATATCAAGCCAGGCAGTGGTGATGCACGTCTTTAATTCCAACACTTGGGAGGCAGAGGCAGGCAGATTTCTGAGTTTGAGGCCAGCCTAGTCTACAGAGTGAGTTCCAGGACAGCCAGGACTACACAGAGAAACCCTGTCTTGAAAAAACAAACAAAAGAAAATATCTGTGCACATGTACATGTCTGGTGTCTGCAGAGGCCTGAGGAGAGGATTCTCTGGGTTTACAGGCCATGGTGAATGGCCAGTGGTCACTGAACCAAGGCCCTCTGGAGGATCATCCGGTGCTCTTAACTGCTGAGCCACTTCTCCAGCCCCATTAAAAGTTTGTCTGAGCCGGGCGTGGTGGCGCACGCCTATAATCCCAGCACTTTGGAGGCAGAGGCAGGCAGATTTCTGAGTTCGAGGCCAGCCTGGTCTACAGAGTGAGTTCCAGGACAGCCAGGGATACACAGAGAAACCCTGTCTCGAAAAAAAAAAACCCAAAAAAAAAAAAAAAAAAAAAGTTTGTCTGAATCTACCACACATCATTTTATTATGAAATCTATGCTGCTAGACACAGGAACACTGAAACACAATTACAGACAAGTCACAAATCTCAGTATTGGTGTTTTTCTTGGGTACTGTGGATCGTCCTGGGATATAAGTATTTTGAGTAGCTCCAGGCCACTTACCTTCAGGAGGCTCAGACATGGAAGGGGTGAGACAGTACATGTGGTAGCCACGGTCACAGTCATCACAGAAAAGGAGCTGGTCCTGCAGAAGGCAGAGAACAACGGTGTAATGGTTTACATCCCTAAGCTACGACACTGCTGCTACTTCCAAGAGGGACTAGTAGCAGTTAAGATCAGTTGTTAGTCTGTCCATCTCAATCCACACGGGGTCTAACGCATCACAAAGCCTACTATTTCCCTACAATCTTTTCTCCACAAAGCCACCAGTTACCTTCTGAAAAGATGAGACAGATCATATCACCCCCTTAATAAAAAGCCTCAGATAACATCCTCAAGGTCTAAGAATAGGGCGAAGCTTAGGTGCTTAATGTGCACCAGATCCAGGACTCCTCACTAAGCTTAAAAGGTCCCAAGATCCTACAAACTAGCAATGTCCCCCTCTCTGGCCCACCTTCCTGACACAGGAATGATCTAGTGGGCAACAATGGCCTCATTACAGCCAGCCTGCCCACCTCAAGGCCTCTGCACTAGCCAAACTTTCTGGGACTGGTTCCTTGTCTTAGCCAAACTCCAACACCAACCTCACTTCCTCCGGAAGCAAATACAACTACGACCTCTGCCGGCATCCCCTTAACTCTTTGGTACATCACTAGCTTCATTTTCTTTAAGGTGTTATCACACAAAACCCTGTTCCCCAAGGACACACATTCTATCAAAGCACAAACTTCTCGGTCTTATTTACTGACCCGAGAGCTAAGAACACTGCTGAATGTTGGTGCCCAAGAAACAGATTTTTTTAAACAAGTATAAAGTTCCCAGGGGGGCACTGGGAGGAGCAGGTGCACTCTGACAGAAGGCTTGTTCGGGGGTTACGGGGAGCCAGGCAGGCTCAGTGACACGCACATCGTTCTCCGACGTGCCACAGAGGTTGCAGCACTTGCACTCGATGCACTGCCAGCGGTAGGTCTTCACGGCCGCCATCATCACCGGGGTGAACTGCAGGCAGGACGGATGTCCTGTGGAGGAGAGGAGTCAAACAAATGGCCAGAAACCAGGATGGGGAGTGGTAAGGGAGGCTGCCTGACTGTAACAGCACTCAAGGAAGCAGGCCAAGAGGGCCCTGGGCACTGAGTACAGCCTGCTCTTTGAGGATGGAGGTACCTGAGCGGCCACAGTCGGAACAGGACACTAGCTCCTCAGGCTGCCCAGTCTTCTTGTTGATTTTTGAGTCCCCCAGGCAGAAGTCACAGTAGTTGTTAGGCAGGGCCAATCCATCAGGTCCTTTCTTGGCTATAGGGAAAAAGAAAAACCTTCTGATGCTGCTCGAGGGACCTCTGGGCTACCCTACATCCTCTCTATGAAGGGCTTCTGTGCATAGGCCGCTTCCTCTCCTGCTTGCCTGCCCTGAAGCTCAGCTTACATTTCTGCTCCTCAGACCTCTGGGACACCGGAGTGGGTGGTTGGGAGTCTTCTTTATCCTCTCCCTCCTCTTCAGCCAAGTGGGAGTGGGCATAGTGGTAACTGAGGCCAGGTCGGTTCTTGTAACGTTTCCCACAAACTGGGTGGGAAAGAGATTGCAGAGCAATATTAGGACACAAAGGTGCTCCCCCACTCTGACAAGCTAGGAAGCTCCAAATGAGGCCCACGGGAGCACCTCTGCACCCAGCATCTCTCCTCTGGGACAAGCTTGAGTGGCCCCTTCCCCTTAGCTTCAGGCTCTAGACCTCGCTAGTTTCTGGGAGTCTCTTCCCTCTCTAAAACACAACAGCTACGGACATGTTTCTATTCTGGCTTTCAGAAGGCCTTAGCCCATGCTGCAGCAACTTGCCCCAGAAATAGAAATGGTCTGGGCGCTCCAGGTCGGAGAAGTTCTACAGTCTCCCCTTATGGCAAAAGGGGAAACATAGCAAGGAGATGTCAGACTCTTTCTGCTATGTAAATGTGGCAGGCTCATGCCACCCTGTGTATACCAATCCCAACTAAACAGACAACGGGCTGAGGCTGGGTCTCTTGGTGAACACCTACTAACTGCCAGCCAGGATAACTTTCCCAAAGAAACTGAAATACATTCCCACACTAGTGCCCTGCCCAGCCCCTGCCAACCAGCAAGTAAAGATTACATGGCATTTCGTCTTGAGCAATGACACCAAGAGGGGCAAGGGGGCCAGCAGGAAGGACTGGGAGGGTGGGAGGAGGTGTGGTATGGCGGTGACGCATGAGCTGACCACCTGCTGTCTGGTTGGGGAACATCAAATGAATCTATCCATAATGGGTTCTGTTAACACTAGGCCAAGTGGCCATAGGAGTAAATCTGTGGGAGACAAGCAATGGTAAGAACAACTGCTGGGACTGAGAGTGGCGTACACCGGGGTACCACAGCACTACCCTCATACCCTTGCAGCGATCCCAAAGCTAGTATCACAGGAAATGAGAAAGGCAGGAGGAACAAAGGAAGAGGGAAAAGGGACAGGAAAACACAAGTCTGAAAAGTTGAGAGAGCTACCTCTCTGGGGCGCTTTCGAGGTATGCTTTTGTTTGAAACTATCTGAAAGACAGAAAGAAAAGTCATGAGAAGAAGGCCTTGATACATTTGAGACAGGGCAGCAGCAGCAGGAAAGCAGAGCGAGGGAGAGGACCCAGCAGTGGCACTGCAGGCTGGAGGCACGGAGTAGGGTAACAAGGCAAAGGGAAGGAGGACAGACGCTACCCTCAGGGCTGGCCCCGTACACTGCCTTGATGGGTCAGCAGATCTGGATGCTGCCCACTCTGAGGCCAACACTGCCTGCTTTGAGTTCCCTCATCCTCCCACCCCAGGACCCATGGAAGTCTCTCCCCAGAGCATGCAGGCCCACCCACTGTGAAGCAAAGGCCAGGCTGGCAGGCAGGACAAGAACCCGGGATTGTTTTACCATTCAGTGCAAGAACATGACCCCTGCTCTCACATCCGAGCAGGAGCTGGGTGCACGGCAAGAACTACCCACCCTCAGGTGGCACTCACTGTCACAGGCATAGGGCTTATCCCGGTCCTCCAGGATGGAAGCATCCAGTTTCTTCCGGGCACTGCTCACACCCTTACTCTGCCAAGAAAACCAAAAAGATAATGCCCTTACTATTTTGCCTTTTTGAAGGCAAAAGGTAAGCCTGGCCCCACAGCCTAGCCTGCTGCCCTCTTTAGGCAGAGCATTAGCTTCCCACCTTGGACTTCCCCTTTCCCCGACGCTTTGGAGTATCTTCTTCATAGTCCTCATCATCAAGGTCATCAAGGAAGTCATCGGGTTCAAGGATCCGCTGAGAGGAGCAGAAGATTTGAATGAGCAGAAATCAAACACACTCCTTCATGATATAGAATTAACCACTTAGAACTACCCAGAAGCGTCTCTGGGGCTTAACCTCACCCGTAATCGTTCTTCACCCTGCAATCCCATTCCTGCTTCCTTGAATGCTTTCTTTCCTCTGTGCCTCAAGTTGCTCCCTTAATCTAGAATGCTTGTCCCCAGTCTCTCAGAGGCCAAACACTGTTTCCAGAAAGCTCTCCTGGTACCCCAGGCAGCTGCGTCCTGTCCTGCCTACTCTGCTTCTAACTTTCATGTCCTACTTTAAATGAGTTTTGCTGCTTACTTGACCTTGAGGGACGTTTTAATTGCTTTGCTTCTGCCTCTTTATCCATGAAATGGGACCACAGGACCTACCTCAGGGGCTGTACAAGAGGAAGCACAGGGAAAACCCTTAGCAGAGTGCCTGGCTTATCTGTAGCTCTTCTCATCTTTAAACTTAGCATAACTGCTCAGTTGACAGGGGTGAACCAAGTGTGCCTCATCTACGAACCACCAGGAACCTAACGTCTCTAACAAAGCCTTGTGTGAGAGAGGATGAATGAGTGAACCTGTACTGGAGAGAGGAGTGTGGAAGGCTAGACAGAGCAGGGCTGCCGGCCAGCAGAACACAGGATGGCAGGGGCACCGCAGCTCTTTTTGTTTTCTGTGCCAGGGCTTCCACATCACCAAGCATGTGTTCCAGCATGGACCTGCTTCAGGTCTACTAATTGGGTGAACCCTCCCGATCCACAGAGAGGAGGCTGATCCTTATTAAAACGCTAGCCACAGGAATAACATACCTTCCGTGTTCGACTGTTGGTAACAGGAAACTCGCCCAGGCTGTCATCATCAACTCGGGGATCTGGGGCACCCCGTTTCTCCAGGGGATCAGTACGCAACAGAGCCTCTAAACTGCTGCCATCCTGAGAGATAAGCCCCTCTTTCTTCAGAGTCTGGTCAGTGTCTGCAACCAGTCAAGATGAAGCTAACTCAGAAGGGCTGAAGCTGAGTCTACACCATGTGGGGCCAAGTCGCACCCAGCCACTGCTGTTCTCCAGAGACCAAGAGGTATTTGTTCAGGCAGCACAGGAATACAGCTATAGTGACCTGTTCTCACTAAGACACTGAACTCCCGAAGGATAAAAGTACAGTATATGCAAGGCTAGCGCAGAGCGTGGAGTCGCAGGGGATCAGCAAGCTCGTCACGCAGCCCAGCGCCCTGCTTAGACAGTGAGCCCCTTACTTGCTTCATTTACTCTTGATGATCTGATTTAGTTTGGTGCATGTGTATGCAGTGTATGTCTGTATGGTGTACGAACACATGTGGGTACACATGTTGGAGAAGGACAGTGGCTGCTCTGCTCTCCACACTCTGCCCTAGTGCCTTGGAGTCTCTTGCTGAACCCCGAGTTAGACTGGCAGCTAGAAGCACCAGCTCTGTTCTCATATTTTGGTGTTACAGGAACATAAGAACGCTAGATTAGAATTTAGATCCTTGTGTTCATACAACAAGCACTAGGACACTTCTCCAGCCCTTATTATTATTTTTTTTTTTTTTTTTTTTTTTGGTTTTTCGAGACAGGGTTTCTCTGTGTAGTCCTGGCTGTCCTGGAACTCACTCTGTAGACCAGGCTGGCCTCGAACTCAGAAATCTGCCTGCCTCTGCCTCCCAAGGGCTGGGATTAAAGGCGTGCGCCACCACCGCCCGGCCAGCCCTTATTATTTTAAGATAATTTCATGGTTTTTGTTTGTTTGCTTTTTGAGGCTCTCATGCAGCCCAGGCTGGTCTCAAACTCCCTAGTAGTAGAGAATGACCTTGAGTTTCTGATCCTCCTGCCCCAACCTCCTCAATGCTATTATTATATAGGAATATACAACCATGTCCAGTTTATGCAAAGCTGGATATTAAATCCAGGGCCCCGTGCATGCCAGGTGAGTACTCCAGCAACTGAGCTCCACCACGAGCCTCTACCTGGTTTAATAGATGGGAAAGAAAGCCTGGGATCCTCAGGTGGGTGGGCTCGACGCTTTTTCCGCCAGCGTCGGGCAGGGTAGGAGTATAACTGTCCAGAGGCCAATCCTGCGGGAGAAAGGAAGAACAATTAAGCCCTCATCCAGCCCTAAAAAACGATAGCAAACATTTTGTGGATGAGAACATTTTGTGGCTGGGCAGTGGTGGCGCACACCTTTAGTCCCAGCGCTTGGGAGGCAGAGGCAGGCGGATTTCTGAGTTCGAGGCCAGCCTGGTCTACAGAGTGAGTTCCAGGACAGCCAGGGTTACACAGAGAAACCCTGTCTCAGAAAAACAAACAAACAAACAAACAAACAGAACTCTATTGAGTTCTAGAGCAAGGGAGGGATACAGAACACATGAGCCTGGGCCGGGTGGGGTTACTTCATGGAAAGAAAAACAGATGTCAACTGAAGTACTCAACTGTTCCTAGTCGTTGGAAGATCATAGCCGCTCCAGAGGCCGAAAACAAAGGCCGGCTGCTCCATCCTCCCCGCTTCTTACCTACCCGTGTGAGCAGTGGAGGAGCCTTCAAGTTACCCATCTCCCAAGGGAGAGCAGATGAACTTCCTCATGCTGTGTCACCTTTCCTGAAGCCGGCAACCTTACCTGGTCCCCGGTGTCGCTTTTCCATCCAGATATAACAATTGCTCTGGGCTACTCCAGTCTGCGAGTCCAGGAAAGGCAGCCGCACGCTGCGCTCAGCACAGAGGCGGGCGTTGTAATTGTGGCACTGCTCCATGGCATCTTTGTAGTACTGCTCCCCAAGGCTGCGGGAGGGACACGTGTCATCCTTCTTCCCTGTCAACGGCTTCCCTCCGCTCAGGAGGCAAAGAGACTCTCTTTTCTGTTATTTGCCTCCTAGTCTGCCTCAAGGGACACGAAGACCCTCCACTAAGCTATCACATTAGGAAAAGATGAGTGACTATGGGCTGGGCCAGAGCCCCTGAATAATAAATAATCATTGTGACACATGATTTTATAAATGTATAATCAAACATAAGCTTTCTAAAAGATGTTTGTTCTGAAACAAGGTCTCTTTCATTCTGCAGTCCAGGTACTGAACTCATGAGAGTGAAGACTGGCCACGGAAACAGCTGTGGTGGAGAGCCTGCGCAGCCACACAGGCTCTGGATTCACTCTGCCACTCCTGGGGGAGTGAGGGACAAGGAAGAAATGAAATGCTCATTCTGTGGTTCTCATGTGTCCAACTCAGGCTAGTTAATATGTTAGTAAGCATCTGAGCTGGGCTGCAGCCATTACTGTAGAGATAACTTCCTCTGACAAATGTGGAAACAAGCTCTAGGGGACTAGTCACAAGATTTTAGCACACTCTTAGTATATCCACCCCTCAAAATGCTATTAGTTATAAAAAAGAATCTCTTACTAGGCATATATACCCTGACTTCAAGGCCAGTTGGGCCGCATAGCAAAACTCTGCCTCAAAACCCAAACTAGGCAGGTTTGGTGGCACACACCTGTCATCCTAGCACATGGGAGGTATAGGTATTAAGTCATCCTCAGCTAGATAGCAAGTTTAAGGACTGCATGAACTACGTGAGACTAAAAAAAAAAAAAAAAAAAAAAAAAAATCAACCAAAAACATCAACCACAAGCTGTCATTGAGCTGGACTTGCTGGCGCACGCCTTTAATGCCAGCACTTGGGAAGCAGAGGTAGGTGGATCTCTGGGTTCGAGGCCTCCTACAGAGAGACACTGTCTCAAAAAACCCAAACAAACAAACAAACAAACAAACAAAAAATAACAAAAAACACTTGTTCTTGAGAAGGACCTGTCTGGATTTGGTTCCCAGAATCCATATAGTGGTTCACAACTAGCCTTTAACTCCAGTTACAGGGATCTGACAGAATTCCCTCTTCTGACTTCTGTGGGCACCAGGCACACATGCCACATATATATATATACACACGCAAAATACTCATACACATACAATTTAAAAGCTCTTCAAGTACAAACAATCCAAAGGTAATTAGGGGGAAAAGAAAGGCAGGCACAGTCCTGAGAGGTAGCATGGGATATGACCACACATGTATCTACAAGTTAAGAACTTGCAATGTTCCAGGGAGAGAAATCCCCCAAGTTCCTCAAAGCTTTTACTAAGCACCACTACTAACAGAAAATCTGTTACACTAAAGCCCATTTCAGGCTCTTCTTGTCACACAACTAAGACCCAGAATTTCCTGGTCTGGGAGAAAGCAATATGAAATCTGAGGGGGATTCTCTAAATACTTTAAGACAAGAAACTAGCCGGCGGTGGCAGTGACGCACGCCTTTAATTCCAGCACTTGGGAGGCAGAGGCAGGCAGATTTCTGAGTTCAAGGCCAGCCTGGTCTACAGAGTGAGTTCCAGGACAGCCAGGACTATACAGAGAAACCCTGTCTCGAAAAAACAAAAACAAAAACAAAAACCAAAACAACAAAAAAAAAAAGGACAAGAAACTGGTTTCGTGTTTCTGAGCATGTTCAATCACACACACACACACACACACACACACACACCTTTTTGGTACAGAAGAGTAAGCTGTAAGTCTGTAAGGACTCTTATTTATAATCAATCAATCAATCTTTTTGTTGTTCTGGGACTCATATGCAGAGCCTCCCAAATTCTACATGTATTCTACCACTGAGCTACAGCCCAGCCCTTTTCTTAACTAGAGGCTTGGAAGCTCACACTGGACTCACTCCCCACATGCAGTCAACAACGACCTTGAATCGCTCATCTTTCTGCCTCTACCTCCCCAACAGGCATGCACTACCACATCCAGTTTTATGTGGTGCTGGCTAATCAAACCAGAGACTCTTGTAGGCTAAGCAAGTACTCGGCCAACTGAGCCACATTCCTAGCCTCAAAGAACAAGCACTGAGGGCAGAGATCTCGTTCCCATGGCATCGCCATTACCCACGAAGGTGTCTAGTCACGTCAGGATGGATTTGGGAGTAAAAGACTGGCTTGGCTAGAACCACCACATGAACACATCCATGTAATTAACCTGTATGAACCTCCATTCCTCTCCTATAGCGTGGGGCAGTTAAACTAGAGAAGCTCTAGTTTAACTAGATTATCTCCATCAATCAGAGAATCTACCAGGACTCTCTGATGGAGATAATAGGGATAAGGAGACATGAAAAGCAGGAGGGAGTAAGGTCCCGGTGTCTATTACCAACAACCAAAGCTGTATCAACAGGCCCTAATGCAGAATCTGATCGTGACTTTCACCGAGCAGACAAGAGACCACTGCATAGCTCATCTGTTCCCAGCAAATGAAAAAGACACACAGCACACACAGCAACACCTCCAGTGCAGCCTGAGCCGACTCACTGAGCAGTAATAACTGTAATTAAGGTAGGATGTGTTGGGGAGCACAGCACAGAAGGGAGCAGGCTCGCACTCGCTCGCCTTTAGGAGGCAGCCCTGTCCCTACCACACAGGAAGATTGGATAAACAGGGCTGAGTGCAGCCGCTCCTTTGTTTCTGCTGATGGGAATTGATACTGACACTGAAGTCAAACGGAAGGAAGGACCAGCCCAGTGGGGCTAAAGACTGCAAAGTCAGAGCACGGAGGCTGAGGGAGGCCTGGAGGAAGGACTGAAATGTCCAGTCGGGGCTCATGCAGGTCAGCTAAGCGTCTAGACGGTGAAGCAAGCGCTCTAGTAGGAAGGATGGTCAGATGGACTATGTGCATGGGTACGTGCGTGCAAAGAGAGCGAAGATGACAGTACACATAGATTCAAGACTCTGTAACAAAAAATCCCAAGCTTCTGTTATTCTATGGATAGTCTTATATAACTCATATAAAGTTTAAAAAAACTAGTTGGCAGCCATGGTTATTTTTAGACTAGTATTTACTCTAATACTATCATTATAAAGACTATTTCAACCATGACACTGTATTTGAGAAAAACAGAAAATTAAGAAAGTCTTCTCACACAGCAAAAATGAAAAAGATGAGCTAGTGGTCTTTCCCTCAATGAGTGATGTCAGCTGCAGAAGACTTAAGCATACTATAATCAAAAAAAAAAAAAAAAAGGAGAATGATGTGAGAATCAAAACCTTCTCTGTAAAGGAAACGTTCTGTGGGGAACATGCTGGGATATGCAGTCTTCTGCACCTACAACTGAGGAGATGCAAGTGGTACCTCACTGACACTCAGGAACCAGTGGCTGTCTAAAGAGGCATGAACAGCAACGCTCTACTTAAATGGGCAAACCAACACTTAAAATACTACACTAATGGGCCGGCCGGCAACCCCATTTCCTGCCAAACCATCTGTCAACATGAAGAACTCCATTAACATCTAATTCTGAAAACCTAGGCAAGCATATTCTTCTAGCTAGTAAGATTTCCAGGGTAAAACCTGTGACTCCTCTTTTCACAGGAAACCTGGGGGGTGGGGCTTGGGGGACACAGGACAACTCCCCTTCCACAGGAATAGGGAAGGTCAACAAAGAGAAAGGCAGGGTAACAAAGACCTAACATCTGTGTTCAGAAGAATTATAAAAATGTTAAATTAACAGCCTCATTTCTAAATTGAGGGAAATGTCGGCTTAAGGAGAGCTGGGGAATCTGGAGTGGGCAGATCACAAGGATAATAGTGTTGGGAGGAGGGGTGGTTGAAAGAGGCAGAAACCAAAAGCGAGTTAAAAAAAAAAAGCCACAAGAGAAGGCACTTAGCTTAATGGAAGTGAGAACGCATTCTCGAAGAAAAGGGCTCCAGGCAGCAGGGGAGAAGCAACTTAACCTTAAAAAAAAATTAAGCCTCTTGGGACGCTTGGGGCTCAGCCCACGACAAAGACAGATGACTGCGAGAAGTCCTCCAGAATAGTTCCTAAACCTTTACTTTGTCATCTAGAACCCAAAAGCTTTGCCTGGACAGCTCAACACTTCAATTATTCTACCCTTACATCACACTCAATATGGCCATTAAAGGAAGAAAAGGTCATTCTTAAATCCAACGGGCAGCCCGTTCCAAAACTCTCGGATTCTTCAAGAAGGAAGGAAGAGACTCCTTAAAACCCCAAACATCTCTAACTCAGGGGAAGCGGCTACCAGGCCAGTTCCCGTTCCCAGTGTTTCCCAACAACCGTTAACTTCAGCTCTGCTCGACATCTGACCCGCACAATGGCATCTAGGGTACAGAGACCGCCCCCTCGGGGCTCCTGCGGACTAGAAGGCCGTCCGTCTGGTTCCGGTCTAGTCCCCCACTCGCCCAAGTTCTTTCCCTTCTGTATCTGCTCTTGGACCAATTCTTCTCAAGAACACGTTTAGTTTTGGGTACCCCGGATTTCCCGGTTAATGTCACCGGGCTGCTAAGGTCTTAGGATCCCGCAGGTACGGCGGAGCCCGTAGCCCCTGGGACGGCGGTGGGCGGGGAGGGGACACCGATCTCCTGGGGCCTCCGGCCTCGGCTCGGCGGGACTGACGCGTCTCCAGCGAGGGGCCAGGGACCGTGAGCCCCTCGTTCGCAGCCCGCAGCTCCGCTCGGGGCTCGGCCCGCGAGGAGGACGCCCGTCGGGGGCTCCGGTGTGCTCCCCTCCCAGCCGCCACAAGTTTCCAAAAGAAACCCAGCGCCTTCTCCGGAGTCTCCTGTTGCCCTCCCTACCACAGTCGCACAGCAAGGACTTCCCGGGCATGTCCTTCTCTCTATCTTTTCTCTTCCCGCACCTCCCTCTCTACTCCCAGGCCTTTTACAAGATTTCTGGTATAGGAGATATTAAAAAAGAAAAAGAAAGAAAAAAAAAAAAAGACCACTCACAGCTTCACTACATTCTCCACCACAGCCGCCATCTTCCCTGTTCCTCTCAGGCCGGGAGGCCCCCGAAACCCGCAACGCGCAGGCGCTAAGCCTTCTCAGGACGCTCGGTCCTCGACCCTCTGCGCAGGCGCAGCCAGAGGGTGCGCGCACGCACAGGCCCGCGAGAGCGAGCGGTAGGGAACGACCTGTCCTGAAGAAGCCTAGGGGAACCCAGTGCGCAAGCGCGATCGGAAAACTTACATACCCTCTGCAGCTCATTCTAGAGATCCGTCTCCCCGACATTTAGGGGAGCCTCAGAAAGAAGGTCTGCTTTGGTTGGAAAGTGAGAAAGGTAAGTGAGAAGGCCACGCAGATGGGCTAGAAAGAGCAACTAACCGTTAGCCACATGGTTGATTCACAAGGAGGGATCGGTGGGTAAGGAGGGAATGTCAGAGAGGTACCCAGTTCTTTAGGTACCTCTGCTCCCAGACATCAGCCCAGTTTAGAGAATGGAAAGTGAACGCCCAAAATGGAATGTTCTTGGGCCTGACTTTCATTCGGACAATTCCAGTCAGTAAACCTAGTCCTTGAACTTCACTGGTTCCCCCCCACCCTGTCTGTCTGTCTGTCTCTCTTTCTCTCTTTCTCTCTCTCTCTTTCTCTCTCTCTCTCTCTCTGTCTCTCTCTCTCTCTCCATTCCTTTGCTGTATATGTTTCTCTTTGTGTGCGTGCATGTGCCGTAGCATATGTGTAGGAGTCAGAGAGAAACATGGGGGAGATCTGTCCTTTCCTTCCACTTTGTGGGTTTGGGGGATCGTTGACCTGTGTTTGCTGCTTGCTATTGAACTGGTCTACAGGTATCCTGACAATGACGAGGGGAATTGCCCAAAGGAAGTACTTCTAAACAGGTCCACAACTCCCTTTGCCTATTTTTTTTTTTAAGATTTATTTATTATTATATGTAAGTACACTGTAGCTGTCGTCAGACACAGCAGAAGAGGGCATCAGATCTCTTTTATGGATGGTTGTGAGCCACCATGTGGTTGCTGGGATTTGAACTCTGGACCTTTGGAAGAGCAGTCAGTGCTTTTAACCTCTGAGCCATCTCTCCAGCCCCCTCTCTTTGCCTATTAACCTTGCTTTTTCCCTACCTCTGGTTGGTGGGCTAAAAGGGTTAAGAACCCTAAATAGTCGGGCAGAGGTGGCACACCTTTCGGGAGGCAGAGGCAGGTGGATTTCTGAGTTCAAGGCCAGCCTGGTCAACAGAGTAAGTTCCAGGACAGCCAGGGCTACACAGAGAAACCCTGTTATCTCTGAAAAAGATAAAAACAAAAAAACAAACCATAAGTAAAGTCAGTTTTGAAAAACCTAGCCGGGCGTTGGTGGCGCACGCCTTTAATCCCAGCACTTGGGAGGCAGAGGCAGGCGGATTTCTGAGTTCGAGGCCAGCCTGGTCTTCAGAGTGAGCTCCAGGACAGCCAGGACTACACAGAGAAACCCTGTCTCGAAAAACCAAAAAAAAAAAAAAAAAAAAAAAAAGAAAAGAAAAGAAAAACCTAAGCTTCCATTACACAGAGGCTCAGAACTGTCTGTAAATCCAACTCCAGGATCTAACATTCTCCTGGACACCTTGGCTCAATGGGACCCTATCTTAGGGATTCCATTGCTGTGAAGAGACACCATGACCAAGGCAACTCTTATGATTGCAGTATTTAATTGGGGCTGGCCTACAGTTTCAGCGGTTCAGTCCATTGTCGTTATAGCAGGAAGCTCGGCAGCACTCAGGCAGACATGGCTCTGGAGGAGCTGAGAGTTCTACATGTTATTCAGGAGACAAACAGAAAAAGACTGGCTCCCAGGTAGCTAGGAGGAAGGTCTCTCAAAGACTTCCCTCATAGTGACATACCTCCTCCAACAAGGCCACTCCCTAGGCCAGCCATATTCAAACCACCACAGAACCCCGCCCCCCCCCCCAAAGCTTACACCTGGCCACCAGCCACATGGAGTGTTGGAATGTCAACTGCAGACCCTGTGGTCTGCAGGGCCTGTGAGAGTGCGGGGTGCAGGGAGCTAAGGGCTAGCTCACTTTCCTGCAGCCTCAGTGCTGAGGGAGCCTCTCTTCTGGTGGGGTGGGGGAGAGGCACCTCTCTTACATCCTTACCCATCCAGCCTTGCGGGAGACCTAAGCTGAGGCTAGAGGGGCCACAGGAGGAGGGCGTTGCTGCCTTGGCTTCCCAGATCCCTGGGTCAGACGCCAGCCACACATGGAGCGCCTGGGTCTGTCAGAGTGGTAATCTGAGGCTTTGAACTCATTGACCTCAGGAACCTGCTTACACTGAGGTAGCTGGAAGTAGGAAGGTTCTTCCCTCTTTAGCTTATCTAGGCACCATATCCTTCAAATACCAGAATCCAAGGGCAGTCCCAGGGCGCACACACAGCTGACAATGTCAAGTGTTCATACAGTACACTGACTTTTGTTTGTTTTGTTTTGTTTTGTTTTGTTTTTTTGTTTTTTGTTTTTCGAGACAGGGTTTCTCTGTGTAGCCCTGGCTGTCCTGGAACTCACTCTGTAGACCAGGCTGGCCTCGAACTCAGAAATCCGCCTGCCTCTGCCTCCCAAGTGCGGGGATTACCGGTGTGCACCACCACTGTCCCCTGCAATTTTTTTGAAAAGTATATTGACTCCTGGTTTGTCCAATTCATGAGTGTAGAACCCATAGATACACAGGATACTGCATCTCTCTCTGTCAGAAAACATGAAAGTCTTATCATCAGAAATACAGAATTCTGCCCCTTCCTGTGCCCATTCCCCTGTCAGCTCTCCTCAGCCTTTTGCAGTATAAAAACCATGGTATGGCATTAATTGAGGGGCAAACATGTAGCTCAGTTGGCAGAGTGCCAACCTAGCATGCAAGAAGTTCTGAGTTCAATCCTCGGCACCACATAAACTGAACCCGGTCCCTGTGTAAGAGCAGCCAGCATTCGTATCCAGTGGCCCATCTCTCCAGCCCCTCCCTGCCAAACACTTAAATCAATGTCCACTATCGACCACTGAGACTTGGTTTGGATGGTAGTTAGTCTTGGTGGTCAACTTAATGAGATCAGACTGACCATGGAGACTCGGGTGTCTGTGAAGGACTTTCTAGATCTAGTTAATGGCGGTGGAGAGACCACCCTGACTGTGGGCAGCACCATCTCATGGGCTGAAGCCCCAGACTGAATAAAAGAAAGTCATGGAAACTCCCACAGCCCTGGCTCTTGTGACACGAGGTGACTGGCCACCTCCTGCTCCTGCTCCCATGACTCAGCACAGTGGGCTGGACTACACCAGGAGCCAGGAAAGGCCTTCTTCCCAAAACTGTTCTCATCAGGTATGTGTCACAGCAACAAAGTAACCCGTGCAAGGCCCAACCTCTGCAGAATCTTCTAGGGTGGGCGTTCCCACATGAGCCCACTGTTCATGGAGACTGGCCCACCTTCAGAAGGAAACCCAGGACAAGGGTACAGGATGCTCAGCCACCAGCAGCAGCATGTTTTATTGCAACCAGAATCCCCTGGTCATGTGAGGAAGGGACGGAACGGGACACAAGGCAGGAGATGTCGTGCTTTATGGACGCCATGCTCCAGACCAGAACACGAAGACTGCTAGGAAGCGTAGCCATGATACTGGCCTGGAGGATGGCTGTAGAGGGGGTGGGCTCCACTCCAGCAGTCCTCCCCACAAGGGACCTGAGGGAAAGGGGGCAGTTGGCAGTGAGGGTCAAATAACCAGACTCAGGAGTCCATAGGGCCACTTCTGCATGGGTCCCCTGTGGCTGGTGTTAGATAACAACAAAGATATACTCTGTCCATTGGGAGAAGGGGAAACCAAGGCTCAAAATGACAGTCACTGGCCGGCACCCATAGGTGTGGTCTGGGATCCTGACTCCTAGGTCAGGGCTATTGTCCATAGACGTCTCCAGGCATCACCAGAGCCTGGGTGACCTGCCTGGTGAACCAAGGGCTTTATGTAGGGATCTGCACACGGCCTAGGTCCTGATCCATGATCTGGAGGACATCATCCAGGATAGAAGGCCCCAGGTCCACATGCAGAGACAGCAGGGAGCTGGCATGGGACAGGAAGGGCTCCTCGGCCTCTGGCTCAGGGCTCATCCCATTGTGGGGTGAGCCAGCCTCTGGAATCCTCCAGACGTCCACATTTCCTGCCTCCTGTGGGGAGGACTTTGGAGAAGGCTGTGGTGACTCAAGGTGCAACCGAGGAGGCTTAGGTGGAGCCTGGGCTGTGGGCAGAGTGAGGGCCTGGGGGCCGCCAATCACAGGGAGGGAGATGGCGTTTTTGAGCAGGGGTGACAGCCCGTCCGGGAGCTCTCGCCCACACACTGTGGTAGTACGAGTGAACTGGAAGGGGAGGGCGAAGCCGCCATCCTCCTCAGCCTCTTCCACCCCTGTTCCTGGAAGGAGATGGAACTTGCCCTGCAGGAAGGAGATGTCCCCAAACATGTCATCTCCGCCACCGCTGCCAATGTGAATAGTATGACGGAAGTCCCCAAGTGGTGGGCTGATCATGTCTGAGGACAGCAGGTCCCGAAGCTTCTCTTTCTTGCCTTTGCGGCTGCCACGTTTCAAATAGATGGGGACCTTGGTGGACATGGTAGCTTCAGCACACAGGCCTGGCTGCTCAGTCCTCAGTACCCTCTCGACGCTCTGCCCAAAACAGGCTCCAGGGGGCGCCAATGTCCACTCTTGACAAAAACAAAACAAAAACTAGACGGTGAGATGTGATCAGAGTCGTCCCAGGGTGTCAGAAAAAGTTAAAGGCCGACAAAGCCAGGGTGCTGAATCCACCTGCTCTCCCAAATGGGTGACCGTCCTTTTGGAGAACCGAGGCAGAAAGGCGAGGTCTCCTCGGCGGCGGTGGGGTTTGCTCTTGTTCCAAGATTCGTAGTC
This sequence comes from Apodemus agrarius, assembly GCA_964023405.1. Lineage (NCBI taxonomy): Eukaryota > Metazoa > Chordata > Mammalia > Rodentia > Muridae > Apodemus > Apodemus agrarius. Next base: position 143,202,677 of record OZ030005.1, read on the forward strand.
CAGACTGAGGAGCTGAAATGAAGGAGTGCGGAAGTCAGGACCAGGCAGATAGCAGACTAAGCAAGTGGAAGAGAGGTGCGTGCCAATAATCCCACCGCTCTGGAGGCACAGAAGGAAGATCAGGAGTTCAAGGCTAGCCTAGGGCTGGAGAGGTGGCTCCGTGGTTAAGAGCACTGACTGCTCTTCCAGAGGTCCTGAGTTCAAATCCCAACAACCACATGGTGGCTCACAAACATCCGTAATGAGATCTGATGCCCTTTTCTGGTGTGTCTAAAGATAGCTACGGTGTATTTACAATAATAAATAAATCTTTAAAAAAAAAAAAAAAAAAGGCTAGCCTAGGCTACATGAGACCCTGCCTCAAAACAATACACAAAAAGAAGAGTTGGGGGAGTAGCTCAGTTATAGTGATTGCCTAATGTGCAGGGAGCCCCACCTTAGCCCCAGCATTCTGTGCACACCTGCATGGTGGTGCGGCCCCACCTTAGCCCCAGTATTTCGTGCATGCATGCATGATGGTGCGGACAGGATTCTCAGCTCTTGCGAGGTACAGGCAAGGAGATCAGGAGCAGCAGGTCATCCCTGACTGCACACCAACTTCTGGCTGTGGAGCCACAGGTATACAGGGCTCTGTCTGAAGGGATGGAGAAAACCAAACGAGTGGGAAAGGGGCAGGTGGGATGGCTCGGTGGGGCAAACACCCGCCGGTGAAGCTGCAGAACCACTGTGGGAGGGAACAGTTCCGGGAGGTGTTCTCGGACCTCCTCATGCGGGCTGTGACGTGCCCACACTCACAAACACAATAGTAATAAAAATAACTTTAAAAAGCCAACTCTCAGCCGGGCATGGTGGCGCACGCCTGTAATTCCAGCACTTGGGAGGCAGAGGCAGGCAGATTTCTGAGTTCGAGGCCAGCCTGGTCTACAGAGTGAGTTCCAGGACAGCCAGGGCTATACAGAGAAACCCTGTCTTGGTGGGGGGGAGTGGGGGAGGCGGGGAGCCAACTCTCCTGTGGGGCTTGGTGGATTACACCTTTAATCCTAGCACAAGGAAGGCAGAGGCAGGTAGACCTCTAACTTTGAGGTCAGTCAAATAATACAACTCTTATCTTGAAAAGAAAAAAAAAAAAAAAATAAAGCCAGGTAGTGGTGCTGTAAGCTTTTAATCCCAGCACTCAGGAGGCAGAGCCAGGCTGATCTCTGTGAGTTCAAAGACAGCCTGGTCTACAGATAGAGTTTTAGGACATTCATGGCTACACAGAGAATCCCTGTATCAGGAAGAAAAGAAAGGCAGCTCTGGCCGGGCATGGTGGGGCACGCCTGTAATCCCAGCACTTGGGAGGCAGAGGCAGGTGGATTTCTGAGTTCGAGGCCAGCCTGGTCTACAGAGTTCCAGGACAGCCAGGACTACACAGAGAAACCCTGTCTGGGAAAAAAAAAGAGAGAGAGAAAGAAAGGCAGCTCTGATCATTTTTTTTTTTTATTTCTACTCTCCCTCTATCATCGTTCTCTTTAGGGGATACCTAATAAAAAAGTACATGTCTGAGAGCCCGGTGTGGTGGCGCACGCCTGTAATCCCAACACTTGGGAGGCAGAGTCAGGCAGATTTCTGAGTTCAAGGCCAGCCTGGTCTACAGAATGAGTTCCAGGACAGCCAGGGCTACACAGAGAAACCCTGTCTCGAAAAAACCAAAAGAAAAAAAAAAAGTACGTAAAGTACGTGTCCTTACAAGTCCATGGTGTCTTACAGAATAACCAGGCCTCCCAGTCCCACTTTGCTTTGTCTGGATTTTTTGTTGTTTTTTTTGTTGTTGTTGTTTTGTGTTTTTTTGATTTTGGTTTTTTAGAGACAGGGTTTCTCTGTATATCCCTGGCTGTCCTGGAACTCACTCTGTAGACCAGGCTGGCCTCGAACTCAGAAATCCACCTGCCTCTGCCTCCCAGAGTACTGGGATTACAGGCGTGTGCCACCACCGCCGGCTTTGTCTGGTTTTTAAACAGATGTATATGCTGTAGCTCTGGTTGATTTAGAGCTCGCTGTGATTTGGAACACAAAGAGATCCACCTGCCTTTGCCTCTCAAACGTTGCAGTTGAAAGGTAAGCCACGATACACCTCCTCAAGTCTCTTTTGAGGGGAAACTTACTCTCTGCTCATTGCTCCTGCCCAGGTATTCACTCTTATCCCTGACTTCTGCCACACGGGAAGTGCCTCATTGTACGGGAGTCTCACCATTGTCCTTAATTCCCCACGCAACCGAGGGCGGGGAGTTTGGAAACTGCCCCTCCTGCCCAGGCCTGGTCCAGAGCTGGCACAGGTGTCCATCCCAGTGAATGAATCACTTCCCAGTTGGAGGTTTCCCTTGTCTCCCCCCTCAGGCCTGGTCCTTAGCAGCGAGGCTGGATCTGATGGAATCTGTCCATCCTTCTAAGCCCAGCACTGAGAGAGGTGGGGCAGGGTGTACAGATACTTTTTAGGTGGTTGGCATCCTGCTGAGTTTTGAAACATATGATCCCCATGTGAACATTAAAACTCCCTGGGCTGCCATGTAGCTCCTGGTGGAGTCCATGCCTAGCTGGAGAAGCATCAGCTACATTTTGGGTTCCCACAAGCAAAATGTGGAAGCATGGTCAAAGGGACGCCATTAACTTTTTTCTTAACTTCTGCTTTTTAAATTTTTTTAAAGATTTATTTATTTATTATATGTAAGTACACTGTAGCTGTCCTCAGACACTCCAGAAGAGGGCGTCAGATCTCATTACAGATGGTTGTGAGCCACCATGTGGTTGCTGGGATTTGAACTCAAGACCTTTGGAATAGCAGTCAGTGCTCTTAACCGCTGAGCCATCTCTCCAGCCGGACCTTTTTTTTTTTTTTTTTTTTTTTTTTTTTAAGGTTTATATGTGTGAGTGTTTTGCCTGCAAGTATGTAAGTGTACCACATGCATAGCTGGTGTTCACTGGTGAGAAGAAGGCGGTGCATGTCCTGGAACTGGAGTTACAGATGGTTGCAAGCTACCATGTGATTGCTAGGAACCTAACCTCTGCAAAAACAACCAGCCCTGAGAGGGTGCCATGCATTAAAAGCATTGACTACCGATGCACTGCCGTCCACCGCCATGTATGCCAGCCAGGACCGGGTCCTGTCTCGTTTGTTTGTTTGTTTCTTTCTTTTTTGTTTGTTTGGCTTTTTTGTTTTTTGTTTGGTTTTTCAAGATGGGGTTTCTCTGTGTAGCCCTGGCTGTCCTGGAACTCACTCTGTAGACCAGGCTGGCCTCGAACTGAGATCTGCCTGCCTCTGCCTCCCAAGTGCTGGGGTCAAAGGCATGCACAGCTGTCAAAGGCACCACCAGGCTCGAGAAATCTTGTTTTGTTTTGTTTTGTTTTGTTTTGTTTTGTTTTGTTTTTTTGAGACAGGGTTTCTCTGTGTAGCCCTGGCTGTCCTGGAACTCACTCTGTAGACCAGGCTAGCCTCGAACTCAGAAATCCACCTGCCTCTGCCTCCTGAGTGCTGGGATTACAGCCGTGTGCCACCACGCCCAGCTGAGAAATCTTATTTAAAAAGAATGTGTGATGCTTCACAAATGTGAGTGTCACCCTCGCACAAGGGTTATACTAACTACCTCTGTATGTCGGATTCAGTGTAGGTGCTGCTATAGTGTGCACTTGTTCAGAGTTTTATATAAATGCAGTTTTCTGGGCTGGAGAGATGGCTTAGCAGTTAAGAGCACTGACTGCTCTTCGGAAGGTCCTGTGTTCAAATCCCAGCAACCACATGGTGGCTCACAATCATCTGTAATGGAATCTGATGCCCTCTTCTGGTGCTGTCTGAAGACAGCTACAGTGTACTTACATATAATAAATAAATTAATTTTAAAAAATGCAGTTTTCTTTTTTGAGATGCTGTTTAAAAACACAAAACAAAATAAATACAAGTCCAAAAACAAAAACCAAAAAACAGGTCTACACCACAGCCATCGGTTTCTTATAAGCAAGTATTGTTTATGTAGTCAGGGGAAAAAAAAAAAACAAAGTTTGTTTTGTTTTGTTTTTCGAGACAGGGTTTCTTTGTATAGCCCTGGTTGTCCTGGAACTCACTCTGTAGACCAGGCTGGCCTCGAACTCAGAAATCCGCCTGCCTCTGCCTCCTGAGTGCTGGGATTACAGGTGTGTGTGCGCCACCACACCCGGCTTCAGTTATTTTTAAGATGGAAGAAAATACCCTGTGAATGGGTGATTGGACAGGGAGGAAGTGGAGCAGGGCACCCTCCATTCCCTCGGCAGGGAACGGGTGGTGTGTGGAGGGCTTGACCGGTCCCTCAGGCTCATTTATGTCCACACCAGAATCCTGTCCAAAGGCAAAGAAACTGTCCAAGCTCACATTGCAGCGAGGGGCAGGGCCAGGACTGAAGCCAGAGGAGCCCATCCTTCTCCACACCTGCACAAAAGGCGTCCGCCATTTCCCCTGCCGGGCTAGGGTGAGCAGGAGGAGCAGGAAGGAGGCACAGGATGCAGGGCAGGGCACAGGACCTTGCTCAGGAGACCCCGCCCAGAGGCCGCCCGACATCCCAGGCCAGTCATGCTGAGCCATGGACACTGGACGCCTCTAACCCCAGAGCATCTGCAGCACCAGAAACAAAGCAACGACTTTCTAGTGGTGGGTTCTACCTACGTCTAGGAACGCTGTCTGATGAAGACACACTCTAAGTCTCTGCATCCTGTGACCACCACACCAAATGCAAGGCCTGCTGACCATTTCTAGTCTGTTCTATTTGCTGGTGTGAAGCACTGGGTGATTTTTCCTTCCTTTCCACTGAGGGAGAGTCGCGATGACATAAGATTTGCTGAGAGCCTGGGCCAGGTCCTTCCCTACCCTCACTCCATCACACTAGATCACCAAGACAGCTTGGATGTTTTCACAGCAAACTGGGCGTCCCTGACAGCTGTCTCAACTCTGAGCCAGATGTTCCCACCCAAATCCAGATGTGAGGAGAACGTAGGCTAAAGGGAAGGGTGGGGCCGGTATCAACCACCCAGGAGAAAGCTGGGAACAACAACCAGCGACTCTGGCCACCACAGGACCAGGGGCTCCAGCCTGCCACGGGGTTCCTTACATGTTAACTCTAGAGGGCAGGTTGTGGGTGCCGCCACTGCCTTGGAGAGCCGCTGGAGTGGAACCGCGGAGATATTAAGGAACTTTACCAAAGTCATCCAACTAGCAAGGGAAGGCAATGGTGCCAAGGCTGGGCCCCGTGGCTGCAAGGCAAGGGCCCATCCCCGTGGTGGTAGGGATGGGAGCAGAGAGAAGCTGTCGAGTCTCCAGGCTTCCCCCACACAGTCAGATCTCTTGGCTGCCACTTCCCCAGCTTGCAAGTGTGCCGTGCTATTATAAGGAGCTCTGATTAGGGCCAGGCTGCCAGGAGGAGCTTCCGCCACCAATGGGAAGCAGAGATGGAAGCCATCCCAGTTCAGTGGGTTGCCCTGGACAGCAACCCCGGGCCTTTCTCAGAGAAAATGACTTCCTAGAGGCAGATCACCTCTGGTCATAGAGAATATTTAGCCCCTGTTCACTCTGGATGTTCATGAAAATTCCCCTCCCTCCTACATACTTTAAAACTAATGGGCTCCCCCCCCCCACTACACACCACTTATTTTTTTTTCTTTTCTTTCTTTTTTTTTTTTTTTTTTTTTCGAGACAGGGTTTCTCTGTATAGCCCTGGCTATCCTGGAACTCACTCTGTAGACCAGGCTAGCCTCGAACTCAGAAACTCGCCTGCCTCTGCCTCCCAAGTGCTGGGATTACAGGCGTGCGCCACCACCGCCCGGCTCCACTTATTTTTTTTATACAGGGTCTTACTGTGTAGACCAGGCTGGCCTCAAACTCACAGAGATCTGCTTACCTCCACTTCCCTCGTGCTGGGATTGAAAGTGTACCACCCAGCCAGGCAGGTGATGAGCGCTTTGGGGAGACAAAGGCAGGCAGAGCTCTGAGTTTGAGGCCAGCGTGGTTTGCATTGTAAGTTCCCGAGCAGTGAGACCCTGTAAGACATTCAAGCCTCAAAACATGAAAATAAAAAAGTGTGTGCCGCCATACCAGCTCTAGGTGTGCCCCCTCTCTAAAGGCTTCCTGGAAAGGTTTATGGCTTTAGTTTTTCAAGACAGGATTTCTCTGTGTAGCCCTGGTTGTCCTGAAACTCACTCTGTAGAACAGGCCAGTTGAACTTAGAGATCTGTTTACTTCTAAAAACTAGAAAGCTGCCTCTAAAAATAAAAAGGAAAACAACTAAAAGGTTGTATTTATTGTTATTGTGAATGTATTGCGCGCGCGCGCGCGCGCGCGCGCGTGTGTGTGTGTGTGTGTGTGTGTGTGTGTGTGTAGTACAGAATGTATGTGGAGGTTAGAAGACTACTCGGTGGAGCCCATCTTCCGTGTTTCGGGAAAGGAGCTCAACTCCAAGCGTGTTCAGCAAGCTACTTCCGCTGAGCCGCCTAGCCAGCCCAAGGGGAGTGGTTTGAAATCTAGATCCACCTGGGACTCTGTGACCTTGAGCAATGAACCTTTCTCTCTGGGACCGAACTCATCTTCTCTATCTTTAAAATAAGCTGACTATTCTGGAAACAAGAGGCCTCTGTACAATAGACGAATCCACAGTCACTGTCAGAGGACATTCAGCAAATATCTGCAGGGCTTTCCTCAAGCACTTCGGGTCTCCTAGGAAGAGGTTGCATCAAGAACAAAAATCAAACCCTTCTCGCCTCCCACGCTTAGGTCCCCTCTTGCCAGCCCTGACAGGGCCAGCTCAGAATCGGATTCTCCTGCAGAGAGTTCTCTGTAGTACGATGTCGCTAGGTGGCGCGCGCGCCCCGGCTATAACCCAGGGTTCTAGGGTCCCACCAAGCATACCCGCTCTAGGCAGACGCCCACAGAGGAACTGCGTGCTCCAGTACCCGAGGTGGATCGCCCATAGGGCCTTTTACACTGGGTTGCACAATCAGACCACGGTGAGGGTAGAATTGCAATTATCGGGGACCTTGTCCCGGACTCCAATATCTGGGAGGGGCCTTGCCTGAGCTTCTCCGCCTGTGCGAAGTCTTAGTGTCTGCTTGGCGCACGTCCAGACTTCGGACGTGCAGGCCCCGCCCTCCCGGGAGTCTGGCTGCTCAACCCCAGATCCTGTTCCTGTGCTGACCCCTCCAGGTCCCCAGTCAAGCGCTACCCAGTGCGGCCCAGATCCATTTCAGTAACACTGCAGCTAAAGATAGGAGGACACCTCACCATCCGCTAAAAATACGGCCTCCAGCCCAGGCGGGGACACAAGCCGAAGAGAGGATGTTCCCTAGTCCCGGGTCTCTGGCCAGCATAGAAGTGCAACTAGAAGCTGCGAGAATGACAGCACAGCCCCTTGAGCGCTGCGGGAGGACGTGGGTAGGGGGCGGGGACCCAGACCCCAGATAATGGACCTGATCTGGGCCAGAACAGAGCACCGCCTGGCTAGCACTCTCCTGGGAACCCGGGAGGCCTGCAAAACCCTGGTCGGAACTCACCTTGGGGAGCGCGGGCAAAGCTGCAGAGCTGTGCGGCTAGGATAGAGGATCAGGGAGGGCCTGGGAACTTACAGTGCAGACCTTGGGCCTAAGCCACGCCCCAAGCACCGGGAGCCAATCCCAGGCCGCTCTTCTCGAACCCCCACCTACACACCCCGCCCACCGCGGCACCGCCCAGGTTCTCCTTTCTGCAGAGGCTCAGAGCTGGATTCCAAGAGTCCAGAGCCTCAGCCTCTGGCCACTGAGGGCGATCACCGAGGGGTAACAAGGGTGGATACACACGAGGACGCCAGCTGTTCGTGTTGGAATAAAAACTTTAGGCTAGAAGCACTGAGCCAACAAAGGCCGGAAGAAAGAATTCTTGAGAAATCTCTGAGCATCCTTGGATGGGTTTCCTTGATGGAAGGACTGGGTCCCAGGAGGCGCCCGCACTGTGACTCTACAAGAATGAACTGGGCTGTACAAGCACCTTACAAACTTAGGAGTGTCTTGAGTTTACCCTAACCTAGGAGAGTAAAGAAGGGGGGGAAAAGATTCAGGGTCGGGAAGCGGAGAGAAAAGCAGAGACAAAGACACAGCCAGAGCTTGCCTGAGTTTGCTGTCCTGCTAGGTGGTTTCTGAGGTCGGCAGTTTAGGATAGGATCAGAAACAGTTATTGAAGGGCAGGTCCTAAAGTTGATGAGCTAAACCGAGGGAAACTATTCATTGTTTTGTTTGGTGAGTAAATTCGTTGAGTGTCTATTTGTGGTTAGGGAAGCTGAGGGGTCAGGACTCAAATTCGAGGTTCCAGGCATAGGCTGAAACCTTTCACAGTGATTAAGTGCTAAGAGGAGTGAGGCGAAAGAAGAGGTGGACAATTCTGGATGGAGAGATATCAGGATGCTTGGCTTCCAGATACAGGTGTGAAAAGGGTGTGTGTCTAGAAGGGAGGGATGCTGGGGTTGGGGAGTATGTCAGACAGCCCAGAGAGGAGGGGAGTATGGGAAGGGCTGAGTCATGCTTCCCTAAAGAGGACCATGTTCTTTTCTGGGCCAGGGAAGACCGCTCACGGAGCTCAGTGAGTTTCCCTGTCTGTCAGCCCTTCTGTTTAATCCCCAGTCACACACGCGCACACACACACACACACACACACACATACATGCATACATACACATAATCTTACACTCACACACATGCACCACTAGATCAAGAGCTTGATGTTTTAACCTCTGGGACCATTTTGTTACATGGGAAAAAGGAATTACCAGGAATTATAATTGACTGAACTCCTGGGCTCAAGCACTCCACTGTCCTCAGCCTCCCAAAGAGCTGGGACTAGCGATGTGAGCCACATGCCCTGCTCAGCTGACTTTAACAGAGAGACCATCCTAGGTTAGCGTGGACTTTAGTTCCTAGAGCGCTTGTGGAGCACTCGTGAAGCCTGGCCTCTGTTGGCAGCACTGGATTGAAGAGCCCGTGATGGAGCATGTGTAATCCCGGCACTCAGAAGGTGGAGGCAGGGGGATCAGGAGCTCAAAATTATTCACAGCTGTATAGTAAATTCAAGCCCCAAAATAAAAGAAGACCGTTATGAGTGTAGACTCATCATGTAGGGGTGCTTGTGGCCAAGCCTCCCAACCTCAGTTTGATTTCTGGGGTCTACATGGTGGAAGAAAGGGGGAAACAAACTTTTTTTTGTTTTGTTTTGGTTTAGTTTGGTTTTTCGAGACAGGGTTTCTCTGTATAGCCGTGGCTCTCCTGGAACTAGCTCTGTAGACCAGGCTGGCCTCGAACTCAGAAATCCGCCTGCTTCTGCCTCCCAGGTGCTGGGATTAAAGGCATGCACCACCACCGCCGGCTAAAGTTTTTTTTTGTTTTGTTTTGTTTTTTGTTTTTTTTCGAGACAGGGTTTCTCTGTGTAGCTCACTCGGTAGACCAGGCTGGCCTCGAACTCAGAAATCCGCCTGCCTCTGTCTCCCAAGTGCTGGGATTAAAGGTGTGCGCCACCACTGCCCGGCTTGTTTTGGTTTTTTTGGGACAGAGTTTCTCTGTGTAGCCCTGGCTGTCCTGGAACTCACTCTGTAGACCAGGCTGGCCTCAAACTCAGAAATCTGCCTGCCTCTGCCTCCCAAGTGCTAGGATTACAGGCATGTGTCACCACTGCCTGGCGGAAACCAACTTTAAAAAACAAAAATTATTTGTACTTTTTTTTTCCGAGACAGGGTTTCTCTGTATAGCCCTGGCTATACTGAAACTCACTTTGTAGACCAGGCTAGCCTCGAACTCAGAAATCTGCCTGCCTCTGCCTCCCAAGTGCTAGGATTACAGGCATGTGTCACCACTGCTGCCCAACTAAGTGTTTTTTCTTTTTTCTTTTTTGGTTTTTGGGGTTTTTTGGGGGGAGTTATTTGTACTTTTTAAAAAAGATTTCTTTATGGTATGTATATGAGTACACTGTAGCTGTCTTCAGACACACCAGAAGAGGGCTTCAGATCCCATTACAGATGGTTGTGAGCCACCATGTGATTGCTGGAAATTGAACTCAGGACCTCTGCACGATCAGTCAGTGCTCTTAACTGCTGAGCCATCTCTCCAGCCCAGGAATCAACTGTTGAACTGTTGTTCTCTGATCTCCATGTGCTGCAACACACACACACACACACACACACACACACACACCACCTCCACAAAGGTCAGTATCATTTTTTTTTTTTTTGAGGTAGGTCTCTCTACATAGCCTTGGCTAACTGGAACTCACTATGTAGCCCTGCCTGGCCTTGAACTCACAGGGATTAACCTGTCTCTGTCTTCAGTGTAATTTTTTTTTTTTTAAAGAAAGAAAAGGAATAAAGATTGTCCTGGCCAGGCGGTGGTGGCACACACCTGTAATCCCAGTACTTGGGAGGCAGAGGCAGGCAGATTTCTAAGTTTGAGGCCAGCCTGGTCTACAGAGTGAGTTCCAGGACAGCCAGGGCTACACAGAGAAACCCTGTCTCAAAACAAACAAACAAAACAAAACAAAAAAAATTGTCCTCATTGGGCCAAACTGAATTATGAGGGCCTTTAAAAATAACAAGGACAAGAGAATGAAAGATGCACTAGGAGCCGCCTGGCGGCGAGCCCATGACCCAATGCTAGAGAGCTGGGGAGGCAGAAGTAGGGTAGGTACTTCAAGTTTGAGGCCAGCCTGGTCCTCACTGAGTTCCAGGCCAGGCAGGGCTACAGCATAGTGAGACACTGTGTCAAAAGAGAAAGGGGGCGAGCCGGGCGGTGGTGGCGCACGCCTGTAATCCCAGCACTCTGGGAGGCAGAGGCAGGTGGATTTCTGAGTTCGAGGCCAGCCTGGTCTACAGAGTGAGTTCCAGGACAGCCAGGGCTATACAGAGAAACTCTGTCTCAAAAAAAATAAATAAATAAATAAATAAATAAATAAATAAAATCCAAAAAAAAAAACAAAACAAAAAAAAAGGGGGGGGAGGGACACAGTGAAAGGGTTTGGCTCACCTGAGTGCTGGGATTACGGGCAGGCACCATCACAGGCTGTTGATTCAGTGCTCAGGACAGAGCCCAGCGCTTCTCGCTTGCTCCATAAGCGCTCTATGAACTAAACACATTCTCCCCAAGCCTGATGAGCCGTAGAACCCACTTGATGGAGGAACGAACCATTCCCACAGGCTTCCCAATAAAATAAGTTGTACTGGCTGGTTTTGTGTGTCAACTTGACACAGGCTGGAGTTATCACTGAGCAAGGAGCTTCAGTTGGGGAAGTGCCTCCATGAGATCCAGCTGTGAGGCATTGTCTCAATTAGTGATACTCGGGGAGGGCCCCTTGTGGGTGGTGCCACCCCTGGGCTGGTAGTCTTGGGGTCTATAAGAGAGCAGACTGAGCAAGCCAGTAAGTAACATCTCTCATGGCCTCTGCATCAGCTCCTGCTTCCTGGCCTGCTTGAGTTCCAGTCCTGACTTTAGTTGGTAATGAACAGCAATGTGGAAGTGTAAGCTCAATAAACCCTTTCCTCCCCAACTTGCTCTTGGTTATGATGTTTGTGCAGGAATAGAATCCCTGACTAAGTCAAACTTGTAAAAAGTAAGGAAGGAAAGGGCAAGCCAGGAAGACGCCATGGCGCTATTCTTAGAGATGAACGAAGGTCCTAGGGCCAAGGATCTCTGGCCCTTCCAACAGCAGGAGACAGGGACGGACACCTTCTGCCCTGGAACTGCCGGAGACAGCAGCCCCGCCAACACCTTCACTTTAGCCTCACTGGCCTTCTGACCTACATAGCTTTTCTGTCGCCTCTGAGGGCGTCTGGAAGATGTCATTACAGGTGGCGTGGACTGCTGGGCGTTGGGTTCTGGGGACCATACCCAGCTGTTCGGCGTGAGCTGCATTTTAAACGCTGAGCCCTCTCAGCCCAGGTGTACTGTATTAAGCCACCCAAGTAAGCCTGTGTTAATTTGTTCTAGTATCAATAGTGGAAAATAAATAAATGAAGAAAGCTGAGAATTTAATCTTTTTCTACTGCTTTTTTTTTTTTTTAAGTGTCTTACTACTACATAGTAGCCCTGACTGGACTGACTTGGAACTCTACATAGACCAGGCTGGCCTCAAGCTCACAGAGGTCCACCTGCCTCCCCCTCCCCCCAGTATTTAATCTCCAGTTGGCAACACTTCATGCTCCGTTCCACAGCATGTCTCAGTGCTAGCCTAAGGCTCAGAGAAAAACTAAGGACAGTCCAGGAAAGGGACCTGAGCTACACTGTGCTAGGGGTAAAAGTGTGTCCCTGAAAGAGATCTGTGTCCCTGAAAGAGACATGTTGGGAATTTACTCCCCATAGCAGCCATGGTGGGAGGCGGGGCCTGCCGGGGGCTGTTTAGATCAGAGGGCCCTAAGACCACAAAACATTTAGTTCCAACTCTGGGAGGGCTGGAGGGTCAAGCCCACTTTCTCTTTCTCCCTCTCCCCCCATCTACCCAGTCTCCCTTCTGTCTTCTGCCGGGGGATGAAACCATGTGAGGACCCTCCCCAGATGCCAGCTGGTATCCAGATGTTCGGACACTCCAGCCTCCAGCACCGGAGCTGGCAACTAAACAGGAGGCTATAGGAGCGGAAGGCGGGGCGTCTTACGCGCTTTTCCAGGGCCGAGGGCTGCGCGGGCATCAAGCAGCCCAGGGCCCTTCGTGGGCAGTCTCTCTAAGGGGTGGATGGTGGGGTGGGGTTGGAGAGGGTGCGTAGGGAGCTGCAGAACACTCTGCTCTGGGAATTGTTTTCTGTCACCCTGGATGGGAAGAGCTTTTGCTCGGAGCTGTCCATGTTGCTTGGATGGCTCCTCCGCTCTTGCTGTTATCCTGAGCAAGACTACGACCTGGCCTGTGCCCAGAACGGCCCCGCCCTGAGTTCTGCCCTGGGTGAGTGTTTAAGGAGGATGCTTAGCTTTTCCTCCACTTTCTGACAGGCTAGAAACACAGCGTCTCTCAGAAGCGTCCCAGTGGGCAGGGTTGTGCAGACATACCTGACATTGCCATTTGGTGTCTCACAGTTAATCATTTATAGAATGGAATTTTTAGCTGGGGCACTGCGGTATGTGCCTTTAATCCTAGCACTCAAAAGGCTGAGACAGGAGGATTGCCATAATTTCTGGACCAACTTGGGCTACATACTGAGTTCCAGGCTAGTTTACAGAGTGATACTCTGTCTCAATCAAAAGAAAAATAAAATAAGATTTTCAGTTACTAACCCAGCGTTTTACACAACCCCTCCCCACTCACCGCAGGTTACATGTAAAGACCTAGGTGTGTGTAAGGGTGGAGCTGGACGAGCTTAGCTCTTTGGGGACAGTTCCCTATGTTCAGGTTAGACATCCCAGTTGGGATATGATGTGCCCATTGGGTCTGGGGGCACCGCTGTGGTGGAGGAGTAGGACCCAGAAAGCACAGAGAAAGGCAGTGCAATCCATGGTGGATCTTTGAGAAGAGGGAATTCAGTTCAGTCTCTGCCCTCAGCCTCCCCGCCCCAGGACGGGCCCACTAGGTCCAACCCTACAACCTCCTCCCCCCCACGGAGATGACCACACAGCCTGACTCAGTCCTTCCTTCCCGTCCCTGCCACTTCTTCCTGGAAGTTGCCCTCATCCTAGGCCCTGACCTCTGTGGGCCCTGGAGAGTACGGTCGGAAGCCCCTCCCCCGACGGTGGACAGAATGAAGAGACTAAGCGGAGTCCCCTCCTCTTGGTTGGGCTGGAGCCAGCTCTCCACATCTTAGAAATACAGAGCCCTGAGAGGTGGACAGGATGCAGGAGACGTCAGGACAGTTATCTGGGGGGGTCGGGGGGGGGGAGAGACACTGGGAAAGGACAATGGAGGTCTTAAGAGGTGTGCAAGCACCCCTTCTGGGCACAGGGCATCTGGGAATGGTAAAGGAGCTGTGTGTACCCCTGGAGAGCCTCTGATGTCCTAGCCCAGCTTGGCCTGCAGTGCCTGTGACCCGAGCCCACCCCAGGCCTGGGCTGGATTTTTTCCTTGATTGTTTTGTGTTTCCTTCCTCCCTGGGACTCCGGCCAAGCCCTGCCTTCCCCTCCTCCCTTTTCATTCCCTTTCAGAGAACTTGACATCCAAGACTGGGCTTCCAGATGAATAGTCAGTCACCCATGGACTCTCCCTAGAGGGTGGCCTCTGCCCGGGAGACCTCCTTGGGAATTGGGTGGTAGGGCCTTCCTGGGGGACTTTCCTTTAGGTTTGAATTTTGCCCTCTTGCGCAGTACCGTGGGGTTTTCCAGAGTGGTGACAGTCCTGTCCTAGAGGGGGCAAGCCCAAAGACTTCCTCCTAGAGGCATTTGGGAGTGTCTTGTCCCCATGGCTGCCATCAGCACTAAATGAAAGGGTCCTGAGGGGCTGCCTGCAGGACCTCCCAGGCCCAGGACGTCCTAGGTACCTCTCTCATCATCATTAGGGACATCCTTCCAACCGCAGTTTTCCCTCTCAGCCCCTCCTCCCCCGACTAGTGATGTTGCAGGTGTGTGTGTGGACGTAGATCCTAAAAGGCCTTTTGTGTTTGTTTGTTTTTTTGAGACAGGGTCACTCTACACAGCCCTGGCTGCCCTGCAACGCACTGTATAGACCAAACTGGCTTCTAATTCACAGAGATTTGCCTGCCTCTGAGTACTGATAAGGGCATGAGCCATCGTGCCTGGCCAAAAAGCCATTTTTGCATGTGATCTTTAGCTTAGGACCTACTGGACTAGAGAAGACACAGTGGCCAAGCTGGGCCCAACCTCTGGAACAGCTGTCATAGATATTAATTCTAAATCAGTTTGGATGTGACATCATGTAGTCCCCAGGACAGCATCAAGCTCTGAATCACCTCCAGGAAGACTTAGTCAGTGATTGGGAATCAAAAGAACAAAAGAGGGGACCTACAATATGGTTTAGTGAATACAGGGGCTTGCCACAAAGCCTAGCAACCTGAGTTTCAATACCTAGGAAACACCATAGAGGACAGAGAAAGAATAGAACTAACTTTTAAAAGTTGTCCTCTGACCTCCATCCACATGGTACCATGAAAACATACCACACACACACACACACACACACACACACACACCAAAAAAGAATAGCAGAGATGGATTTACTGCCAGGGATAGAAAAACAAAACAGAGGGTTAGCAGGACTCTAAAGAAAGGGGGCATGGAGCAGGTATGAATGGGTGAGCTGGAGTTTGCAGGAGGAAGCCTGGAGAGACTGAGATCTAGAGGACTTGACACATACAGGGTGTGACCATAGATGAGACATACAACAGAGCCAGGCACAGGAGGAGACAGTAAGGGGGATAGACTGGTTACTTTTGCCAACTTGACACAACTCAGAATTACCTGCGAAGAGGAATCATCAAATCCGGAATCGCTCAGATCAGTCTGGCCCATGACCATGTCATGCAGAGACTGTTGTGACTATGGACTGGGCGGCACTACC
The DNA here is from genome assembly GCA_964023405.1 of Apodemus agrarius. Lineage (NCBI taxonomy): Eukaryota > Metazoa > Chordata > Mammalia > Rodentia > Muridae > Apodemus > Apodemus agrarius. The sequence continues at coordinate 143,218,164 of OZ030005.1, forward strand.
CCTCAGCAGGTGAGCCTGGGCTGTAGAGAAAGCCAGCTGGTCACAGTCCCAACTTCCTGGTCGCCAGTGTGAGTGGCCCACACTGGACTCGGCCAGTCTGACCCACAGCGATAGCTCAGGGTGGAAAGGGCGGCAGCGAGCAGGAGCCTCGGAACTTCTTGGGTCTGAGAGTTCCAAAGGCCAAGACTCGGGCTGCTGGGCCGCTCTGCTCTGTAAGGGAAGGGCCCGCTGAGAAGAAGAGCAGCACGGAAGCAGAGGCGCTTGCCGCGCTCCTGCACAACTATAATCCCAGCACCCAGGAAGTGCAGGAAAAAGGATCAGGGATGCAAGGCCAGGCTCAGCCTTGGAGCGAGTTCAAGGTTAGCCTAGACTACTTAGAACCCGTCTCAGTCTCGGTCTCACCCTCTCTCCAAACAAAAAATGCAGAGCCAGGAAAATTAATCTATTAGGTTTTTTTTTTTAAGATTTATTTATTTATTATATGTAAGTATACTGTAGCTGTCTTCAGACACCCCAGAAGAGGGCATCGAATCCCATTAGAGATGGTTGTGAGCCACCATGTGATTGCTGGGAATTGAACTCAAGACTTCCGGAAGAGCAGCCAGTGCTCTAACCGCTGAGCCATCTCTCCAGGCCCTTCTATTAGGTTGTTTATGCTCCTGGTCCCAGACATACCCAAAGCATTTTCATTATATTAGCTAACAAATTCCAGGTTTTGCTTGGGGTTTTGTTATGGTTTCTATCACTTGTCACTGAGCAGTAAAGGCTCTTTAATGAGTAAAGATCAGAGATAGTCAAGGTAGTTGCTAAATGTATTGGGAATGCGATAGGTGTCCTACAGGGGTGTGCCGCCAGGAGAAGAATGCTCTTTCTCCTCCTCCTCCTCCTCCTCCTCCTCTTCCTCCTCTTCCCTCCTCTTCCCTCTCCTCCTTTTTGGTTTTCTTACACAGGGTTTCTATGTGTAGCCTTGGCTGTCCTAGAACTCACTCTATATAGACCAGGATGGCCTCGAACTCACAGAAATCCAACTGCCCCTGCCTCCCAAATGCTGGGATTAAAAGGCATGTGCCACCACCAGCAGGCATTATTTTTGTTATTTAGAGCCAGGGTTTCACTATCTAGCTCTGCCTGGTCTTAAACTCACTGTGCTGGCCAGGTTTATGTCAACTTGACCCAAGCTAAGTTAGCTGGAAGGAAGAACCCTCCATTAGAAAATGCCTCTGTAGCCGGGCAGTGGTGGCACACCGCCTGTAATCCCAGCACTTGGGAGGCAGAGGCAGGCAGATTTCTGAGTTCGAGTCCAGCCTGGTCTACAGAGTGAGTTCCAGGACAGCCAGGGCTACATAGAGAAAACCTGTCTCAAAAAACAAAACAAAACACAACAACAACAACACAAAAAAAAAACAAAAAAAAAAAAAAAAAAAAAAAAAAAAGAGAAAGAAAATGCCTCTGTAAGATCCAGCTATAGGGCATTTTCTTAATTAGTGACTGATGGGGAACCCCACTGTGAAGCCAGCCCTGGGCTGGGCTGGTGGTCCCAGGTTCTATAAGAAAGCAGGCTGAACAAGCCATGGGGAGCAAGCCAGTGAGCAGCTCCCCTTCACGGCCTCTGCACCAGCTCCTGCTTCCAGACTGGTGTTCAGTTTCAGTTCTCATCTTGATTTCCTTCCATGATATCAAAGTATAAGTCAAATAAACCCTCTCCTCTCCAACTTGCTTTTTGGTCTTGGAGTTCATCACCACTGCAACAGAAACCCTAAGTAAGACAGATGCTCACTATGTCGACTGTTTTGTTTGTTTGTTTGTTTGTTTGTTTGTTTTTTTTTCGAGACAGGGTCTCTCTGTGTAGTCCTGGCTGTTCTGGAACTCACTCTGTAGACCAGGCTGGCCTCGAATGTTTTTTTGTTTTTGTTTTTGCTTTTGTTTTTAGATTTGGTTTTCTCAAGACAGGGTTTCTCTGTATAGCCCTAGCTGTGCTGGAACTCACTCTGTAGACCAGGCTGGCTTCGAACTCAGAAATCTGCCTGCCTCTGCCTCCCAGAGTGCTGGGATTACAGGTGTGCACCACCACAGCCCAGCTTGTTTTTTGTTGTTGTTGTTGTTTTGGTTTTTTTTTTTTTGTTGTTTTTGTTTTTTTTGTTTTTTTCAAGACAGGGTTTCTCTGTATACCCCTGGCTGTCCTGGAACTCATTCTATAGAGCAGGCTGGCCTCGAACTCAGAAATCCGCCTGCCTCTGCCTCCCAAGTGCTGGGATCACAGGCGTGCGCCACCACGCCCGGCTGTCTCCAGCCCTTTTTTTAAAAAAAGATTATTTATTTTATGTGTATGAGTACACTGAAGCTGTACAGATGGTTGTGAGCCACCACGTGGTTGCTGGGAACTGAATTCAGGACCTTCGGAAGAGCAGTCGGTGCTCTTTACCGCTGTGCCTTCTCTCCAGCCTGTTGACTGGCTTTTAAGGAAGCCGCTCACCATGTAGACTAGACTGGCTTTGAACTTGTGTCTAACTCTCCCGACTGGCTCCGGAATGCTGGGGTTGCAGGTTGCATTCCCACGCCCAGCTCAGACTCTCTCTCTTTGTTTCTTTCTTTGTTTCTTTCTTTCTTTCTTTCTTTCTTCTTCCCCCCAACAAGGTATCTTTTCATGTGGCCCCAAACTCAGTCCTATCAAGAGTCAGTTTTTCACCCCTGACCTCCAGGCACCGGCTTCTCCCAGGGATGACAGCATGACTTGCTTTTACAGACACCCCCAGAGCTGTTAGTAAGCGAGGCCCCGCTCATCTTTTTTTTTTTTTTCTTTTTACTCAAATACTAAACATTTAGACAAGTTAAGCCCCCAAATCTTGCAGGGACTGATGGCAGTCCCAGGGAAGGCAGCGCTGGGGACAGATGACTCTGAAGGGGGTGGGGAAAGCCATCTCTCACGGGCCTCTGCTGTTTCCTGTTGGCGATATGTTTTGTAGACGGCTTGCTGTGGTTTGGATAAGCACCATCCCGAGTACACTCACGATGAACTTTAATTCCAGCCAGGCTCGATGGGGTGAGAATGCGATCTGAGCCCTCGAGATAGTGTGTGCCATGCACTCTATCTGAACTGAGACAACAGGGCACAAGACTGTCCTTGTCCCCAGAGATCAAGAGTGAACAGCTAAGGGACAGACAGGCTATGGGGCACTTCAGAAATAAAGTGGCAAGGAAGTTGTGAGTATCTTTGTTGTTAATGGATGGGGTATGGAGGGCGGCTGGAGAGGTGGCTCAGCGGCTGAGAGCACCTGCAGCCCTTTCAGAGGACAGTCCTCAGCATCGCCATCAGGTGGCCCATAGCTGCCTGTAACTCTAGCTCCGGTGGGCTCTGACACCTCCTAGGAGACCCAGGGGACCTAGACTCACAGGAACATAGCCCCCCCCCCCATACACAAGTTAAAAATAATAAAGATAAACCATTTTTAAAAAGCTGGTGAGAAGGATCAGCAGGCGAAGGCACTTGCCTAGGAATCATGATGCTCTGACCTCAGGCCCCAGAACCAACATGGTGGAAGGAGAGACCCAACTCTCACATGCCTGCCCTGTCCAAATAAACAAATAAGTGTAAAAAAAAAAAAAAAAAAAAAAAAACACCCAAAAGGTCGGTGATGTGGCTCAGTTTGCAAAATGCTTGGCCAGCATGAACGAGGCTCTGGGTTCAGTTGCTGACACTGAATAAACTGGGCATGGCGAGCCAGGTGGTGGTGGCAAACGCCTGTAATCCCAGCACTTGGGAGGCAGAGGCAGGCGGATTTCTGAGTTCGAGGCCAGCTTGGTCTACAGAGTGAGTTCCAGGACAGCCAGGACTACACAGAGAAACCCTGTCTCGAAAAAAAAAAAAAAAAAAAAGAATTTAAAAAACTGGGCATGGCGACATGCCCATATAATGCCAGCACTCAGGAGGTAGGAGGGCATTTAGTTTGAACAGGATATGGGACAACCCCAAACCCCCGGGACATATCCCTAGGGGCAGCCTCTGTTATCAGAAGGGTTCTAGGGAGCCCCAGGCACTCCTGGGAACAGCAGGCTTTAGGAGAAACCTGCTTGAAGTCAGGAAAGACCTTCCTTTCCACTCCCTTTGAGAGAGTGACTGGAACAGGCTAGGTGCAATAAGCAGGCCAGAGGAGAGCTGCCCGTTCCCGGTGCTGTTCCTGCTATGTGGAAAAGCTTCCTCTGAAGAGTCTGAGGGCTAGAGACTGACGCCTCCTGCTGTTGATTCTCTCCCTCATATTCGAGCTCCTGTTGTGTGCGGGGACAGCCCCGGAGGCTCTGGGTATGATCGGGAGAGTGGAGTGGGCAGTGGAGACAGGGCTGACTGGGCTGTCAGGGAGAAGTGACCAGGACCCAGGGTCAGTGGGGTCATGGGCAGCAGCTGTGCTGGAGACCTCTGAGGGGCCTCTGGGCCAGGGCAGCTGCAGGCCTTCAGCTGTCAGGCAGGCTCTGGGCGGGAAGAGCCTGGGGCTGGAGGAGGGTGGGGCTGGGAATGTGGAGCTGGCTTTGGCTCAGTCCGGTCTGAGGGCAGTCTACTGTACCCTAGGCACTTCCAGGGCATTCCTACAGGGAGCAGAACAGTCGGGGGTGTGAGAGGTGCCCAGTTGCCTGAACACAGCTGATGGAGCCTGTCTTGGATGGCTGTCCTCATTGGGGTCTGTCCTCTGGGACATCTTTGGAGCTTTCCCAGTCTTCAGATTCCCACCAAGCCCACCCACAGCTGACCCTGGCCTGTGACTCTTAGGTTCAAATGTTGTTCAATGCTTTCCTTATGGCTGGATTTATAGTATGCCTCCTAACTTCTGCCAGCCTGCCATGTCAAGAGTTTCAGGCCCAGGTCCCCCTAGATCAGCTCCTAGCACGCCAATGCCCCCCTACCCCCCATCCTCTCCTCTCAAGCACAGAGCTGGGCTGGTTCCCAGGACTCAAGTCATCCCAGTGGGTTGACTGAGTGCATCGGTGTCTGAAAGATGGGACGAGACACATCCATGATTCAGACCCCAGCCCCCCGGGTTCCACTGTGCTGGGACCTTAAACCACGTACAGCTTCAAACATCTAAGCAAAACTCACGGGTCCTTAGAAAGTCCTTTTTGATTTTTGAACTCAATGTGTAGCTGAGGCTAGACCCACCTCTTGTTTTTGCTTTGTTTTTCGAGACAGGGTTTCTCTGTGTAGCCCTGGCTGTGCTGGAACCCATTCTGTGGATCAGGCTGGCTTTGACCTCACGGAGAGCCATCTGCCTCTGCCTCCGCTGCTGGGGTAAAGGGCATGTGCCACCATCGCCTGGGGCCCCAGACTCTTGATCTTCTTCTACCTAGGATTACAGACATAAGCTACCATGCCACTGTGCCTGGTTAGTCCAGCAGTTTAGTTTTTTGTTTGTTTTTCGAGACAGGGTTTCTCTGTAGAACAGCGCTTCCTGGGCTCACTCTGTAGACCACCTGCCTCCAAGTGCTTGGCTTAAAGGCACGCACCACTTCACCCATACCAGCGGTTTAGGTGTTTTTTTTTTTTGTTTTTTGTTTTTTTTAAAGATTTATTTATTTATTTATTTATTTATTTATTTACTTACTTACTTATTGTGCAGCAGGCCAGAAGAGGGCACCAGATCTGATGATCTGATTATAAGTGGTTGTGAGCCACACTATGTGGTTGCTGGGAATTGAACTCAGGACCTCTGGAAGAGCAGCCAGTGCTCTTAACCTCTGAGCCATCTTTCCAGCCCCGGTGGTTTAGTTTTAAAACTAAAAAAATTTTTATTTGGGATATATAACAAACTTCCCTTTTTTTTTTTTTTTTTGGTTTTTCGAGACAGGGTTTATCTGTGTAGTCCTGGCTGTCCTGGAACTCACTCTGTAGACCAGGCTGGCCTCGAACTCAGAAATTCGCCTGCCTCTGCCTCCCCAGTGCTGGGATTACAGGCATGCGCCACCACGCCCGGCTCCCCTTTTTTTTTTTTTTGAATGATTTTATTTTTAATTTCATGTGGATTGGTGTTTTGCCTGCATGTGTATCTGTATGAGGGTATTGAACTGGAGTTCTAGACAGTTGTAATCTCCCATGTGGGTGCTGGGAATTGAACCCAGGTCCTCTGGAAGAGAAGGCAATCTTTTTTTTTTTTTTGGTTTTTCGAGACAGGGTTTCTCTGTGTAGCCCTGGCTGTCCTGGAACTCTGTAGATCAGGCTGGCCTCGAACTCAGAAATCCACCTGCCTCCGCCTCCCAAGTGCTGGGTCACGCCCAGTTGAAGGCAATCATCTTAACCACTGGGTCATCTCTCCAGTCACAATCCTGTTTTTTTTTTTTTTTTTTTTTTTTTGGTTTTTCGAGACAGGGTTTCTCTGTGTAGTCCTGGCTGTCCTGGAACTCACTCTGTAGACCAGGCTGGCCTCGGACTCAGAAATCTGCCTGCCTCTGCCTCCCAGAGTGCTGGGATTACAGGCCTGCGCCACCATGCCCGGCTCCTGGGGTTTTAAAAGAATGTTTATTTTATGTGTATGTACTGGAGTGTGTATCTGTATCATGTGCGGTCCAAGGTTGAGATACAGAGCTAGGCTTTGTCTCAAGAAAACCAAAACAACCAATCAGCCAGCCAGAGAAGAGATAACAAACCAGGAGGCTGGAGGGGTGGCTCAGGGGTCTTGGGGGAAAAAAAGCCAAAAACAAAAAGCCCAACAAAACAAAACAAAGAGAGAAACCAGCCCCCCCCCCCCGCACCCCCCATTCTTGTCAAGACCTGTCTGGCAGGTTACAGTCTGGGCTGGAGGGAGGGGTGATGCGCATGTGCAGAACCGTCAGGTGGTTCAGGCCGGCCCAAATGAGGACTCAGCTCACAGGAAGTGGGGGTCGAGGGAAGGAAACCACACCCGGGGTGACTGCAGAAAGCAGGACAGATGGAAGGATCTAAGGACCAGTGTCCTGGCATCGGCCCAGCCCTCCCGCCCCTGGGTGCCCCTCGTGGCTCCAGTTCCCTAGCTCTGCTCCTGGCACTCAGCTGAGTTCCCACGAACGCGAGCTATGAGGGGCTTTTGTTCCCTCAGCAGCTCTGCCCTGCCAGAGAAGGGGCCTGCCACGCCCGAAGGGGGGAGGGTGGCAGTTTCCCTCTGTGAGGGAAATGGGAAGCAGAGTCATCGATTTGCCCTGAGTTCTTGTGTCAAGGGCACACTCAAGATCAGATCTGGGGAAGAAGTCACAAAAGGAAGTTGTAAGGCAGCCGCGGCCCTGTCGGCCTGTGTCCTTTCAGCAGTACTTCATTCCGGTTCAGAATTCTAGGTCCCAGGGCAGGCGCGCAGGGCAACGGATGCTGCCGGAGACGGGCAGACACAGTGAGGACCAGGAAGGCAAGCCGGCAGTCACTTGGCACCAACTTCCTGACAAGACCAGAAGGAACCTTCTGGTGCCACACCCTTTTTGTTTGGATCCCCTCCCCCCCGCCCGCCCCCACAGGGTTTCTATGTCCTGGAACTGGAACTCACTGTGTAGACCAGGCTGGCCTCAAACTTAGAAATCTGCCTGCCTCTGCCTCCTAACTGCTGGAATTAGAGGCGTGCGCCACCACCGCCTGGCTTCATTTGGATCTTAAATGCCTGCGGAGCTCTCCCAGCCGGTCTTCAGCTGCATTTGACTTGTATCCAGGCAACAGTCCGGGGCTCCCATTCACACCTAGTGACAGAGTCCTTGCTTTCGTGCCTTTCCCCTTGACGCGCTCGCAGCCCCTCCCACTGCCACATCTCCATCTCTTCCTAAGCCTTCCTGTCTTCCCGAGTCTGGACTCTGTCCACTGTGGGGCAGCGGCAGGACATCACGATTCCCCACAAACTTTCAGAAGGAATGTGACAATCACTAAGTGTCCCCGGAGGAGCCTCATGGACACCCGTGATAAGGGCTAAGTGGGAGGGCAGCAGGATGGGGCTGGAGTTCGTTTACCGTGGTCTGGGAGTCTAATCTTCCCAGGCTGTCTCTAAGGCGAGGGAGCGGCAGGCTGAGAGCTTGGTTAAAACACAAAAGCTCAAGTGCCAGCCACGCACGCCGTTTCTGAGCTTGACAAGTCACCCTGCAACGTGGACCGTTACATGTTTCCTCTTTTGAAGCCAGAGAACAAGGGTTATGGGCTCAAGTCAAGGCTTGTTTTAAGTCTTTCCTTGAAGGCACTTTTTTTTTTCTTTTTGAGACAGGGTCTTTCTACATAGCCCTGGCTGTCTTCGAACTGTGTTAACCAGGCTGGCCCCGAACTCTGAGAAATCCCCTTGCCTGTCTCCCTTAGGCTGGGATTAAAGAGATACACCACTGTCTTGGTTAGGGTTTCCATTGCTGCTGAAACACCATGAGGGTTATTTGGCTTGTTTTTCCTGTTCATCACTGGAAGAAGGTTGGAGGTTGGACAGGAACTCAAGCAGGGCAGGAAGCTGGAGGCAGGAGCTGATGCAGAGGCCTTGGAGGGTGCTGCTTACCGCCTACAGCTCTCTCATGGACCCAGGACCAGCAGCCCAGGGATGGCCCCACCCAAATGGGCTGGGTCATCCCCATCAATCACTAATTAAGAGAATGCCCTACAGGCTGGCCCGCAGCCACATTTTATGGAGGCATCGTCTCAATAGAGGTTCTCTCAAATAACACTAATTTGTGTCAAGTCCACATAAGACCAGCCTCCCAAACAGGAGGTGAAAGTTCTCATGGTAGGCATCCCGTTCCCTGATGCCTCCTCCCCAGACGAGCACAGGCTGGCTCGGTGAGGCCCCATGGCTGTTCTTGTACTTCCTAGGGCCTGGCAGCTGGGGTTTTCCCTTTTTGTCTTTTGCATGTGAAGCAGGACAGCCTGCTTATATGGGTCAGAAATCCATGCCAAACGTAATTCTGCAGTCTATCCCCAGATAGATATGGACACGGATAGATATGGATACCAGAACATATGGACACGGGGGTGGGTGGGATGGGAGGTCCTGGGAACCCTGACCTTACCTGAGAGCTCTGGGCTACAGGCAGGTCCAAGCAGTGTCAGATTGACCAGAGACCACAGCTATGGAAGGGCTCATCAAGGCTGCCCCCTCCAGATGGAGAGGTGGGGCTGAGACCTCAGCACGCAACGTGAGACCTGGTATATGAGACTCGGCCCAGGGAGGGCCGGGCAGGCTGCCAGCTGCTTGCTCTGCAGCCCAGTTTCCTCCGCAGCAACTGCAGCCTGGGGACTTTGGGAGGATGCAGGATAAGGCTGGGAGAGCTCCAGAGGGCTGGACCAAAGCTCTGCCTTCTCTGGACATAGGTCAAGTGGACAACATTCCTAGGGCAATACTCAGAAAAAAAAAAAAAGATTAAAATCAGTTATACTAAAAAAGTTTTATTTCTCCACACGCTGTGTTTGATTCATACAGAAAATCACAAAGTTTTCCTGTCTTTCTGTCTCCATAGACCGTTCACTTCTGTACCTTGTGAAGCAAGGAAAGGAGTGAGAGGCCTGATTCAGTTGAGGGCCAAGCTGCAAGGGGGTGGGGGTGGGGGGCTCGACTGGACAGCGCAGCCCTGCAGTTCTGTCCCCGTGGCAGTCCTGTCCCTGTGACCAGGTCCTTGTCAGGCACTCCAACAGTTTGGTCTCCAGAGGGTCATACCTGGGCTCTTGGTATCGGTGGGACCAGACAGCCCAGGCTGAAGACTCAGATTCTGACGACCTGTGCAGCCACACTCAGGCGCTGCCTTCTCTCACCATCCATGGCCTTCGGCTGCCTCCGGAGGCAGAGGCGGCCAAAGGTGCCACCCACTTGTCCTTTGGTGAGCCTCCCAGGATTCATACAAACACAGCCAAAGATGTCCTGTGAAAGAAAGGAGACTGGGTTTAGAGGCCCTGACTGGGTGTAACATCTTCAGACTCTTACACTGATTTGAAGAAACAAAGGCGACCACGCAGGGAAACGTGTTCACTTGGAAGTGGAGTCTCTGGGCACCATAAAGAACACCGTGGCCTCTCGGCAGAAGGAGCTCCCATACTCGGGGACAAAGCTGATCCTAACACTTTCTTGTTTTCCCACATGAAGGGGATATCTAGGAGTAGAAATGGGTGTCACATGCTATATTCCTAGCACTCAAGAGGCTGAGGCCGGGTCGGGCAGTGGTGGCGCACGCCTTTAGTCCCAGCACTTGGGAGGCAGAGGCAGGTGGATTTCTGAGTTCGAGACCAGCCTGGTCTAAAGAGAGAGGGTTCCAGGACAGTCAGGACTATACAGAGAAACCCTGTCTTGAAAACCCAAACCCAAACAAAACCAAACCAAAAAAATGGACTGGACCCAGCTTGAAAAAACTGGTGTGTTTGAATCCTGTGAGGGAGTCAATCCTGAGGCCTCGGGCCTGTAGATGAAGAGCTTCTTTAAGGTATTGTTGGCTGAGCCCGTGGGGGGGTCTGGTCAGAATTCAGGGGAAGGCAGGCAGGCGGCCAACACGTTCCCGGGTCAGCTTGCTATGGCCGGTAGCCCTCACTCAGCTCTGCTCAGGCGGCCCTGCGGTTCTTTCTCTTGCTTCCTTCCACCCACGAACTATTTGCCACCCTTGACCTCAGCAATCAGCTCTGTGCTAGCCCTGAGAGGATACTGTCCCTTTCAGCATACCCAGTTACAGCAAGTCAGCAAGTGCCAGGTAGCCGGAAAGGAAAAGTCAGGTTCTGATGTCTGGGGGGGGGGGGGGGGGAAGACAGTTCAAACCCACCTTCACAAAGTACCTCAGCTCTGATGGCACTATCAAGATGTCAGGGGTGACGGGCAGCTGGGCATAGGTGTAGAAGTTCTCGTAGTCTATGGCCATGTCCTCATGGGGTGGGTAAAGTGGGTAGTAGCTGCAGAGATGGAAGAGCCAATTCAGGAACCCCGGGTGAGGCTCCCGCTCCCAATTTCCACACTGCCCGTAAGTATGGCCTGGCTTTTGCTCTTTCATTGGAGGAGACAAAACTCAGTTTTGTCACCATAGGGTGAAGTTTCCTGGTGGTCCTATGCAGGGTCCTGACAGCCAAAGCTCTGATCCAATCACTCTTGGGGTTGGCAGGATTCTCACCTTCTCTGCGTCAGGATGTGCTTGAGGATTCGGCTGAATTTGTCTGACGTCCCGGAAGAGCTGGGAAAGGTAGAAAGCAACAGGGGAGAGGCAGAACCATGTTTCTGAGTCAGTCCTCTTCAGGGAGGACCCTCGGACTCAAGCCAACCAGAGAGGCTCAACAGCAAGGACACAGCTCCCGGGGAAGCTTGGGATCACACTGCGAGCTGCTGGCTCTGTCCCAGGGCGGGGCAGCAGGGCACGGGGCTTAGAGGGAAGAAGAATCCCAAGAATCAGGATATGAGCGGCTCGCACTGGGGCCAGCACTGTCTCCCATGACATTCTAACACCACGAAGCCACACACAGCCGGGCAACCCTGAGTCTCACACCCAGCCGCAGGCCTCCCGGCTGGTCCCCCTCTCCTGGCAAGAAAGGTTTTATAGAAAAACCAACTTCCCAGCCTAGACGCCAGGTCCGGCGGCACCCAGCTCCCAGGGCCCCACATTCACTATTCTAGTAAATTCATGGGAAACCTACGGAGGAACACTTGAACGCTCAGGTCACAAATTGGAAAGGCAAAGAAAGTAACCAGAGCCAAAAATATGAATTTCAGTGCTTGGGCGTCTCCATCAGATAGAACAGACTTGGTTCTTTGGGGCCTCAGACACGTAGATTAGTGACAGCAACATATCTGTCTGTCTGTCTGCCAGCCACCTTCAGCAGGCACAGAAAGGCTGCATTCTTGGCTTAAGTGTGACTCTCACAACTCCTTTTCAAGACTGTCAAGTAGCATGGGGGACATGGGTGGGGGCAGTGTCTGGGTGGCGACAGGGACAGGATGCAGGGAGCCAGCTGTCTTCTTACCTACAGATCTCCTCAGCCCCAATGTGGAACAGCAGGTCGGTGGACGTCAAACCAAACATCACGCCATTCACGGAGAGGCTGCAGGGCTCTGACACAAACTGCACTCGCTGGAAGGAGGAGCTGACATGAACTGGCATCCAGCAGCTTGAGGGTTCCTCCCCACCAAGGCTGGGGCCTGCAGACCACCGAGGTAGCAGCCTGTGACACCTCTGCTACAGACTGAGGGGCTTCTCTGTCCCCCCCTCCCGGGGCTGTCTTCACCCCACCCACTGCTTGCTGGCCAGAGGCGGGCACTGGTACCTTTTTGTCCTCTCGAGGCAGGTCGGAGAAGGTGAAGGGTGGCTGTGGGTACACTGGCTCGTGATGCACGTCCCTCAGTGACGGGACAAAGACGAGGTGGGAACCGGAGCTGCTCAAAATGCAAGCACAAGAGTGACCAGAACTCAGTCAGCAGACCCGGGCCTGTGCTCGAGGTGTGAGCACGTCTGTCACCTGGCAGTCCTCCGGGGAGATCTGATGGCATTCCACTCTGACAGACACTATCTCCCAGGACCCCAAAAGGGGAAGGCAGCCTCCTGGCACATACACATCTGGTGCACACAGTTTAGGACACACCATATTTTGATTTTTGTGGCACCCATTACAGAGGGGAACTGTTGTCTTGTGAGAAAAGGAAAAATGACTGAGACCCAGGGCTGGGCATGGGGGGCACAGCAGGAAATGCCGGGCTCTGGGAGGCCAGAGCGGTGTTAGGAGTTTGAGGCTAGCCTGAGCTCTGGAATGAGAACCTGTGTGAGGGAGGAGCCTCAGGACCGGAACTGGAGCTGATATCTGACCTCGACCTCCAGGGCAGAGGCGGCTGCGGGCAGTAAAGGTCTTCTGACATATGGCTGGGGCACACAAGAAAAGCCAGGGAAGAGGGAGGCAACCAGTCAGAACCAGAGGCCGCCCACACTTTGAAGATGAACTCAAACCCTTCCGTCAACAAAGGGCTACGCCAGGCCCACCGGACACTGAAGACAGAGACTGTCAGAGGGCCAGCCACCTCCCTACTCATGTCAGGAAGCAATGCCGCTTCTCCTCAGGGAACTGTTAAAGAAATACTGCAGAGCGGGGCAGTGGTGGCGCATGCCTTTAATCCCAGCACTTGGGAGGCAGAGGCAGGTGGATTTCTGAGTTCGAGGCCAGCCTGGTCTACAGAGTGAGTTCCAGGACAGCCGGAACTACACAGAGAAATACTGTCTTGAAAAACCAAAAAAAAAAAAAAAAAAAAAAAAAAGAAAGAAATACTGCAGAGGCAGCGGAGGCCCCTGCTCTTTGATGGGGTCAGGAGTCTCTAGGGCTACTGCATGGGGACAGGAGTCTCTAGGGCTACTGTGGAGAAAAGGTTGTGGCTCCCAGGGCCAGCTGTTTCCACAGCCACACAAAAGAGAAAAGGGAAACCCGCTTCTTTGGTTCCCGTGTGGCGCTTGGCAGAGAGGGCCACTGTAAACCAAGCAGGTGCAGCTGCTGCTGCGGGGACATGTCGGACGGACCAGCCAACAGCTCTCACGCACAGCCCTTCGTCTGGACCCCACAGAGGGTCCGGTCCCGACACCCGGAGTTCAGGTGGCTTGATGCGGGCGCTGAGAACCAGGCTCATATCACTCACAATCTCTGTCACCAAGTTCACTGTCACTGTCCAAGTCCACCATGTGGGTGCCAGAGTCTGGTGAGCAGGCCAGGGAGGAGCTGGAAAGGGCACGTATGCTCCAAGTCTCCAGCGTGGAATTCTGAAGGTACAAAGCACTGGGGGCGGGGCAGGGTGGCTGTGTGACCTCACGGGCCTGAGCTGCTCTTCAGGCCCGGCTTCAGGAGAGCAATGGTTAAGGAGGAAACAGCCTCCGCTCGGAGCTTGGAGCTGGCTATAGGGGGAGGGGCCGGGAAGAAAATTCCAACTATGTGCAGCGTTGCAGGAGTTCACTTCATACATCATGGTGGGAGGGTCTCACTGCTGTCACTGAGCAGTGAGGTGCAGCAGGCCTCTCTGCTGCTACGAGGGGGCTCACACACGTCTGCCAAGTTCTGAGAGCTTGGGGCTCCACGTCTCTGACCCAGCACCATTTCTATACCGCTCTGGCAGGGTGGGGCCACTCCCCTGCCCTGCAGCTCACACTAGCCACAGATGAAAGTGCCTGGTGGCGCTGGGCGCTGGCCCCCGGGTGACAATGCTCGGTCTATTCTTTGTTTATGACACTGCTATCAATAGCACATGGGGTGAGGAACCAAATTCAGAATCCAGCCTCATGCTGGACGCACCAGCCAGTGCTGGGTGCTGCTCCAGAGCCTCTCCTGCTTGGGGTGGGGGTGGGGGTGAGGGTGGGGGTAAAGGTTTATCTTCCCAGGGAGGACCTCCACTCATCGTTCCCCAGTTCCATGAATCCACTGGCCCTAGCAGACCTGAGAAGAGGCGTCTGCAGCCCTCCCTCGGAGAAGGGAGGAGGAGGCTGGAGGCAGCCAAGGGCTGAGTCTCCTGGCTCCAGGCCTGGTGCCAGCACTCGGTTGTATTACAACTAATCAACCCGGGATCTGCTCTCGGGACAGAGGCGGAAGGTGAACCTTTAAAAACCACCTTTGTTACAAGTTTGGTTTAGAGCTCAGCCTCAGGGATGTTTGTTTACTCTGAATTCATCAACAGAAAGCAAATACCAAGGAGCCTGCCCACCATTCCATTTTCTTTCTGGCCTGGCGGAACGAAAAAGACAGGAACTGATGGTTAGCTTCCAGGGACTCTGCCTCCAGCTTTAGACTCCTCCTAGAGCTGTGGGCCCTCACTAGAGCCCGGCGGTGATGTCAGTGCTGGGGCCTCTCAGTCCTGCCTTCCAAGCTATGCTGAGGGTTCAAGATCCACCCTCACTCAAGTCTCTCCCACCCATCACCCCAGCCCTTGGCAGCCGCCCACCACCATGGGGAGCACTGACTCAGGAAAGGAACTTGGGCTTACCCCCAAACATTCCCTTCATGCAAGGAGAGGTTGGGGCCTCTCAGGATTTCACTGTCAATCGAACGCCTCCCCACCCTGGGAATATTCCCATGGAGTAACTGCTTATACAAGGGAAGTGAGAAAGGGAAGTGGAGAGAGCGAAGGAAGGACGTGTGAAGCTCGTCCTTTCAAGTTTGTTTATCTGACTTACAAAGATGCCTTCTTACCCACGGTCAGAGCACTCAGAGTTCAAGGGTTCGATCTGATCTCTGAACTCAAAGGGCAGAAAGGACAGGAACAACCAGACTTTTCAGCAGTTTCAGTTTCCTACTGGTATGTCCTGGAAGAACCTAGAAAGCTCCAGGTTCTGTCCAGCAGCTGGAATGCTAACCTTCTCGTTCCTTCGATAACTGTTCTCAGGCATTGCTTGAAAACATCTTCGAATGGGCTTGTCAACTTACAGTTCTGCAAGAAAGGAAAAGAGGTGCACTCAGGGCAGACACCTGGGGTCTGCTCAGGGCTAGAGCTTGTAGGGTGACCCCGAAGGGCTCAGAGTGGATACAGGGTAACAGTGAGAAAGGTGGGAGCCGGCCCAGGGCCCAGTGCTTCGCAAACCCAGCACAGGAGAGCGAAGCAGGCCTGCTGTGAGCTCCAGACCAGCCGAGGATACAGGCCGGGTTCTAGGCCAGCCAGGCTCTGGTGTCTCAAACAAACCAAGCAAAGGGATGGCATGGGGCTGCCCGTCTACAGAGAATGGAGTCTAGCTAAGGGAAGGACTAATCCTCCTGCACACAAGCCGAGAGTCTGGGATGAGACTGCCTTGAAATCTTCTCCGTGGAGGAGAAACATCTGGCAACCAAGGCTAGGAGGCCTAGGCCTGGACCAAGATCCCAGAAGGACCGTTTGTGATTTATATATCAGAGGCCTTGCCGGCTTAGCGCAGTAGCCACAGAACAGGTTTTTGTTTTTGTTTTTGTTTTTGTTTTTTGTTTTTGTTTTGAGACAGGGTTTCTCTGTGTAGCCCTGGCTGTCCTGAACACTCACTCTGTAGACCAGGCTGGTCTCGAACTCAGAAATCCACCTGCCTCTGCCTTCCAAGTGCTGGGATTACAGGCGTGAGCCACCACGCCCAGCTACAGAACAGTTTTAATCTCTCTCTTTAGCAACGTAGGCAGTATGCCAGTCTCACAGGGGAATTGCTTTTTTTTTTCTTTCTTAAATTTATTTTATATATGTAAGTACACTATTGGCTCTCTTCAAAAACACCAGAAAGCCGGGCGTGGTGGCGCACGCCTGTAATCCCAGCACCTGGGAGGCAGAGGCAGGCGGATTTCTGAGTTCGAGGCCAGCCTCGTCTACAGAGTGAGTTCCAGGACAGCCAGGACTACACAGAGAAACCCTGTCTTGAAAACCCAAAAAACCCAAAAAACAAAAACATCAGAAGATGGCATTGGATCCCATTACAGATGGTTGTGAGCCACCATGTGGTTGCTGGGAATTGAACTCAGGACCTTTGGAAGAGCACCCAGTGCTGCTGAGCCATCTCTCCAGTCCCCCCACAACCCCCATAGGGGACTTTCAAAGCCCAGAATTCATCTTCATTTGTTACTGATTTTGCCCCTGAGCAGTTAAGTGGCATTAAAAAGGAACCACCCATTTCTAATTCCCTCCCTGGGCTCCAGATCATCTGGGGAACTGGTGAAATGGAGCATTCAAATTCAAGACATTTATTAAATATGGCCGGGTTGGTGCAAGCCTGCTGTAGTTACATACGCACTCCCAAAGAGGAAACAAAAGAGTGTCTAGGTTGAGTACAAGTGCCCAGCCCCTCCCTCCAGGCACTCACCTCCACCTGTTCATGTTTAGCATCCAGGAAAGGTCCCAACTGCCAAAGACAGAGGTGGGGAGAAAGGACAAATCAGAATCGCCCAAGTCTCAAAGGCCTTTAGACAAAGTGTCTAAGAGCAGTTCCCTGCCTGCTCCACCTGTCCCCACCAACCTGGGGGGAGGGCAGCAATTGGGCCAAGGAGCATCTGAGTCCTGTTCCCTCAGGGGTTCCCAGGACCCTATATCCCCCGTGGCTGCCCCAAATGACACTGGGCTCTTTCCTGTTTTCTACACCTAGCAAGAGCAACAGACCACTATGTTCCTAGTAGCATAAAAAGAGGTTAGTTTGGGCTGGAGAGACGGCTCAGAGGTTAAGAGCACTGACTGCTCTTCCAGAGGTCCTGAATTTAATTCCCAGCAACCACATGGTGGCTCATGACCATCTATAATGAGATCTGGTGCCCTCTTCCGGTGTGTCTGAAGATAGCTACAGTGTACTCATAAATAAAAAAAATTTTAAAGTACATTTATTGAAAAAAAAAAAAAGGAGATTAGTTTAAGATCAGGGTACAAGTAGTGATGGGCCTCTGGACTGAGTGACCGCTATGGAATGGGCATAAACCTCCACAGGTGCTGAGTTTAAAAAAATCCAAGTACTTGGGAAGGTAGAGGAAGGCAGGCAGATCTCTGTGAGTTCAAGGCCAGCCTGGTCTATGTAGTGAGATGCTGTCTCAAAAACAAAAAGAAAGAAAACAAAAAAGAATTAACAAAACAAACTCTTTGTAAAAACATAGACAGATGTTTCCTAAAGACTTCAAAAGCATCGAATCCCTTTCTCCCGCCCATTTCATTCCCAGCCTCATGGCCTCCTGAGCACAGGGAACCCCCACTTCACTCCCAGCCTCATGGCCTCCTGAGCACAGGGAACCTACCAGGATGCAGACGTCTGGCCGGTCATGGTTGATGACGGCGACTAGATCAAGCAGAGGGTCGTAGGTGATGCTGTCGGAGGTGGTATAAGGCCCACAGGCAACTAACACCATCGTCTGCTCAAACTCTGAGGCAGAAGGCATTGCAAGGTCACGAGGAGAAAGAGAAGAGGCATCGGGTGGAAGGACCATCGAGGGAAATGCCGCAGGATTTGCTTCATTAAGTCTGATGAGTGCAAGACTGGGGAATTCAAGGTGAGGACCCCCCTACCCCCAAAACACTGAACCAGCACAGGCAGGGAGGACCCTGTAGCACGTTCCCTGCAGTGCACCTGGGCGATGTGAACAGACTGGAAGTCAAGAAAGAATCAAGCAGACATGTACTCACACTATGGAGAAGCTAGGGATAATCTGGGGGTTCAGTGTGTGGGACAATGTGGGGAATCAAGGCCCAGACACTGAATGGCCCTGCAGGGGACTCCCGCTACCAGGACATTACAGCTGTGTCCCCACCCACACTCAGGCTTCTAAGCCCTGTCCAGGTCTTAGTTACGGCTTTTGAGTTAAAGTCTGATCTAGTCCCTGTGGCTGAGACCACAAACCTCCCAAGTTTTCCAATGTTGTTCTTCCCGGGGACCTGCGTCTGGTCCCCACACATGCAGCTCCCACCTGCCTATCACTGCAGCCCCAGGGGCTTAACACCATCTTCTGGCCTCCACAGGCACCTGCACTTGAAGTGCACAGTCACACACATATAAGTAAACAAACAAACAAAACCAAATAAATCTTTAAAAAAAAAATTAATGAATTATTCCAAACTTGATGGCTTTAAAGCAATTTACTATCTTACAGTTCTGGACTCTGCAGGTGCATTAGTGAAGTGGTCAGCAGGCTGCATACTTCTAGAGGCCGCTTGTGCTCCACCTTTAAAGCCAGACCCTGTTCCCCGACTCCCATCTCTCTGCCGTCCATTTTCATAAGGACCTATGCGACTGCACTGGATGATCCCATCCCAAAGATGACTGATTGATTGATTTTAAGTATAATTTATCAATTTTATTTTATGTACATTGGTGTTTGGCCTGCTTGTATGTCTGTATGAGGGGGTCAGATCCCTGGAATAGGAGTTACATGTTTGGGAGGTGCTATCTGAGTGCTGGGAATTAAACCTGGGTCCTCTGGAAGAGCAGCTTGTGTTCTTAACCACTGAGCCACCTCTCCAATTTATTTTATTTTATTTTCTGAGACAGTGTCTGGTTATATAGAACGGGTTTGACTTGAACTTAACAAAGATTTGCCTGCTTCTGCCTCCTAAGTGCTAAGACGAAAGGCGCACACCACCACACTACCCAGCCCCATCTCGGCACTCAAGGCACATGAGCAAAGTCCTTCTGACCATATAAAGTGGCATCCTTAGAGGTTTGCAAGATCATGGAAGTGTTATTCAGGAGCACCACCATGAACTGAACGGAGACTGGAAGAGTCTGCCTGTACCCCACACACAGATATCCGAGACTCCGTACAGTGTCACAAATAACTGAATCTCATTCCTAATTCCAGGCCACCTCTGAGGACGCCTGCACACACGTCAGTGCACACACGTCAGTGGACACACATCAGTGTGTGGGGTGCTAGCAACATCAAGTGTTGGCATTTATTAAAAAATCTTTTTTTTCCCCCTTTGGTTTTTTGAGACAGGGTTTCTCTGTGTAGCCCTGGCTGTCCTGGAACTCACTCTGTAGACCAGGCTGACCTCGAACTCAGAAATCCACCTGCCTCTGCCTCCCAAGTGCTGGGATTAAAGGCGTGCGCCACCATTGCCTGGCAAAAATCTTTACTGGTGTTTGTTCTACTTTGCTTACAAAAAATGTTTGGAAATACCTTCCCCTCCCCCTTCCCTTTTTCTCTTGGGGAAGCATGGGATTGAGCTATCTACTAAGCAAGAGTCCAGCTTATGGCTATTTTGAAACAAAGTTTGTTAAAAGAAAATTTATTATTATTTTTATTTTATTGTCTTGTGTTTTCTATCCAGATTACTTGCTCTTTAGTTAAAAAAAAAAAAAAAAAAAAAGACAGTCTTTTTTGGTTTTTGAGACAGGGTTTCTATGTAGCCTTGGCTATTGTGGAACTCACTCTGTAAACCAGGCTGTCCCCAAACTCTGCCTGCATCTGCCTCCAGAGTGCTGGGATTAAAGTCGTACATCACCACTGCCTTGGCCAGAGTCTTACTATGTAGCCATGGCTGGCCTGGAACTCCCTATGTAGACCAAGCTGGACTTGAATGTAGAGATCCACCAGTTTCTGCCTCTCGGGTGATGGGATTAATAGACATGTGCCGCCAAGCCTGGCCAGAAATTATTCCACAAACTTGCAAAGAGAGCACAGACTTCCATCTGCCTTTCCCCAGAGCTCTCTGATACTAACATTTTCCTCCAAGAGCACATTTGCTGGAATTACCTCCGGAGTGTCACTGCCAGCTAAGCTAGGTTTCCCACTGGTGTCTGTCCCTCCTCAGGATGCTGACACCGATTTGTATGGTAATGGTGTATCTTCTCCCTTCGCAGCCCGGTAAGCAGCAGCCTGGGTTACCGTGCTCACTGTGTCCTCAGAGCCCAGATAGCATGACGTGACTGACTGACTACCCGTACTGGAGGGTCAGGCCCACCAGCGGCCGTGAGAGGGCCCGTGCGCCCCTCAGATGGCGCGCCCGCAGCTTTTGTTGCTTCCTGAGCGTGAGCAGCTACAGCTTGGGACTTTGTCTATGGTTGGCAGGAGAAATGTTGAACCAGAACTTACCTCCCTCCTCTTCAGTGGGCTGATAGAACGGAAGTGGCACTCCCTGAAACAGACGGGAGAGCTCAGCTGAGGTCTCGTTCCTGCCGCTGCTTTGGTAAGGTGGTGCTGAGTGTCTGTCAGTATGCAGTGGGAGGACTGGGAGAAGGACGGGAGGAAGCATCTCGGCCTTCTCTTGGGAATTACAACCCAGAGCCCACAGAACCTGCCATTTTTCTAACTAGCTCACTGTGACTACACAGACCAGGCAAGGGGAAGTCACCGATAGACTCTCAAAAGCCACCTGGCCACCGCATGCACGGCAAGGCCTAACCACCTGCATGCGAGGCAAGGAGGGAAGAGAAGGGAGCCCAGCTATCTTTCCTGGCATCCTGTGGAACTCTCTGGAGGATTGCAGTAGAGCAGAGATGAGGCCAAAGTTGGCGGTAGCCATTTTTATAAATGAAGTCTGAAGGGGACTCCCCCAGAGTCAAGTGTTTGCACGTGGCCTATGACTGTTGTGTCGGTGTAATGACACACACTCACATGAGGTCTTACAGCCTAAAACACCTGCTCCCTGGCTCTCTGGAGTAAACCGTTTACTAACATAGCTTAGGAGGTGGGCTCCGGTCCTAGAATCAGAAAAGATTAACAAATGACAGAGACTGAAGAGGACCAGCTTCCTTCCTTCCTTCCTTCCTTCTTTCTTTCTTTTTTTTTTGTTTTGTTTTTTGTTTTTTTCAAGACAGGGCTTCTCTGTGTAGCCCTGGCTGTCCTGGAACTCAGAAATCTGACTGCCTCTGCCTCCCAAATGCTGGGATTACAGGCGTGCGCCACCACGCCCGGCTCCTTCCTTCTTTCTTTCCTTTTCTTTCTTTTTTGGTTTTTCATGAAAGGGTTTCTCTGTGTAGCCCTGGCTGTCCTGGAACTTTGTAGACCACACTGGCCTCGAACTCAGAAATCCGCCTGCCTCTGCCTCCCAAGTGCTGGGACTAAAGGCGTGCGCCACCACCGCCCGGCAGGACCAGATTCTTTCACCAGAACTGAACATACCGAACCTTAAGCAAACATGGCGGGGAGAGGAGGCCCACCCTGTACCTCATAAAGTTTGGTGGCAGTAAGTCTCCTACCAGTGGTGTTGAATCCTTCCATAATTACAACCTGAAAGACAAGAAACACAAGATAGCTAAACAGGAGAGGTAAATGAGAGGTCTGAGATAATTACTTTTGGTAATTATAAACCCAGGGCATTTCCAGAAAACAAATGAAGGGCACCCTTCATTGTAACATATCAATTACAATTATCCTCTACACAAATGACCTAATCCCCACAACAATTCCATGAGGTAAGAATTTTTATTTTATTTCATGGATGAAGACACGGTGGCTTTGAAGGTCAGTACCTTGTCCATAGCCACACTCACCAAGAGGTGGAGCTGTGACAGACCTGGGCAGTTGGACCCAGAGCTTAGGAGAGAAAAAATATCCCTAAAATTGTGGGCCCATACAACCTGCTCTCAGGGCAACAGAGACGGAAAACAAGAAGCGGCTGGCCACCGCTTGCTGCTCAGATCTACCTCCCAGAAGGTTCCAGTCTCACCTGTCCAGGGAAGAGAGAATACTCTTTGAGTTCGGATACGTCCACGGGAATCTGGATGCCGGAGGAGTGCTCCCGGTCTCCCTCCAGAATCACCGACTTGCTGTTCAGCTTCCCGTTGCTGTCACAGCCAATCTGACCCAGCAGGATGACAGGCTCCTACCGAAGGAAGAACGCAGCGTAGGACGGGCACAGCGAAACCCCGAATGGCATGTGCTTTGGGAGGTGATCGCCACGGCATCGCCACTGAAAGTGGCAGGACGCTTCAAGGGCGTCTAGACCACCAGGTGTGCTGAGGCTCCCTGAGTGTGAGCTCTCTCAAGCAGGGGGATTCCCCCCAGGCCGCAGCCCACAGCACTTCTGGAAAACCACAGCTATCAATAGATCATTCACAGAGCCTCCACACACTGTTCTCAGCTGACGCATTAACTCATTTGACCGTCACAACCACTGTGAGAAAGATATGGTGACGCCCAGCAACAACAGGACAGTCTCATTACGGTCAAACAGTAGAGGAAGCCTGGACCCAAAGGTCAAAAGTTTGGCCCCAGAGCCAAATGCACAGCACCTCTTGGGCCTCTCACAACGCTCTTGCCTCTCTCCAGAGTCTTCTTACATAACCCAGGCAGGCCTTGAACTTTCGGTCCTCCTGCCTCGGTTCCCGAGTGCCCAGATACCACACAGGATATCATATTGTCACTTCCAGAGGAAGTTATTCATAGACGGAACTGAAATCTCTCCTAGTGACTTCCTGTGTAGGGCTTCCACTCTTGGGAGCAAACTGAGTTAAGTCTAATCTTTCCCTCATGCAAGGCCCTTCCCCCACGCTTCCTCTCGATTTCTCCAGAACTTCCTACAGGACAAAGTTTATTTATGGTCCCTCCTCCCTGGAAACAAACACAGGACAAAGGCACAGGCAAGGAATCTATGGGACACATCTGGTAGATCAGCTGTGCTCCAGAGAAAGTACCCACACCAGAGTGGGAGCATGACGCAACTCTAGAGGCCAGAGGCAGCCACTGATCTTTACAGTCCTCAACCCGGAGCCGTCACCGCCCAGGCAATGAGCACAACTCCCAGCTGCTGCTCTCACCCTGCAAACCTGGACCCCGACTTCTCCCCGTGGGGACTCTCCAAAGGCCATCTGCCCCACCACTGAGAACAAGGCTTCAGCCTTTGCTTATGTGGAAGACCAAGTCCAAGCAGGGGGCGGGGGGAAGTCTGGCGGGTCGCCAGGGAGTGCTTGCCAGGGAGCCGACCAAGACTAATACTGAAGCACAGCGAGGGGGAAAGGCTTCTCTTCCCAGACTTCAGAGAGCAGCGGTAATTTAGCTGGGCATGATGGCACACGCCTTTAATCCCAGCCCTCGGGAGGCAGAGACTGGCTGGTTTCTCGGTTCAAGGCCAGCCTGCTCTACGTCAGGTCTCAAGGGTAGCACTAATTACCGAGAAGGCATCACATGACTCTTACTTGTGCTGGGACCAGGAGAGGAGTGAAAGCCTCGATCTTGTGGTGCTCCTTGAGCTCCGCGCCGAGCTCCTCTATCTTACAGGTCAGAACTGCAGTCAAAGGTAACAGGGTGCCGTCAGTGAGACATTTCACTCGGCAGGAAAAACAGCCCACTACCAACATCACACTTGTGTACAGGGTCAGGAGCATGGCCATCTGTCTAGTGTGAGCCTCAGGCCTTAGCCAATTTTCTGACACAATTCCTAGTCTGGTTTCCCATTGGGCCTCGGGAGATCACACGGCACAGGCCCAGGGCATCCCTGGGACCTCATCCTCACGAGCTTCAGGGAACTCAAGGGCGACCTGGAGCATTTTCGGGGTCATTGTGCATATCTCAGGTTTCCTTGCTAGGGTGGCTGATATGACTTGGGAAATTACAGCCTCGCCCAGTGTCAGCACCCATGAGGGCATCTACCAACTTCTCAAGCGAAGGCCACCAGCTGAGCCCAGCTCTGTTACCTCATCTCTCAGCTCTTCCACACGGCTGTAAGCCCAAGAGACCGTAAGAGAAAGCCGGTTACCTTCTCGAATATCTGGGAGCTGCTGAAACATAGTTTTGTAGCTGCCAGTGAGTGGCTCTGGGCACCCCACGACCTTCAGACTGATGCTTCCAGAGCCTCCTCTCCCAGACCATGACACGCCCTGTGCGGAGCCAAAGCTGGTGACCACTTCTCCCCGGTTGGTTCTGGAGCTGTATTTCTGGGAGGGGGTGGCACTGAGGGGAAGCAGAACAGGTTAGGATTACTGTGCCTGCCTGAGAAAGGAACACAGTGAGGAGAGGCTTGGAGGCCTGAGGAAAAAACCTGCTGTCTTCTAGAGCTATCAATGTGGCGGGGCTGGAGTACTCTGACCTTTCAGGAATCTCGGGAATGAGGTGCCGAGGAACACCGGAACACAAAAGTTTACAGGTTTAAGGACAGAAACATAAAAACCTTGTTATTTTTCTCCATCAAAACTAAGTAAAGTAAGACAAAATGCACTTGGACTCACTGGCAGCATTCAAGTTCTTTCCTTCCCTGTGAGTCACTCGCTGCCATTTGATCCTGAGAGTGCCTCGGTCTGCATTCCGAGCCCTCAGGGCAAAGGCAGGACAAGCCCTCAAGGCCGTCCTTAGCCAAGTCTGGGGACGTTCTAGACTACATAAGACCCTACCTCAAAACAAAAACAAAATCCTCATAGTTCAAAGCACAAACAACACTAAAATAAAAGCTGGACAACATTACCGAACCTTTCCCTTGCCTCTGAGAGGTGGGGACACAATGAATGAACAGCTAACAGGGAGCGAGCACCCCCAGGGCCCAGCCCAAGGCCGCACTGAGGAATTCTGTGTCCGTTCTGACTGTAAATCACACCTCCAAGGACACACTGGTGTTGCTGGTCCATTTGGAAACTTCTAATCCTCCAGCTGTGAACACTGCTCACAGGGTTCTAGAAACACCACGCTCAGCACACTAACCTGCAGGAACTCACTGCACCCAGGGCATGGTCGGAACTGTTGCCAACATGCCTCCCATCCAGGCAAGCTACAGAAAACGAGCTCAATTATGTTTATCTCCCGGGTTGCAGCAACCCAAATAATTTACAGGCCACTTTCATAAATTACAGAATGAGTTTCTGATGTCAGCTTTCTTACTGTACATCTAAAAAGTGACCAGGCAGGGACGTCACTAGTCTCTCTGAGCTCGGTCCATGAAAGGACATGCGTCACAGTCCTCTACTCATGAGACGCTCACAGGGGACAGCTGTAAACAGGACCACAGAAACAGATGTAAAGGGCTTCGAGCTTAGAGAATGTAACCCCACATGGCTCTGTAACGAGTATCTGAACTTTCATGGGTTTCACAGACACCCTTTCCAGGCTAGAAAGGTCATTCTGGTTTTGTTTGTTTGTTTTGAAACAGGGTTTCTCTGTGTAGCTCTGGCTGTCCTGGAACTCACTTTGTAGACCAGGCTGGCCTCGAACTCAGAAATCTGCCTGCCTCTGCCTCCCAAGTGCTGGGATTAAGGCGTGCGCCACCACCGCCCAGCTAGAAAGTTCATTCTGAAAGCAGGCTTGAGATCTCTCCAAACCAGGTGGAGCACAGTGAAACCAAACTGTCCTTCCCGACTCTGTGACCACTGACGGCCAATGCTGCAGAGCTTCTGTCCTGCCTCTCTGCTTTTCGAGATCTGTATTTTATGTGCATTGAGTATTCTGCCTCTGTGTGTGTGTGTGTGTGTGTGTGTGTGTGTGTGTACGCGCGCGCGCGCCTAGTATTTGTAGAGGCCAGAAGAACTCATAGATCCCACGGAACTGACTTAGGAATGGGTTTAGACAAGAAGTGGAGGCTGAGAGCCAAGCTTGCGTAGTGCTCTCAAGCGCTCCAGCCCCGTCACTGCCTCTGAACAGGCAGAACTGAGAAACCTATATTCCGGTTGCTTTGGAAGGGATCCAGATGTTAGCATTTCCCTAAACAGTTGGATTGCTGTGTGAGTCCCATGCTGATGTCACAACCCTACAGACTCATCTCAGCCAAGCACTCATCTATGGGTCTCTCTAACGGAGACCCAGCTTTGTGGATTTCTGCAGACTTGAGCATAGCGGCTGCAGCCAGGAGGAAGTATCAATTAAGCTGGTGATGGAAGATTCAGTGATGAGAAGAAAATGCTCAGAAACCAGCTGTCACCTGATGAACAGGTTATGCAATGCTTTAAACAAAGACACATGCTTTTCCTTTAAAACAAAACAAAACAAAAACCTTCAGATTACAGAAAGAAACCCAAGTAAAGGCAAGCGGGTAGGAACAGGTGAGGGCTATTTGCCTTGACTGACCAGACCCGCCAGACGCTGGGGCTTCTGAATAGCCGGGCTGTTTTCAATAGGAGATATCAGTTCCCTATCAGAAATGAGCCCTAGAGAAGTGGGTGGAAGGCAAGTCTCCTTAATTACTGTAGGAAATGGGAATTTTCCACAAGGCAGAGAACCTCAGGCTTTCCAGGCAGCTGGAGGCAGACGGCCCACTCCCATGGCGGTTAATAAGTTACCAGCAGTTCAACTTGTCAGCAGAGAAAGAGGCGTGGCTTTCTTGGCGCCTGCATCGATTATGATACATACCTCGGGGAGAAACTCGATGGCGAGAGAAGCTGATGTGGGCTGCGAGTAGCAACACTCCTTTTGGTTAGGGGGGTTTCTGGGGTGCTGCTAACTCGCTTGTGAGGACCCTAGAGACAAGATGAAAAGTGAAATCCTACTCACTCTGCTTCACGGTGCTAATGAAGTGTAGAGCGCTGCAGTTCCTTAGAAAGGACAAAGCGGTACAGTAAGGGACACAGGGACACGGGGCACCTCAGGAACCATCCAGCCACACTTACACACCTTCAACGGTAACCCAACACCCACCGGGACACTCTCTGCACTCTGAAGGCTGTCATGACAAGAATGCAAACATTCCCCAAAGGAGACGGCAGGCCAGTCACCCGACCTGCCAAGGCGCACAAGCATCTCCAGCCCCTCCCCCACTTTCTGCACTTAGAAAGACCAGAGTTTGGCAATGCATAGCTTTGACCTGTGTGCACACATTCTCCCGAGAAGAGATGGGACCACATTACACTTCTTTTGGCCAAGTCTACCACACATTTTCCCAATTAAACTCTGGACTAACTCCAGACAGATAAGGTGGTTGAGCTCATACTTGGAGAGAGTAGTCAGCAAACACCTCACTAACGGTCACATCTGTTTGGGGGTTTGTTGTTGTTTTGTTTTACTTTTTCTTTTCTTCTCCTTATGTCATCAAAAACAAGCCAGATAAGTCCAGAATTAAGGATGAAACCCACTCAAGGGACCTAAAATTCCTCAAAGCCTAGGATAATGGGAGACTAACAGGAAAGATAATGCTTGCCTGAGACAACCATGGCGGATCAGATACACTAGCTTTTCTGACTCAAGGGCTCCCCCTGTTGGTGCACTTATGGAAATGCCACCAATCTATCAATTGGTAGTCTGAGGCATCCAAGGTGAGAACAGACTCCTAACCATCACTAAGACAGGCATGATGGCTCAGACTTGAAATCCTAGCTTTTGGGAGCTGCAGTGCAAAGGTTACCCAACTCTGGGCCAGCCTTGGCTACACACTGAGACCCTGACTCAAAAAGCAAATGAAGAAGTTGCACTGGAAACTAAATATATGTGGTTTTATTTACTTTGGGTTTTATTTTGTTCACGCGTGCTTGCGTGCGCATGTGCGTGCAGGTGAAGGCTGGGGAGCCTGGAAGAGGCCTGAGGCCCGTGGAGCTGGAGTTACCTGCAGCGGCGCACTGATGTGGGAGCTCAGAACTCAACTTGGGTCCTCTGTAAGAGCAGCAAGATCTCGGACCTGACGAGATGGCTCTCCAGCCCGCCGGTGTTGGTGGTGTTTGAGACAGTCTTAGGTATTAAAGCCCATACTGGCCTTGAACCCACTATGTAGCTGAGGCTGGCCCCCAACTCCTGATGTGCCTCTACTACACCTGGCTTACAAACTAGATTTTAAATTTTAATTTTTCTATGTTTACTTACTATCTGAATGTGTGCATAATGTGTGTAGGCACGTGCCCTGGTACAAGTGTGGCGTCAGGACAACCCCGTGGAGCTGGCTCTCTCCATCCACCCTCTGCCGGTTCTGGGGATGGAAGGCAGGTCTTCTAAAGGGACTGCTCTACACACTGATGCTCCTCTACAATCACTAGCTGTTGTTTGAGACAGAGGCGCTCTGTATAATCCTGGCTGTCCTGGAAGAATGTAGACCAGGCTACCCTTGAATTCAGATGCTCTTACCTCTGCCTCCCAAGTCCCAGGAGTAAAGGCATGTGCCGCCATACCTGGCTAAAATAACCATTCTTGAACATTCCTTAATTGTACCTTAATATCTTTCAACTAAATATATACACTAAAATGGTTATCCTAATTTAAATTTAAACTTACAGCTTTTTACATACTGATTTTTAAATTCTATATGCATTTTCCTAGACTGGCACAACCTTTATCCCTAATCCCCATGTTATCTGACTAAATTCATAATTTTTATGCCTCTTTGTCTAGAATAGGTCATTTAAAATTTTTGCTACTATAAATGGTGGCATGTCCACCATCACACACCAGTGTGTGGCCCTGCCATCATTTCCTCAGACATTTTTAGGTGGCCTCTGGGGACAGGCTGTGGGTCTTATAGACATTAAACATGTGCCCTTGGGGCTACACGTCTCGCTCTCAGGAACCCTTTCACAGGAGGAATGATTAGGACAAAGGAAAAACATGACTTTAGGGTTCCTCCAGCTATTTTTCAGAAAGATTCCTCTATACACTAATTCTGCAGTGATCTCGGCCGAGGCCCTAGGCAAAGAGCAGGGAAGGAAGCAGCACCCACACCCTGAGAGCGTCTGTAACAGAGAGAAATGAACCAAAATTAAGATCTAAGAGGAAGAGGCCGAAGGCGGCCCTGGGGTAAGCGGAGTCTGGTGCGCCTGAAGCCCAAGCAAGATCACAAGTGTGGCAGGGTGGAGAGCCAGAGCTGAGGCGGGGCCGGATCAGACACAGCCTCTCCTCACACTTGCTAGTTCACAGCCTGAGCCTTCTGTGTGGTGAGACCAGGCTGTCCTGGAATTCACAGATATCCACCTGCCACTGTTCCCAAGTGCTGGGACTAAAGGCATGTGCCACCATGCACAGCTCTGTGATATGCTTTTAAGAATGTTATTTGCGGGATGGAGAGATTGCTGCTCTTCCAGAGGCCCTGAGTTCAATTCCCAGTAACCACATGGTAGCTCACAACCATCTGTAATGGGATCTGATGCTCTCTTTTGGGGTATCTGAAGACAGCTACATTGTACTCACATTGTATATTTATTTTATATATCACAAGATATATATAAAATAAATCTTAAAAAAAAAGTTATTTGTAGGATGCAATTCCCAGACACTGCATGTTCACCTTAGAGGGTGTGGTGTATGAGCTCAGAAGGTTCTCTTCTTCCTCCTCTGCTTCAATTCTGAAAACACTGGTCAAGGAGAGCAAGTACGTGAGAAACTGAATGTTAGGCATTTGTAAAAGTGTGTTTTTAAAGTATATATGCACCCTGAGAAATTACCTAGCACATGTATGTGCTTAGTCCAAAGGCTTTCAGCAGAAAAGGATACAGCTCTTGTATGGAGACAATGTCTCTGGCTCCCGCGTGCCCGCTGTCTTTGGAGGCACTGTGCCAGGCTTTGGAGAGTTTTTTGTTCAGAACCTGAGGAATGGAACAGAAGATGGTGAATATGTTATTCCACAGTCTGGCCGGGGGTGGGGGCGGGGGCGTTTCCCATTTGAAATAATCACAGTTTTCAGGATGTGAGCAGAGAAAGGTAGGGCCGTTCTGCCAGGCAGCAAGAAGCCCTGGTTCACGCCCAGCACCGCCCCACTCCTACCTGTAATCCCAGCACTGCAGAGCAGAAGCAGGTGGATCTCTGAGTTCAAAGCCAGCCTGATCTACATAGTGAGACCCCGTCTCTAAAACCAACAAAACCATGACAGTCTAGTGGAGCATGCCTGTCCTCCTAGCATTTAGGAGACAGAAGGGTTACCTTCTCTCTCTCTCTCTCTCTCTCTCTCTCTCTCTCTCTCTCTCTCTCTCACACACACACACACACACACACACACACAGCTTCTCCCATAGGAGCTGGAGAGATGGCTCAGTGGTTAAGATGACACAGTGCCCTTCCAGAAGATCTGAGTTCGATTCCCAGCACCCCCATCAGGCAGCTCGTACCACCTCTAACTCCAGCTCCAAGCGATCTGACACTTCTGGCCTCTGTAGGTACCTGCACTCATGTGCACACACACATAATCAGAGTAATAATAAAAATAAATATTTTAAAAAGAAAATATTAAAGATCCTTATAACCATCTACCAACAACACATAATACTAATTTCCAACTGACCACGTACCAGGCAGTTTTAGGTGCTTCACATACACTCTCATTTAAAATTAAAAAAAAAAAACTTATTTACTTATTTTATGTATGCGAGTACAATCACTGTAGCTCTCTTCAGACACAGCAGAAGAGGGCATAAGATCCCACTACAGATGGTTGTGAGCCACCATGTGGTTGCTGGGATTTGAACTCAGGACCTCTGGAAGAATAGCCAGTGCTCTTAACTGCTGAGCCATCGATCCAGCCCCTCATTTAATTTTTATGGCAATCATTAAAAACAGAGGTTATTGGAATTTAATAGAAGAAAAAGAGCAAGGCTCAGAAATACTCAATAGGAATCCAGTGATCTGGCTCAGTGGGGAAAGACACTTCCTGCTAAGCCTACCAGCCTGAGTTTGAACCCCACAACCCACTTGGTGGAAAGAGAGAACCACTTTTCTTTCTTTTTTAAGACAAGGTCTCGGGCTGGAGAGATGGCTCAATGGTTAAGAGCACTGACAGCTCTTCCAAAGGTCCTGAGTTCAAATCCCAGCAACTACATGGCGGCTCACAACCATCTGTAATGAGATCTGGCGCCCTCTTCTGGTGTGTCTAAAGGCAGCTACAGTGTACTTACATATAATAATAAATAAATCTTAAAAAAAAAAAAAAAAAAAAAAAAAGAAAAAAAGACAAGGTCTTACTATGTAGCCCTGGCTGTCCTGGAACTCGCTTTATAAACCAGGCTGGCCTCAAACTCACAGAGATCCACGTACCTCTGCCTCCCAAGCGCTGGGATCACAGGTGTGCGCCACCACCACCACCGAGCAACAACCAATTTTTTATGGTCGTCCTCTCACCTCTGTAGTATAGGTGTGCATACATATACACTCACACATACACAATAACTAAATAAATGTAAAAAACTGAAAGGCATGATAGAAAGAGGCGAAGGAGAGGAAGGAAGGAGTAGGCCACGCTCACACCAGGACCCCAAAGCTTACATCGTATCATCCACTGACACCTCCACGCAGCAGAGTGATGCCGAAAACTCACATCTGCTCTTACCTCGTGTTCAAAAGAGTTCAGGATCTCTACAGTCAGGCACGACTTCCCTGCGCTGGTGCAGAAGGCGATAAGCTCGCTGACCATTCCCTCCTCAGTCTGTCGGTACTGAACGCATAGCTCTGCCACTGCAGGGGGAGCGATCAGACGAGTAAGAGAGAGAGCCTAGCTCGTTCTGACAGCTTTCGCCTTGAGAGGCTAAACAGTCCTCTGCTGTCCAGCATCCACAGGCCCTGGGAACACAGCAGTCAACAAAACCAAGACCGGCTCTTGTTCACAGACGCTGACTGTCGGGGTAGAGGGATCAAGGAAGCACACGGTAGCTTAGCCACTCCTGGGTGCCACAGGAAAATGAAGTGGGGAGGGAAGGGGTCACAGAGCTAGGGAGACGCTGGCGATTTGAAACAGCCAGGGCTACACAGTGAGACCTTGTCTTAAAAGAAAGCGGCCAGGAGAGGTCCCAGGAGGTCAAGTGCCTGCCACAGGAGCGAGCCTGAAGACAGGAGTGCAGGGACACGGTGGCGTGACTGGGAGACCCACAGTGCGGGAGAAAGGCAGGGACAGGGAATGCCCGGAGCAAGCCAGTTGAAACAGTGATTGGGTGCTGCCAGAGACCCAGCTGACCGAGTTATTGGGAAGACTGAGTGCGTCACAGTGACGTTCTAACAGGAAGAGATTCTGGCTCTGAGTTCTGGCCATTCATTCACACGAAGATGAAAACGATCAGATCAATTGTCGGCTGAAAAATGGTGGTGAGCAAACCCCAAGGAAGCTCAGGAGCGGTGGCAGCAAATCTAAAGTGAGACTGTCTTCCTGACAGACACAGGCAGCGGTCAGTCACTCCGGCTCCAGAGGGTGGACTCCCTCTTCTGGCTTTTGAGGGTTCCGACTGTGTGTGCGGTGCACTTGTGTATTGCAGACAAACACTCATTCACATAATTAAGTAGACCTATTTTTAAAAGAATAGGTCTTAATGTAGACAATGAACAGTGGCAAATGCTGATCATTCAAAATAAGGACCAAGAATTTAGCCCTGACTTGGGAGGACAAAAAGCCACAGAAAGGCCTTAAGAAAGAAAACTTAAGATATCATGTACAGACAACCCTTCTGAAGAGGTCTGTTGTAATCGGGAAGGGAAGAACTCAGGTGTGGGGTCAACAAAGCACCTTAGGCAAAAGACACACGCCTCCCAGTGATGGCGGCACCTGCCTTCCGCTGCAGCATGAGACCTCATCTCAACAGAAACAAAAAGCAGAAAACGAACCTCTGAGCTTCATAGGGACTTTTTTTTTTTTTCTAAAAACACCTACACTTTATTTTATATGCAAGAGCATTTTGCTTGCATTGAAGTGTACAGTATGCACGTGGTGCCTGAGGTGGTCAGAAAGGGGCACAGGACCCTTGGGAATGGGAGCTGCCGACCCCTTGGGCGCACGGAAGTCAACGGTTTCAGTCCTCTGGAAGAGCAGTGAGTGCTCCTAACCACCGAGCCCTCTCCGCAGCCCTGAGGCACAGAATCTTCAAAAGATTTCAACTTCTTTTTAAAAAAATAATTTAATTATTATTATTTCATGTGCATCAGTGTTCTGCCTGCATGTATGTCTGTGTGAAGGTGTCAGATTTTGGAGTTATAGAGCGGTGAGCAAAGCAGACAGGAACTCATTATTTAGCCCTAGCTGGCCTTGAATTCGCGATGATCCTCCTGGTCTCAGCTTCCTAAGTGCTGGGATACCGGGCAAGCCCACCTATACTATAGTTTCATTTCCTACAATGTGAATTTCAAGGTGTACACACAGTGCTATTCTGAAGCTGACACACACATCTTCCAGGAGAGATGTGTGACTTAAATCTTTACCACTGGTCTCTGTGGACCAACACGACGAGGCACTGGACTCCAGAGACAGGGGTTGGCACACAACCAGGCAATTAAGTCTCCTTGCCCATGCTCCTCCATCTATAAAGAGAGGAAGCCAGTAATCTCTCCCTCAAGTTTCTTCCAACGCTAAAATAAAGGACTAGGATCCACCTAGAGGAATTCCTATTTGCACATACCACGAAAAACTCTGATGAGGCGGGTATGGTGGTGAACATCCCAGGAAGCAGAGGCAGGAGATCTCTGTGAGTTCAAGGCCAGTAGAATAGTCTATATAATGAGTTCTGGAGTTACCAGAGAGACTGTCTTTAAAAAACAACTCTGGCCGGGCGTGGTGGCGCATGCCTGTAATCCCAGCACTTGGGAGGCAGAGGCAGGTGGATTTCTGAGTTCGAGGCCAGCCTGGTCTACAGAGTGAGTTCCAGGACAGCCAGGGCTACACAGAGAAACCCTGTCTCGAAAAACCAAAAAAAAAAAAAAAGTAAACCAACTCTGATGCGAAAAGTCATTGAACAACAGATGACTAGGTGTGAGCTGGCTGCAAATGGTTCCGAGGTCTCCGCTTGGCAATGTCACCTGTGGTTTAGTCAGGACCCAATAGGTACCCCACGAACGTATGGATCCTCTCGGTTCGGGACTCACGTTTCTCCATCAGGGAGTCCTCGCAGTCCAGGCCGAAGATCTGTAGCTCCTCCGCTAGCTGCTGGGTGGACACGGCCATGGTGACCCGGGAGAGGCCGGACGTCTGCCTCCGGGCTCAGACCACAGCTCAAGTCTGCCCTGCAGAAGCTTATCCTTTCGCTTTGTGGGAAAGTGACAGGCACGCGTCACGAGACCACCTGTCCTAAGCCCTCAAAGGACCCCAGCCACCAGGTCACAAAGAAATACTTCAAAAACCCTCGAGAGGTCTCGATCCAGAGAGAAAACTTGCTTCCGAAAGCTACAACTTGCTTCTCAGTGAAGAGCACAACCAGGAAAAACCCGCCAAACCTTTCGCCTAGCACGCGCTTGCGCGGTCCGGTCAGCCCCGCCCTCTCCGCGCACGCGCCGGTCCGCCCACTGCGGCTGCGCAGAACGCGCCCGGTGCGCGTCACTGCGCGCGGAAATTGAGAGTCCTGGCCTCATAGAGTGGCTGTTTCAGCAGTCACCTGTTCAGTTAAGCTCTGCGATGCTTGTTTGTCCCTTACTTTTCCTGGCCAGGAGGCGCTTTAGTACCTTGCAGTGACTGATACTTGTGTCCCGCACGCCCCGGAAGGGCACATTAGCTCCTTCCTACTCCGCTCAGCGTTTCCATCCTGCTTTGCCTTGGTTCGTCCTGACCCAAAGCTTTCGCAGGGAACTCGGTCATTATAGCTGTTATGATTGTCAGTCACGGGGATAGCCCAGTTTTCTTGGGCTTGTGACATTTTGGTGGATCCAGGGTGAAAAGCTGACTAATAAGGATTTCCAGGCTGAGGTTCCAAAGTGGGCAACCGGAGGGCAGGTCACTGAGGGGGGCGCTTAGAGAGCAAAATGAGGAGTGTATTCTCTTCTTGATATATTTACTAATTTTTCGAACCAAAATCTCCATTGATTTGGCTTCAGTCAAGTGACCCGTGACACCATAAGAAGGGAATGGTGGACTGACAGAGCCTTTAAGAAAACCGGTTTGAAGCTAGGCTTGGTAGCACACACCTGTAATCTAAGCACTTGGAGACTGAAGCAGATCTCTGCAAGTTCCAGCCAAGGCTATACAGAGAGACCCTGTCTCAATAAACAAGCAAGAAGAAACACCAGACAGAACTGCAGGGATGGCTTAGCAGTTAATGCTTTCTGATTTCATAAAGGACGTGGGTTTGGTTCCAAGACTTGTGTGGTGTCTCACAGCTGCCTGTAACTCCAGTTTCAGAGGACATGACACCTGATTTCCACGGGCTCCTACATGCACATGGTGCACATATATACACTCAGGTACTCACAAACACCCATTTAAAAACATGCCGTTAGCCCCAGCACTAGGGAAGCAGAAGCAGATGGATTTCTGAGTTTATGGCTAAACTGGTCTACAGAATGAAATCCAGAACAGCAGGGCCACACTGAGAAACCCTGTCTCAAACAAAAGCAAATAAAGTGTGTGTGTGTGTGTGTGTGTGTGTGTGTGTGTGTTTAAAATCTCATTAAGGACTAGAGAGATGGCTCAGCGGTTAAGAGCACTGACTCCTCTTCCAGAGGTCCTGAATTCAATTCCCAGCAACCACATTGTGGCTCACAACCATCTGTAATGGGATCCGATGCCCTCTTCTGGTGTGTCTGAAGACAGCTACAGTGTACTCATATAAATAAATAAATCTTTAAAAAAATAAAATAAAATAAAGTCTCATTGAACTGGGCACCAAGGCTCACAGCTGCAATCCCAAAATTTGAGAGTCTGAGGTGGGATATTAACGCAAGACTGCAGCCAACCTGGCCACATTATGAGTCTGTCCAACAGAAAAACAAAACAAAACAAAACTTTAATTCTGGTTTTTCACATAGCAGCAGGAAGCACTGGGCTGGGCTGCAAGGCTTTAGCCACTAGGTGGCAGCAAGGTCACATGACACTGGCTTAGTCTCAGTGCTGCTGTACTCACTATCTGGGGCTGATGGCCTTTGTGCTAAGGAGAGGTAAGATCTAAA
Organism: Apodemus agrarius; assembly: GCA_964023405.1. Classification (NCBI taxonomy): domain Eukaryota; kingdom Metazoa; phylum Chordata; class Mammalia; order Rodentia; family Muridae; genus Apodemus; species Apodemus agrarius. The sequence continues at coordinate 143,254,153 of OZ030005.1, forward strand.
TACAAAGTCACAAGCCTTGAGCCAATTGGCACCTGTTTCTAGAGATTAGGGGTGTAGCACACCTGACAGTGCTTGCCTGGAGTGTATATAAAGCTTGGGTTTGACCCCCGGAATCTGATGCATGGGGCTATTGGCACATTTGTAAACCCAGTACTTGGGAATGCAGGCAGAAGCATCAGAAGTTATCCTTAGCTACATCACAGGTTCAAGGCCAGCCTGCTACAGGAGACCCTGTCTCAAATGAATGGGTGGCCGAATGGGTAAAGAAAGCAAAGTCATGTTTCTTTGGACTATTTTTATTTTGTGCATATGAGTGTTTTGACTTCATGTATGTCTGTGTACTACATTCATGCCTGATGCTGAGGAGGCCAGAAGAGGGCAGCAGACCCGGAACTGGAGTTACAGACAGTTGTTAGCCACCAGCTCCTCTGCAAGAGCAGTAAGTCTCTTAAATGTCAAACCATCTCTGTAGCCCCCAAAGCAGGGTTGTTGTTGCTGCTGCTGCTGCTGCTGTTGTGGTTTGTTTTTTGTTTTTGTTTTTGTTTGAGACAGGGTTTCTTTGTGTAGCCCTGGCTGTTCTGGAACTCTCTCTGTAGACCAGGCTGACCTTGAACTCAGAAATCCGCCATGAGTGCTGGGGTTAAAGTTGTGAGCCACTGCACACCTCCAGCCAAAGTAGTGTTTCTTTTTTTCTTTTTCTTTTTCTTTCTTTCTTTCTTTCTTTCTTTCTTTCTTTTTTCTTTCTTCTTTCTTTCTTTCTTTCTTTCTTTCTTTCTTTCTTTCAGATTTATTTAAACCGGGCAGTGGTGGCTCACACCTTTAATCCCAGCACTTGGGAGGCAGAGGCAGGCGGATTTCTGAGTTTGAGGCCAGCCTGGTCTACAAAGTGAGTTCCAGGACAGCCAGGGCTACATAGAGAAACCCTGCCTGGAAAAAAAACCAAAAGAAAAAAAAAAGATTTATTTATTATTATATCTAAATACACTGTAGCTGTCTTCAGATGCACCAGAGTAGGGTATCAGGTCTTTTATACAGATGGTCATGAGCCACCATGTGGTTTCTGGGATTTGAACTCAGGACCTCCAGAAGAACAGTAAGTGTTCTTAGCCACTGAGCCATCTCTCCAGTCCCCCAAAGTAGTATTTCTTAAGGTAACCCTCAAGGGCCAGGCAGAAACCAAAATAAAACAATGAAATAAAGGAATGAAGGGAGGGAGGGAGAAAAGCCACAGTTTCTGAAGCTATGTCGGAGGCACTGTGGCCTGTGGCAGAGGAGGGCTAGCGACTCCGAGGGAGTGGCACAGCAGCTGAGATCACCAAGCACGCACTCTGTTGGGTGTCTCTCCCAGTCATCTTTGTTCCCTGGGGTGCACTCCACTGCAGGGCCACATCCTCAGTCTCTGCGTGCTCAGTCCCCGCTGAAGCCTGTGTGACCCCCGTCAGCTCCAGCCCTCCAGCGGGCTCCTCTCCAGTTCCTCCTCTCAAGCTGGGTGTGTCACATGGCTGCCGAGCGGCTCCTCCCTGCACCTTACTGGACTGTTCCCCACTCCTGGAGCGAACTCTTCCTGTCTCATCTCTGCAGCATTTGCCAGTGTCGCCCTGCATGGCCTCCGGGGCCTCTTCTTCACCCTCACCCCGCTGGAACTGCACACAGCTCACCGCGTTTGGACTGGAATTTTTCCATCAGAGCACTCCCTGCTCTGCCCAGGCGCCTGGCTCCTGGCAGGCTCTCAGTAGATGCATATCTATCCAGGAAGTTCGGGATCAGGGTTACCGGCTCAGGAGCCCTAGCCAGTGGAGAGCCTCCCCAGACTGGCACAGGTTAGCACCCCCTGTACTCACATTAGGTTTGAGTCCTTTGTGACCCTGGACAGGTCATCGGACCCTTGCACTTAATGAAACTGAGGATGGGGGCTGCTGGCAGACCGCAGAGTGCACACAAAAACAAAATGAACCAAGGAGGCAAAGATAAAGCCACAAGATCCCTCTGCATACTTAGCAGACGATTGCCTTATCTGGCATCAATAGGAGGGAGGCCCTTGGCCCTGTGGAGGCTTGATGCCCCCATGTAGGGGGATGCTAGGGCGGTGGGGAGGGGAATGGCTGGCTGGCTGGGGGAGCACCTTTATAGAGGCAAATGGGAGGAGGGATGGGATGGGGGTTTTGCAATGGAGAAACTGGGAAGGAGGACATTTGAAATGTAAATAAATAAAATAACCAATAAAAAAAGATCCCTTGTACTACCCTCTGCACCAAAACCAGATAAAATAAAACCCAGGTTCTACAGGGAGTGTACTAGGAGAACAGCAGCAAGAGGACATGAGGCGCCTCCAGTGTCTGCACTGAGCCCGGCACGGTGTCCTGAATCTGTGAGGAACATAACTTAAAGACCATTCTATGGAGGTCAATTCCCACCAACCACATACAACCATCTGTAAGGAGATCTGTTGCCCTCTTCTGGTGTGTCTGAAAACAGCTACAGTGTACTCACATATAATAAATAAATCTTTTTTTTTTTTAAAGACCATTTTATGAGACTTGAAATCACATGATACCTGAGCTTGCCAGCAGGTAGTGCTGATAAGATCTAGGCCTCAGAAGGAAGACTCTGGCAGGTTCAGATAGGCGCCTAGCCCAGGCTAGGCCTTGATAAACTGATGAACTAACCCCACAGTGGTGCTGATATGCTAGTGAGTCAGCCCAATCTGTGAGCCCTGATAAGCCAAAGCTACCCACCAATGAAATGATACAAATTTTGAACGTTTAAATGATGATTTTCTGAATATGTTGGATGTGTTGAAAAAATTAAGCATAGGTCTTTCTAGTAGTGCATCAACTAGGTGAATTTCCCTGGTAAGGTTTTTGTTGTTGTTGTTGTTGTTTGTTTTTTCTGAGACAGGGTTTCTCTGTGTAGCCCTGGCTGTCCTGGAACTCACTGTGTAGACCAGGCTAGCCTGAAACTCAGAAATCCGCCTGCCTCTGCCTCCCAAGGGCTGGGATTAAAGTTGTATACCACCACTGCCCAGCTAAGTTCTTTTTTTTTTTTTTTTTATGTTTTATACAGGGACTCACCATGTAGCCCATCCTGGCCTCAAACCTGTAATTCTCCTACCTCAGGCCTCCCAAGTGATGGAATTACAGCTGTGATCAAACAACTGGGCGCTGCCATGCCTGGCTTCCACATCGTTTCTTTTTTTAGTTTTGAGACAGGGTCTCCGATAGCCCAGGCTGGCCTTGAACTCTCGGTGGAGCGGTGAGCTCCTGATCCACCTTCCTCTGCCTCCTGAGTTCTGGGATTATGTATGTGTGCCACTGCAGCAGCTTTCAAAGAGTAATGGCTTAAAAACATGTCCCGAGGTTCTTTGAAAGGCCCCCTCTGCAAAACGTAGGGTGATTTTAAATTTTTAATTATGTGTGTGTATTTGTGTGTGTGTGTGTGTGTGTGTGTGTGTGTGTGTGCGCGCGCGCGCGCGCACACAGTGTTTAAAGAGGTCAGAAGAGGGCACCAGAGCCCCTGGAGCTGGAGTTGGAGAGGCAGTGGTGAAGCTGATCCAGGCAATGTGGAGAAGCAGGCTCAGAAAAGTCCCCAAACCAGAAATGTGCCACAAAGGTCCTATGACTTCCTGACACATAGAACCTGGAAGGGAGTCACCACTTGCGCTCACCCAGCCTAACCCGCTACACTGAAGGGATTTGTCATGTGCACTCAGGGGTCAGACTTCTTGAGATTCCTCTGGGCCAGAAAGTCCTTTGAACTCGTGTCCTCCATGTCTGGGTGACTGCCATACTTTCAGAGATACAGAGTCTTTAGGAATACAAGAAGAAATTAAAATACAGCCAGGCAAGGTGCCACACACCTTTAATCCCAGCATTTCGGAGGAAGAAGCAGGAGATCTCTGCGAATCCAAGGCCAGCCTGCTCTATATAGCAAATTCCAGGTCAAGGATATAGGAATGTGTCCGAAGTCTGGACTGTTGCCAACCTGGGGTCAGAGGGACGCTGTGACTGCAGGGTCGTGCCCCTTTTATGACTTTCAGGAAACTGGGCCAGATGCTGCTTCTGCAGAGTGTTACTGCTTTGAATATAAACATCAGACGCAGGTCCCTGCTGTTCCCGAGTCTGGTCTCACTGTTGGCTTGTCGACTCTTACACCAATTACCAGGCCCACGGTCGGCAAGAAGCCCTGCAGCTGCCTGTCGAGACACTGCCCATCCCTCCCCCACACCCCGGGGAAAAAGGAGCTTTTCTCCCATAACATCTGAAGGAATGGTCATGATTTTTAGAGGAGTAAAGCAGAACGGGTTCTGGAATTCAGGGGTGGGGATGGCACTCAAGAAAATTAGAGAAACCATGGAGTGCAGATGCCACTGTGACCTTGCAAAGACCCAGCATCTCTGGTGGCCCTGGACAATGATGCTTTTATTGCAGTGGACAGCATGGTCTCCTTGGGTCCCTGGAGGTCACTTCTGCTTCCTCAACACTCTGCTTGGGCTTGGGTGTGGCTCCCCAGCAGAGTCCATGATGTCCTCTGGCTTTGCATGGAACTCTGCACCGGGCTCTCCCGGCAGGGCTTGGCCGGGCTCTCCTAGCAGAGGCTGAGCTCCATGCCAGGGCCTCGGCAACTTAAACGGTTTCCTTGAGGGGAGAAGCCCCCAGCTGCTGAAGAGTAATTTCTTCATTCTTCTGTGCCGCGTCTCTTTTGGAATGGCCTTCTTTGGCTCTGCTCAAAGGTAAATAGAAACTTCTGTTATCTTCTTGAAACTTATATTATCTTCCTGTTTTAGTCATTTCCTGACCCGCCCACTTACCTGCCTAGTCTTAACAGGTTTCCTTTTTAGAAAAATCTCAATGTTCATTTTCTAGTTTTTGTTTCATTTATAACAGGATCTCATTAGGTATCTGTGGTTGGCTTGGAACTCACTATGTAGGCCAGGCTGGCCTTGAACTGACCAAGGTCTGCCTGCCTCTTTCTTACAGATCCTGAGATTAATAGCATGTGCTGTTTATGTGGAGCTGGGGTTTCCTGTATTCTCAGCAAGTATTCTACCACTGTGCTGCCTCCTGAGCCCTCCAACCTCCCTATGTCTTCTGTTCTACCTTTATTTTTATGCTTTTTCTTCATGTTGGACCTGTTCTGATTGAAAGGCAAGCTACTGTAGAGGAAGGCAGAAGTCTTTCTTTTTTTGTTGTTGTTTTTTCCTATTTTTCTTAAGATTTATTTATTTATTTAATGTATATGAGTACATTGTTGCTCTCTTCAGACACACCAGAAGAGGGCATCAGATTCCATCACAGATGGTTGTGAGCCACCATGTGACCTCTGGAAGAGCAGTCAGTGCTCTTAACCACTGAGCCATCTCTCCTGCCCCCAGCATAGCCATTGATGATCCCTCTGACTTCCAGGCATTTCTGGTTTCCTGTAACCACTGGTCCTGCACGCCATGGTACCAGAGGACACTCACCGTCTCTCCATTGCAGCGATAGTTTCCACCAGTGGCACATTGAGGGTCTCAGTCAGGAAGCAGGTGACAGTCATTCCAGCCAAGATTGAAGTGGCACCGAAGGATACGGGTGGCAGAACTGGCCTGCTCTCACCAAACGCAGTGATCAGGGGCGCCACCAAGCCTCCGAGGCGGGCGTTGACAGAGGCAAAGCTCATCCCCATCTGCCTGTGAGATGAAGACCACCTATCAGCAGCTGGGCCCGGGCCCCCTAAGAGTCAGGCCTGCGGGGGTCAGAGAGGAGGGTGGACCCCCGAGTAGGCACCGCTCCTCATACTCACCTGATCTCTGTGGGATAGAGTTCTCCCGTGAACAGATACACACAGATGAAGGAGCTGGCCAGGCAGCCTTTGCCCAGCGCTGCCTGTATTGTCCGCAAGGTCTGCAGATCTAAAGAGGCAAAAGAGGGAGGTGGAGCTGTGAGGAGCAGAGGCTGGAGCAGGGGTATGATGGAAGGCTGCGGGACTTAGGATTGGGAAAAGGACCAGAGGGAAAAGCTCGGGCAGAGGAGGAGGTACGAGAGAAAGGCATGAATGAGATGGTGCACATGCCTTTAATTCCAGTCCTCTGGAGCAGGAGGCAGCTAGATCTGTTTGAGGCCAGCCTGGTCTACAAGGAGAGTCCCAGGCCAGCCAGGGCTACATAGTGAGTCCCCATCTGACTACTTCCTCATTTATTTGCATCTGTGGCCACAGCCTGCCTCAGAGATAGGACAAGGTGAGGATCAGGCTTAGGTTCAAATCCTAGCTCTGACCCTGGTAGGTGACTTCGTCACAGTGACCTCCTAGTTCTGAGCCCCTGTGCCCTGTAAGTAAGGGAAATAGTAGCGCGGCTTCCCATGCCTGTTCACAAGTGTCACAGGTGGACACACATCACCAACACAGGGTTCGGTGCTCAGCCAGCACTTCCTGCTGGTGTGTCATTAGCATGTTTGTCCTGCTGCTCATAGACTGCAAACCCTGACTCAAGTGTCCCACGCAAGGCCGTCAGAGAAATCACAGTAGGTACCTGCTTTGAGTTGGTGTTCGCTGGAGTGAACCAGGTGAGGAGATCCCCCGGATCACCCACCTCTGAGCAGCCCCGCATCAATGACACCAGGTCCTCTTTGATATGGGAACTTAAGTTTCCTCTTTATTCCTTTTGAGACAGGGTCTCACCGTAGTCCCGGCTGGCCAAGAACTGATGATTCTCCTGCCTCTGCCTCCCAAGGGCTAGAATCATGGGTGTGTTGCTGGTCACCTCCAGAGGCCACCCAACCCTCCCACTGCTTCTGGGGCCCCGTGTGGCTGTGGCTACCACAGGGCAGCAGTGACAACTCACTGTCCGGCAAGAACATGTTAGCAATGATCATGAGCCCAGCTAGCACGAGGAAGGAGGACACTGTGGCCCGTCGTCCCACGTAAATCATCGTGATGGTGGCGACCAGCATGGCTGGGATGTCGATGATCCCGAACACAGCCTGAACCAGGTAGATGCTGAACCCGAACTTCTGCAGGTCCATGGCCAGGCCATAGTAAGCCACGGAGTTAGAGAACCTGGGAAAGGAGGCAGAACGGCACCACTTCACGCGCTGTCTGGGGCTCGAGGCAAGGGACGCAGGATGTGTGGCCTGGGGATCCTCCCCTCAGGGAGTTCAAATCCCTTTGACAGCATCTTCTGGTCCCCCACACCTCTGACTTTGGAGCACTTTCTCACCCATCCCATTCTCACCACCGGCTCCCTGGAGCTCAGGCTCTGAACTCGGAGTTATCTTTGGCTTTCACTGTCAGTACAACTTCAGCGCTGGAAATAAAACAGTGCTAAGCAGAAGACAGACAGGGGGCCGGGCGGTGGTGGTGCACGCCTGTAATCCCAGCACTTGGGAGGCAGAGGCAGGTGGATTTCTGAGTTCGAGGCCAGCCTGGTCTACAGAACGAGTTCCAGGACAGCCAGGACTATACAGAGAAACCCTGTCTCGAAAAACCAAAACAAAAAACAAAAAACAAAACAGAAGACAGACAGGGGGTAAAGATGCAGGAACCATAGTTCATGCCTATCTGTGCCTGTGGTCCCAGCACCTGGAAGACTGGGACAGGAGGATCGCCACCCTGGGCTACATAGTGAGATCCTGTCTCAAAACCTTATCTTTATTTATTTATTTGCTTACTAATTTTGTGTTGACTATGTGGTGTATGTGTGCTTATATTCCTGTGTGCACATGCATGGCATGTGTGTACTTACATGTGTGTACTTATGTGCGTGTACTTATGTGTGTGCATCTGCATGTTGTGTACTTATGTGTGTACACATGCATGTGGAAGGCAGACCTTGACAACAGCTGTCCCTCTCAATTATTGTCCATCTTGTTTTCATTTTTAGATTAACTATTATTGTCTGTGCACATGCACCACATGTGGAGGTCAGAGGACAGCTTTTGAAAAGTCAGTTTCTCTCCTACTTTGGGTCCCAGGGACGAACCTTGGTAGGTTGGGGAGGGGGGCAGTGTGCTGAGAGCTTTTACCTGCTGAGCCATCTTTTAGTACTGCCTTATTTTCTGAGACAAGATATTTGAACGTGACCGCCTCTTCCCATTCTCTTTCTGACAGTATCTTACATCATAGTTCAAGCTGGCCCGAAACTCACTGTAGCCCAGGCTGTCTTAAATCTCACAGCAATCCTCCTGCTTCGACCCTCAGATTCTGGGATTATAGGTATGAGCCAAGCACCCAGCTGTGTCCTCTTTCTGGCTTGGACATGAAGCCGTCAAGCTGAGCGGTGTACTTTACTGCAGGTGCTTTCAATGTGAGGACGCTTGTAATGCCAACACTGGAGAGCCCAGGGCAGCACCACCCAAAGCCAGCCTGGGCTACAGACTGAGATCCTGTCTTAAACAACCAAACAAGCTGGGTGGTGGCACACGCCTTTAATCCCAGCACACAGGAGGCAGATACAGTAGACTTCTGAGTTTGAGGCCAGCTTGGTCTACAAAGTGAGTTCCAGGACAGCCAGGGCTACACAGAGAAACCCTGTCTCAACTCCATCCCACCTCCAAAAAACAAAACAACAACAACAAAAAAATGCAATCAACTGAAACAACAACAAAGATGACACAAATGGGGAGCAGACAGGTCTAGTCTCCTGGGTTTACTCAAACCCTCTTCTAGCATCTGAACACCGACCTTAGGTGTTGTTTTGAAAGGGTTTTGCACGTGTGATGAAGGCCTTTATCAGTTGACTTAAAGATAAGTGGGGGAAGGGTGAGAGGAGCTGCTGTGGTCACATCAAGAGTCTAAGTCTGGGCCTAAGGTCAGGGACAAGGACTTCGAGGTTCAGCACCTAAGGGACTTAATTGTTTTTTCAGCTTTATGAGACAGAGTCTCACAACTTGAACTTGTTATTTTTCAGAGGCTAACCTTGAACCCCTGATTCTTCTGTCTCTACTTCCCCACATGCTGAGGCTGCAGATGTGTGCCACTTCTCCCAGACAGAGAACGATCTGATGTGAGAAATTACACTGAAATGGAGACTGCGACCTGGCCAGGAATGTAGGTGGTCTCTCCGACCTGAGAGTGGTCCGTGGAGACGTCTACCCTATAGCTGCAGAGAGCTGGACTCTTGCCAAGGAGTTGAGCTACACAGATTCCTTCTGCGCAGCCTCATAAGCATGTGCAGGGACCCAGGCTGCGTCCGGGTGGGCCACAGCCTGCAGGGCAGTGATGCTTGGTGGGGACGCTGTCCTGATCACAGCCTGTGTGGCCTTTGAGAAAGTTGAAGAACAGCTAGACAGAAGCCACCGGCGCACATCCCTAGCCCCGAGGGCATGTTGTTGGCACAGCTACCAAGGAAGAGTGAGAAATGGCTTTGTTTCTGAAATGGTCTTTCCAGAGAGACTGGACCATGACCAACCTGGAGTGTCATCCAGGTTGGACTGGGACTGGCAATGTTCTGGAAAAAAACCTGATATATGAGAGTTGGCTACCAAGTTCCAGAATAGCCAAGATTATTCAAAAAGACCCTGTCTGGAAACACACATGCGCGCACACACACACACACACACACACACAGAGAGAGAGAGAGAGAGAGAGAGAGAGAGAGAGAGAGAGAGAGAGAATTAGGAATTGGCTACTTAACAAAGACAGAATGGGGTCGGGCAGTGGTGGCACACGCCTTTAATCCCAGAACTTGAGAGGCAGAGGCAGGCAGATTTCTGAGTTCAAGGCCAGCCTGGTCTACAAACTGAGTTCCAGGACAGCCAGAGCTACACAGAGAAACCCTGTCTCAAAAAACAAAAAACAAAAAACAAAACCAAACAAACAAACAAACCCCCCCCCCAAAAAAAAGACAGAATGTGCCAAGAGACCGACTAGTCTCGGATCAGCAAGCGTCCAGTTACTATGGACCTGCAGATGGAAGCACATCTTGGTGCCAAGGGGCAGGAGAAAGGGGTTTATACACTAAGCTATGCCAGGATGGATCAGGACCAACTGGAGTGTACTTGGACAGTCTTAAAAGCATTTACAGATCAGATGTCAGCTAAGAAGCAGTCCTTTTTAATCAGTGCTTGGCACTAGATGCTTGGCTGACTACCCTGTCAGGTTTGCTTAGCCTGCTGAGTTTGTACGCATGTTGTGGGACTGTGTGAGGTTGGCAAACGGGAGTCATATCCAAGATGGTTGCAGTCATGTCAAGCCGTATCCCAACACAGGGAGAATGGACTAAATAGTTATTTTCCATCATTCCTTTCTGTCTGACATCTCTCTGCCTGTCAAAATTCTCACATTCCTTCCCTTATTTTCTCATTATTCACTGGCTTATCAAATATTTACTGCAAATGTGCCATATGCTATGGCTTTACTTGATGAAATTTCAGATATAATTAAGTTAATTTTAAAAAATAGCAGAACAGAGTATTAACCTATTTTTATAGTAACACATGTGTATGTGCGTGTGCGTGTGCGTGTGTGTGTGTGTGTGTGTGTGTGTGTGTGGTGTGGATTCATCCATGGAGCAATCTCCAGGGAAGGAGCCCATTCTCTATTCTCTCTCTCTCTCTCCTCTCTCTGGCACACAACTTCTTAAATTTTTATTTTTAAATTTTTAATGTGCACTGGTGTTTTGTCTGCATGTCTCTCTGTGTGTGAGATTGTCAGATCCCCTAGAACTGAAGTTACAGACAATTGTGAACTGCCATGAACCCAGGTCCTTTGGAAAAGCAGCCAATACTCTTAACCTCTGAGCCATCTACACCTTCCTCCGCCCCCATTTAAGATAGGGTCTTAGTACATAGCCCTGATTTACACAGCACTCCCAGTGTAGCTCAGGCTAGCCTTGAAATCTCAGAGGTCCACCCGCCTCTGGGTGTAGCCCTGGGTTCCAAGGCATGCACAACCACACCTATGTTCACTCTTACCTCAGGAACCCTCCTGTATACTTCATTCTTTTTTTTTTTTTTTTTTTTGAGACAGGGTTTCTCTGTGTAGTCCTGGCTGTCCTGGAACTCACGTGACTGGTGGGGAAGCTGAGGTTTAGAGAGGTTCGTGAGTTCAAAACTCGGGCTGTCAGCTCCTCAGCCTTGCTTGCTTTAAGGCAGGGTCTCTGGTAGCCCAGCCTTGGCTTTAAACTTGCCACTTAGCCATCTCTCCAGCCCTGGGACTAACTGTCTTTCTTTTCTCTCCTTCTCTCTCTCTCTCTCTCTCTCTCTCTCTCTCTGTCTCCTCTCTTTCTTCCTTTGTTTGTTTGTTTCTGAGCATGCATTGCTTTTATAACTTGGAAATTAGTCACAAAAGGAAACAACAGGGTTTAGAGACATTTGTGCAATCTAACCAGTTCTCTTCTCCCTTTTCATCCCCCCAGCCCTGGTGGAACCCCAGAAGTCCCTGTCCCCACCCAACCCAGCCTAGAGAGCCTCTCTCGTCACCACAGAAATGGTGCAATTGGATCCAGATGGGGCCTGGTGAGGTCCCAGGGCTTCAAGGGGAGGCCCTTAAAACAGTCAAGATTTTCCATATAAAACAAAATTACACAAGCCAGGAGGCGTCGAGGGGTTGGGATGCTTGGGAAATCCTTTAGGAAAGCCCAAGGCTCCACCTCTCCTAAGCCATGGATTGCTGCCTCTTATCAAAAATAAGACTTTGCTAACTCTTTCTAGAAGGATCCGAAAGAGATCTTTCAATCTCAGAGTTTGGAGTTGGTTTGTTTCTAACAAGAAGGAGGACTGTGAAGAAGTGGCAGGACACTAGAGGGCGCTGCAGGAGGGCAGGCGGGGGCGGGGGCGGGGGGTGGGTGGGTCTGGGTAGGCTCTGCCAAGAGGTCTTGGGATCTCCAAGGGTTCAGGGAACTTCATTTCCAGAACTCAGGGAACACATACCCAAATCAAGTAACAAAGTCAGAGGCTACAAACGAACAAACAACTGGAAACCTCTCCATGTCTTCCCTTTGACCCTTACAAGGTCCCTGCTGCATTAAGTACTGTATCACTGCCTGACTTCTTGTCTCATAATTATCAGTTTTGGAGCTGGAGAGATGGCTCAGCGGTTAAGAGCGCCGACTGCTTTTCCAGAAGTCCTGAGTTCAATTCCCAGCAACCGCATGGTGGCTCCCAACCATCTATAATGGGATCTGATGCCCTCTTCTTGTGTGTGTCTGAAGACAGCTACAATGAACTCATAAATAAAAATAAAATAAATAAATATTATCTTTGAATATTTAATGTCCAGGCAATGTTGAGAGGCCAAGGATGCTCATCTTTCCTCTGCCCGTCCCTCCCAGTCTGTGATCAATGAGTCTGTCTGGTTTTCTGTTTTGCTTTGTTTCATTCAGAGGTTGGCCCAGCACTTTGTATATGCTGGGTTAGTGCCCTACCACTGGGCTAAATTCTGAGCCTTTTTTCTATTTATTTGCTAAATTAAAAACAATTTATCCATTAGTTATAAATTTATTAAATTATTTGTCAAAGTATTTATTTATTATTTTGATTTATTATTATTATTTTTTAAGTTTTGTTGGAGAGATGGCTCAGCAGTTGAGAGCACTGACTGCTCTTCCAGAGGTCCTGAGTTCAATTCCCACCAACCACATGGTGGCTCACAACCATCCACAATGGAATCTGATGTCCTCTTCTGGTATGTCTGAAGACAGCTACAGTGTACTCATATGCATAAAATAAATAAATAAATCTTTTTTAAAACGCTTTGTTTCGGCTGGAAGGAACAGGGCCGGAGTGGGGTGGGTTGTTTACTTGTTTTTATTTGTGCATGTATGTGTGTATCTGTATAAGTTTTCATGCATCACATGTGCACAGGTAAGACCTTCTGCTCAAATGTAGACACTCTAGATGAACATAATGTCTCATCTATAATGTCAGTTCACCCACAGAGTGCCAGGTGTTGGTGTAATCTTAATTTTGTTGTTTTCTTGAGACAGGGTTTCTCTGTGTAGACCAGGCTGTCCTTGGAATTCAGAGATCCCTCCTGCCTTTGCCTCCCAAGTGCTGGGATTAAAGGTGTGCACCAACATACCCAGCTTGGGGGTGATGTTTGTGCTTGTGTGTGTGTGTGTGTGTGTGTGTGTGTGTGTGTGTAGGCGTCTGTCTGTGCTGCTGTGCTTATCCCTGTGAAGAGGGCATCAGGCATCTCTATCTTTCAATGCCTTTTTCTCCCTCGAATCTGAGTCTGAGAGTACATTTGCTCACAGCTGGAGTTACAGGCACAGCAGGCCACGGTCCGCTTGTTCACACAGCCTCTGTGATTTGAAGTCAGGCACTGAGCCATTTCCCCAGCCCTAAGGGCCAGGTGCTGAAAGGAAGAGACTGAATCCACATAGGTTAGGACCAATTCAGGACAACGTTTGCTAATGAGAGCAGAAAGCATGCCCCCACCTCAGGTCAAAGGGATAAGCCGTCACCTACCAGACCACCATGAGACAACACGTGACCTTTCTGATGGCAGGGGTTCTGAAGAGGTCCAAGATGGAGTTGGAGGTGCGGACACTTGCAAACTCATCCTGGATGTAGGAGCTCACCACCTGGGAGAGAAATGTGTGGTCAGGGGCATCGAGGGTTCTGGGATGCTGTTTCCCTCATTGGACTCCGCATCCATAGAACACAGCGCTTCGGCGTGCTTGTTGCTGTGGCATCTGGCCGTGTGGTCCTCTTCACGAAGGCCCTTGCAGACTGTTGCATGATTTGTGATGCAGTGGGGGTTGCAACGTGCACCTCAACAGTCCTGAGGTTCTGTGGCATCAGAGACTGTCACTCAATTCCTAGTAACTTCACCACAGCGTCAGAGAGCGGTAAAAGCAGCTGGGCTGGAGGGCAGCTGTCGGAGCGCTGGGCTAGCACATGCGAGGCCTGGCTTCCACCCCCAACCAGCCCAACCTCGTCCCCACAGACAAACTGCCCGGCCTCTCCAAACCTCGATGTCTCTTTCTCTTTTTACAGTCTTGTGTTACATTTACTTATTTTGTGTGCGAGCGAGCACGTGTGTGCCGCAGCGTGTATGCGGAAGGCAGAGGACAGCTCTTGGGAGTCGGTTCCCTCCTTCCATTGCGTGGGTGCCGAGGACTGAACTGGGTCACCAGGCTTGGCAGCAAGTGCTTAGCTACTGAGCCATCTCACTGGCCCCAACCTTTTTTCTTTTTCCTCTTCCTCCTGTGGTGTGTGGGTGTGTCAGTGTGTGTGTGTGTGTGTGTGTGTGTGTGTGTGTGTGCCTGCACTCACAAGTGGGAGGTAGGCGTATCAAATGCTGATAATCACTCTTCCGTGTGTTTTCCATGTGTGCGTTTCTCTCTCTCTTTTTTTTAAAAGATTTATTTATTTATGATATGTGAGTACACTGTAGCTGTCTTCAGACACCAGAAGAGGCATCAGATCCCATGATAGATGGTTGTTAGGAATCCCATGTGTCGGGATTTGAACTCAGGATCTTCGGAAGAACAGTTGGTGCTCTTACCCGCTGAGCCATCTCTCCAGCCCCCTCTTTTCTTTTTTGCTGACATGGGGTTTCTCTGTGTAGCCCTGGCTGTCCTGGAACTGCCTTTGTAGACTAGGCTGGCTTTGAACTCAGAAATCCACCTGCCTCTGCCCCTTATTGCTGGGACTAAAGGCTTATACTGCCATGCCTGATGGTGAGTGTATTTCTTCTAGAATTTTTTTTTTAATTCAAGGTTTTGTCACGGAACCTGGAATTTATTATTCCAGCCAGGCTTGCTGGGAAGTGAGTCTCTGGGGTGCACCTCTCTCCATCCTTCAGCTCTGGATAAGCCTCTACCACACCTGCCTCCCCTGTCAGTACCACAAAAGCCTACCCCAGCCTTCCATCCATACCCCTGCTCACCGCCGTAGTCAGCCTCTCCCCTTCCGCCTTTCTGCCGTTCATCATGGCCACCTTCTGAAGGTTCTGCACAGCCTGCTGGGCCTTGCCGTGAAGGAGGAGCCATCGGGATGACTCTGGAAGCCACCTGGGGTACAGAGCATCATTTCCGCTGCGATCCCAACACACCTTCATTCTACCAGACCTAAGGACAGGTGGCGGGGTCCCAGCTTCACAAGCAGGACTTGACACCACATCCCTTGGTTGTTATTTGTTTTGCTTTTGAGACAGGTTTTCCATATATATGTAAATTTCACTGTGTGGGTGGGTCCCAGAAATTGAATTCTAATTGTTAAACTTGAAGTCAAATGCTTTTACTGGCTGATCCATCTTGCCTGCCCATTTTCCTTCCTTCCTTCCTTCCTTCCTTCCTTCCTTCCTTCCTTCCTTCCTTCCTTCTTTTCTTTTTTTCTTTTTTTTCTTTCTTTTCTCTTTTTGTAGTATATCACACAGAGAATCATTGCAGAGTCCTTCAAAGCCAAGACATGCTTGGCACTGGGTTGCATCTGGCTCTTACCCTAGCTGTGTGGCCTTGAAAACTCATGGCCCCTCTCTGGACTGTACTCAGCTCTCCTCTTACAAAATGCAGTGGGTTTTTATACAGCACAGTGGAACTGATACAGGCAAAATCATTTTGTGTGTTCCAGAGCTCCATGCCATGGAAGGAGGCTGGCCAAAGATTCCCTGAAGCTATTCACGAGTAGTTGGGACCCTGTGGCCCTCATGATGCCTCTGTTCTCTGCGTTCAGGACATGGAAGGCACTCTACACTCAAGAAGCCACACCCCACCTATCAGACACATGCCCCACCCCAGCCTCTCTCTGGGGTGGGGGACGTACCAAGAACAGAGGAAAAAGATGAGGAAAGGAGCAGACACCGCAAACTGCAGCCACCGCCAGGGCCGGATCAGGTATGCCACGCCAGCCAGGATGAGCTGGCCAAAGGTGAAGGAGAAACCCAGCAAGACGCCCGCCACCGTCCGGCCCCTGGTTGGCATCCATTCTACAACTGTGGAAGAAAGGCAGCCAACTCGAGTGACTCATTTACCACACAGCTGTTTGGTTCACCCGCCCTTTCCTCGTGGCTGTGGCCACACCAATATCTACCTAGACAAGACTCTGCTGTGGACTATGGCAGGGTACTCACTATAGGACATCCAACTCTGAAGTGGCTTCATGAAGTGGGGCGGTGGTGGCACACACCCTTAATCCCAGCACTCGGGAGACAGAGGCAGGCAGATCTCTGAGTTCGAGGCCAGCCTGGTCTACAAAGTGAGGTTCAGGACAGCCAGAGCTGTTACACAGAGAAACCTTGTCTCAAATCAAACCAAACCAAGCAAAGAAAAAGTCTTCATTGTAAGGGTGAATTTCCTGAGGCAGAGTGTGGTATGCGCCTCCCTCTGTGAGTGTGTGCGTGTGTACAGCGTACAGGAGCATAAACACACAAATGTGTTTGTAATGCAGAGGCCATTCTGGTATGAGGCAGGCTGATGGATTTCAGGCATTTGCTCTCAGCTGTGGTGGGACACCTTCCCTTCTAGAGGTAGTCGGTGGAACTGGGTTTCTGAGGTCCCAATATGTACCCAGCTCCTTCCTTCCTTCCTTCCTTCCTTCCTTCCTTCCTTCCTTCCTTCCTTCTTTCCTTCCTTTTCTTTTCTTTCTTTCTTTTTTTAAAATATAGAATAGAGTTTATTCAGGGCATGGGGAGGGGAGTTGAGCGGGTAGTAGAGACAGAGAAAGGGAGAGAAAGAGAGAGAAGCAGAGGAGTAGAGGCCGGCCATGAGCACATGGAGAGGGACTTGGGGGGTTAGAGGGGGAGAGGGCAGGAGCAGGAAGGGAAGAGAGAGAGAAGAGCAAGTGTCCAAATGCTGGGACAGAATAAGGCAGGAAAGGGGTACCAGTCTGTACACCTGCTTCTCTGGACCCAAGATCTTTCTCCCATCCCGAAATCAAAGGCCCACTTGCCTATGGACCTATGGACAAGGAAAGATGGCGGCAGCGTCTGAGCCTGATGATGTCTTCAGAAGCAAACTAAGTTTAAAGCAGCACAGGCAGGTGGCAGCCCTGTGTTCAGAGTGGGCTGTCTATTACTTCATAATACCTTCCTCCAGCTTATCCCTTATCCCCTGCAGGGTGACACTCCTATCTGGTTAGCACTCAGGAGTTAAAACTCACTATGTTGATCAGGCTGGCCTCAAATGTGTGATCCTCCTGTCTCTGCCTCCTGAGTGCTGGGATTATATTCATGCACTATCGCACCCTGCCCTAAGGTTTAGAGTTTGGATTGTAGATTTAGTTTTTGATTGTATGGCCTACTGCCACCCTTTATTTACAGACTCGTGTGGCTTAGGAAAGCCTCAAACTGGCTGTGCAGTTGAGGATCCTGATCCTCTTGTTTCCACCTCTCAAGTGCTGGGATCGCAGGTGTGAGCCACCATAGCCGGCTCCCTTGGACACCATCCTACCTTATGGCCCTGTGTCCCAGTCACCTATGTGACCCCATGTAAGCCTGGCATATCAGAGATGATTAGTAGGTACCATTGAGTAACCCTCATGAAATCAATCTGACCCTTTCAGCTCACAGATTAGTCAACTGAAACCCAGACCTAAGAAAGGCCACCACTGCCTGCGGCTGCCAGGGTCACGGTCTGTCAACCAGGGTCTTCCAAATCCAGACCCTGGGTAGGAGGTTTTGAGTTGCGGTTTCTGGGTGAGAATTACATGAAGGAAAATTTGAAAAGCTGTCCTGCAATGTTGTAATCCCCTTGTTGCATGACCCCAGTCCCTCCGAGTCCCACCTGGCCTGACTCACCCAGGGAGAGGGAGTTGAGGATGATGCCGGAGAAGGTCATGCCCGTCAGGAACCGGAAGACGCAGTAGGCAGTGAAGGAGCCCACGTATGACGTAGCAGCCCCGGAAATTACCAGCTGCAGGTACGACCACACCAGTGGGGCCTTGCGACCCAACCTGGACCCAAAGAGTGAGGGACTTGGGAATCTCAAGGCGGATAGACATGACCAAGGAAGCAAAGCCCCTGTCTGCCACTTCTGCCTTGGTGGGGACACCAAAGCAATCAAAGGGAAGATGAGATGCCCAGTAAAAGCTACCCCTCTAAATACACATGCAACTGCCAGGCTGATCAGGGATAGAGGGACATATATGTGTGGTGGAAGATCAGAGACTGAGAGATTCAGTCCATGACGGGGAAAGGTAGAGAGTTTGAAAAGAGGTGCATGTCTATAATCCCAGCACTTGGGAAATGCAGGCAGATGGATCAGAAGTTCAAAAAAATTAAAAGAAAAACACTCATATATATATATATATATATATATGTGTGTGTGTGTGTGTGTGTGTGTGTGTGTGTGCATTTATACACATACAGACATGTATGTGCGCACATGCACACACACACACACACACAAAGAGGAAGGAGAGAAAGAAAAGGAGTAGCTGGGTGATGCATGCCTGTAATCCCAGTACTTGGGAGGCAGAGGCAGGTGCTCACTGTGAGTCTGAGGCCAGCCTGGTCTGAAGAATGAGTGGAGACACAGTGGGGCTACACGGAGAAGCCCTGTCTTAGAAAAACAAACCAAAAGCAAGCAAGCAAACAACCAAACAACCCCAAATAATGAAAGGAACAAAGAAAGAAAAGACAGAATGTAGGTAAACTCAAGGGCTTTCCCTGGGGGACTAGGATTTCCCCCAAAGGCTCACCTGTCAGCAAGGCCACCAAACAAGGCAGCTCCCACCAGCACCCCAGTCATGTAGATGGACTGAGCCAGGTCATGGAGAGCGCGGGCCTCACACACCAGGTCCCACTATCGGGGAGAGAGGAGTGCTAAGTCCTCAGGTTTAGCCTCCTCCCAGCCCCGCAAGCCACCTGCCCACCTCTGACCTCTGTCACAATGGTGGATGGGAAAATGCTTCGGTCATAGACCCAACCATCCTTGCAGCCCTCTGTGGCCACCTCCGAGGAGGTGTTGAGTTTCAGAAGGTTCCACTGAGGCTCTATGTAGCGCAGGCAGGGCTCAGGGACCCCGTGCTGGTTCAGGGGTATGGTGGCCCTCATCCAGGCTCCTGAGCCATTGGTGGTAGGTTCTGTGTAGTTAGCAGACTGCCGGCAGTGGTGGGGGGGCGCAGCAGCTGTGAAGTTCTGTAGG
This sequence comes from Apodemus agrarius, assembly GCA_964023405.1. Classification (NCBI taxonomy): domain Eukaryota; kingdom Metazoa; phylum Chordata; class Mammalia; order Rodentia; family Muridae; genus Apodemus; species Apodemus agrarius. The sequence goes on from OZ030005.1 coordinate 143,273,159, forward strand.
AAGGTATGGCAAGCCAGCAGCCCACAGGGCAGCAGCAGCACGGCTGTATAGACAAACTGGAAGCGACCCACACCTCCCAGGGTGTCCAGTAGGTCTGTGAAGGCCATGGCTGAGGGCCCTACCCCAGGTGGAGCCTACCCAGGCCTTATGTAAAATGGCAGGGGAGGGACCTGAGGTGGAGAACCAGGCCAGGGGTCAGGGCCACACAAGCCTTCCAGCTCAGAGGGCTCTAGTTACACCTCACAGGAGGCCTAAGTGACCCCACCTCTGCAGTGTGCCCCTCCCCCAGGCCCTTTCAGCAGTCCTCTCTCCATCTGTTACCTCTTGAGTCAGAAAAGAGAGATAGTGGAGTTAGTAGAGTGCTTCAGTACCTTACATGCAGTAAGGCCGCTGTGGCATGAACTTGTAATCCCAGTAATAGACATTCACGGGGCTTGCTGGCCAGACAGCCAAACCTGACCAGTGAGTCCCAGCTCCCAGTGAGAGATCCTGGCTCCAAAAGTCAAGGAGGGTGACTCCTCAGGAATGACACCGAGGGTGACTTCTGCAAATCGCATGGCACTTATGAGTGTACACACATACCTGTGTGTGTGTGTGTGTGTGTGTGTGTGTGTGTGTGCGTGCGCGCGCACGCGCGCGCGCAAAATTTAATAAATAATTTAAATTTTGTTTTTGCTTTTTTTTTTTTTTTGGTTTTTCGAGACAGGGTTTCTCTGTATAGCCCTGGCTGTCCTGGAACTCACTCTGTAGACCAGGCTGGCCTCGAACTCAGAAATCCACCTGCCTGCCTCTGTCTCCCAAGTGCTGGGATTAAAGGCGTGCGCCACCACGCCCAGCTTGTTTTTGCTTTTTTATGAGACAGGGTCTCACTGCATAGCCCTGGCTGTCCTGGAAATTACTATGTAGACCAGGCTGGTCTTGAACTCACAGAGATCTGCCTGTCTCTGCCTCCCTTGGCTTGTGATTAAAGGGTGTGTACCTGGCTCTCAAATTTAATTTTGTTTTAAATAAAAAATAAACCAAACAACAAACAAACAATAGGAAACAAAACCAAAGAAGTCCAAGCAGGGCCACCAAGAAGCAGCCTCAGTGTGGGGCTGGGGTACATTCAGAGTGTCCCCACTGGCCAATCACCACAGCAATTTTTTTTTTTTTTTGATTTTTTGAGACAGGGTTTCTCTGTGTAGTTCCGGCTGTCCTGAAACTCACTCTGTAGACCAGGCTGGCCTTGAACTCAGAAATTCACCTGCCTCTGCCTCCCAAGTGCTGGGATTAAAGGCGTGCGCCACCAACGCCCGCCACCACAGCAATTTAAACCCACTCCGGAGAGCTGAGAGGACATCAGGCACCCGCCTCGCTCCAGGGTATGCTCCAGGGACGAGGCCAGTGGAGGCTTGACAGGGGCTCCCAGGGAGTAGTTCCCGGCAAACCATAGCTTAGGACACCATCTCTCATGATCAGAACTCTGTTCCATGTCTTCATGCAGCCTTGTGGGCAGTCCCATCTCCCGCTCCCTCAATTTTTCTTTTCTTCTCAAGATAAGGTCTAATATAGCCCAGGCTGGCCTGGAACTACGTATGTATGTAGTCAGATGGTGACCTTTGAACTTTTTTAAATTTGTTTTTGTTTTTTCGGAGACAAGAGTTTCTTTGTGTAACTCTGGCTGTCTTGGAATTCTTGCTGTAGATCAGGCTGGCCTGGAACTCAGAAATCTGCCTGCCTCTGCCTTCTGAATTCTGAAACTAAAGGCATGAACCACTACAACCCAGTGGCAAGCCTTCTACCAACCAAATATAGCCCGCCTGGCTCCTTGGGCCTCCATGGCTGCCTGCATCCTAGGGGCAACTGGTTTCTGTTCTCTACCCTCAGCTGATCTTAGTTCTGGTAAGAACCACAGAGGCAGAAGAACATTAATATAAGCTCCTGGATTCCGGGGTGTCCCCCTGCGGCCTGGTGTTGGGTGGGGGCTCTGTGCCTTAGGGAGCTCCCTGGGGGGTAGGACTTGTGCTAAGTAGATGTCTCGTGTTTCCTTACTGATATCTGCAGAGGAGGAAGTCAGACTCAGCCCTCAATAAGGGCATGCAAAACCAGAAAAGCCGCCTGGATCGGCTGTCAGTGGAGCCATCCTTCCATGTCTCTGTGCCCAGGCCTTTCTCACCATCTCAGGAACAGAAGTGGCCACAGCCAGACGCCCAGCCTCCGGCGAGGGTGGACCAGGGCATTAAGACAGCATGGGCTGTTTAGGCCAAGGCTTGCTGGTACAATCAAGGGAACAGTTTGAGAGAATAGCACCCAGCGACAGATGAACAGCCTTTCATTTTATTTTCCCACTGCACTAAAACATGGGACCTCCCCACCCCGCCCCCAGGTCCTGGTCCTCCATAACCAGCACACTAATGCCTCAAGCATTCCCTTGAAAATGACCAATATAAAAAAAAAAGAGAGAGAGGAAGGGGGCGGGGTCAGGGAGGGCCTGAGCACCCTCCCGCCCAGGGAGTGCATGGTGGGCACAGGGGGCAGGAGAGGTGGTGTTTGGTTTGCAGAGGGATCTTGGCTGCTGCACAGGAAGGCACGGGAAGGTGATTCCGGCTGTGGGGCTCCCATAGTGAGGTGAGGCTTCACACCCAGGTGCAGACGGGCGCTAGCTAGTGGTTATGAAGTCTGCGAGTCTGGGCATGTCAGGGGCGAGAGCCTCCACAGAGTAGGCAAGACACACATCTGGACACTAGCAGGGTGGGGATGGGGTGGTGGGGGTGGGGCCAGATGCCTGCCCCTGCCCCGGAGGCAGGAAAAAGCAGGGAGAAGCCATCTGTCCTGGTCTTAGCCATGAGCAGGGGTCAGAGTGCCCATTCTGAGTCCTTGGCTACAGGGGCAGGGAGAGCCCGTAACTCTGCCCAGAGCAGTCGAACAGAGGCCGTGGGGAGGTGAAGGGACAGGAGGACAAGGGGGACAGGAAGACAGGGTGCCTTCCTGTTCTGAGGAAGGCACTGGTGGCTGGTGTGGCCTGGTATGGCGGGGAGGCGTGGCTTGGCAGAGGAAGAAAGGAAGAGCCGGGCAACGGGAGCGAGTCCCCACTTCATGCAAACATAGTCAGCTGCAGCCACTGCAGGGCAAGACACACGGGTTAGCGGGAGCAGCAGGACACATGGCCAGTCCGCCGCCTCCTTCACCATCACCACCCACCCCAGAGGCCAGGCAGCAGCCCGGGCTCAGCCATAGTTATGCCCTCTAGAGACCTTCTGCTGATAGGGGTGCTCCATTTTCCTTCTTCCTTCTTCCTTCCTTCCTTCCTTCCTTCCTTCCTTCCTTCCTTTCTTCCTCCCTCCCTCCCTTCCTCCCTTCCTCTCTCTCTTTCTTTCTTTTTTTTTTTCCCCCGAGGCAGGGTTTCTCTGTATAGCCCTGGATGTCCTGGAACTCACTCTGTAGACCAGGCTGGCCTCGAACTCAGAAATCCGCCTGCCTCTGCCTCCCAGAGTGCTGGGATTACAGGCGTGCGCCACCACCGCCCAGCTTCTCTCTCTCTTTCTTTATTCTCTCCCTCTCTCTCTCTCCCCCCCCTCCTGCTCCCTCCCACCCCCCACCCCCACCCCCCCACCCCGTGCCTTTTCTTTTCTTTTTGAGATAAGGACAGTCTCTGGCTGTCCTGGAACTCACTCTGTAGACCAGGCTAGCCTCAAACATAGAAATCCACCTGCCTCTGCCTCCCTCAGGCTGAGACTAAGGACATGGGTCACCGCCACAGCCAGCAGCAGCTGTCTTATTTCTTACTCTAGGACACTAGGCTGCTGGTTCCCACCAGCTTCTAGAAGCCTGCCCCTCCCCTCTTTATACCTCACCCCCAGGCTCCAGAAGTTCCAGTGCCAAGGCTTCCAAGCCTGGGGTCCAGATTTGAAGGCTCATCCCAAGCATGGACGCCCACCCCAGTAGGGACAGGTGAACATGGAGGACCAACTCACCTTAAATAGATCAAAGGTCACAACACCATCCAGGTCTGTGTCCAGAGTTTTGAAAAACCCTGTGTTCAAGAAAAGATGAGTTAAATCTGGGACACGAGCCAGAGAGTTAATGTTCAGCCAGGACTGTCTTCTACCTCCCACGCACCCCAAGTTATTGCCCCTCTAAGTCATAAAGCTTTCTGCACCCCAAGTTATTGCCCCTCTAAGTCATAAAGCTTCCTGCACCCCAAGTTATTGCCCCTTTAAGTCATAAAGCTTCCTGTCCAGAGGCCTCCTTGGGCATCCTCTGTGCACGCTCCATGCACCATGCTCCCGTGTAAGAGTACTCTGTCCTCCTTCAGCCTCCACCCATTCAGCCCTCTAAGTCTCACAAGGAACACCGTGTGTACTGTGGCCAAGTGGGGCCCACTGGGGACACTCACGGAACATGGTCTCCAGCCGCACAAGGCAGCACACAAAGTTGTCGAAGTCCACAGCCAGGTCGGGCTCTGAGTAGCGGGTGATGATGAGTTCATGTAGCTTCTTGTTAAGCTTGAAGCCTGAGCAGAGAGAGGAAGGGCAGGGGAGGGCTGAGCCAGGGGCAGCTAGGGCAGGGGAGGGCTGGGGAGGGCTGGATAGATGGCTCAGAGGTTAAGAGGTCATGAGTTCAATTCCCAGCAACCACATGGTGGCTCACAACTACCTCTAATGGGAGTATATAAAATAAATAAATAAACCTTCAAAACAACAACAGAAGAAGCTAGGAGGGGCTGGGCAAGTGAGGGCCAGGCCCAGGGGGAACATCAGAACATCACACCCAGAACACCCCAGAACATCACAAGCTGGCTGCCGAGCACCTGGGCATCTGGTCACATTTGCTCAAAGTAGCCTGGACTTGTTTTTACACAGGCCAGTGTGGGAGAGCCCTATACCTGCCCCACTGGAACTTGGAGCCTGTACCCTCCCCCCCTGCCTGCCCTGGTCATGTGACCCAGACTCAGTCACTCTCCTAAGAATTAATTACTTTTCTCTTCTTCACATTAGGGATGACAAAGGGCTCTATTTGATGGCTCGGCAGATAAAGCATCTGTCATGAAAATGTGAGGACCAGAGTTCAGATACCCAGAACCCACCTAAAAGCCAAGGTAGTCTGCCAGTAATCCCACCCAGCCCTTACTGGGTAGGCAGATGGCATTCCCCAGGGAAGGTGAATAGCTAAACCAGCCTAATCCGTGAGGCCAGGTGCAGAGAGGCCATGTCTCAGCAAGAGTAATGAAGGAAGACAGGTGATGTCAACCTCTGGCTTTTCTGTGTCCACACACATATAAACATAAGTACATACATGCACACCACACACACATATACATGCAAAATGAATGAAAAGGCCCTTGTTCTTGGTAAGTTACAAGGGGAGGGAAGGGAGGAGCCCAGATAAAGTCCTTGGCTTAGCAACCACAGCACCTTTAGTACCGCCATCCCCCAGGGACAAGGGCCAGCCAGGCGGGCCACTCTCAGGGAGACAGCCGGGGGTTCAGGTGCAGTGGGGTCATCAGCTCCGGGCCTCACCTGCAGCCTCGATGGCCATCCTCATCTCGTAGGCACTCATACTGCCAGACTTGTCCAGGTCAAACTTCCGGAAGATGGTCTGTGTGAAGGGTAAAGGCGGGGCCGAGTGAGTCACTGCACCCAGGCAGGGGGCGGGAGGGGAACCCAGGAAGGGGGCCATTTGCCGAGACCTGTGGGCTTGGATGGGAAAGGAGTCACATGCAGAAAGGAAGTTCTGGTGCAAAGCCTGGCTGTGTAGCTGGCCTGGGCTCTGCTACCAGGCCGTGCCATGACAGGCCACAGAGGGGCAGGAGAGCCCGGCCAGGGAACCTCCTACCACCTACCAGGTAATTTCGGATGCGGTTCCACAGGATGTTGAACTCCACCAGGCCCAGCTTCCCATTCCCATCTCGCTTGGCAGGTGTTAAGAAGGAAACTACTCCGCTTAAAGAACACATGTGAGAGGGGGACCTGGGCGGAGGGAGCCTGGCTGTGGAGGGGAGAGACAAGAGCAGCTCCCTGCAGCTCCCTGCAGCTCCCAGCCAGCCATGTGTCAGATAGAGTGAGGCGGGGTAGGGTGAGGTGTAGACAGAGAACCAGCCTGAGGGCCAAACAGGGACGAAGCTCTTGCTCCATTTCCCACCAGACCTCTGACTCAAAGTTCCCTTTGCTGGCCAACTGGAAGATATCCAGGAGGGTGTTTGAACATGAGGCCTTATCACATCCACACTCTCCTGGATCTACCTAAGCTCTTCAGCTGCTCTTAGGACAGGTGGACAGCATCTTCCTCAACCCTGAACTCCACAAGCGACAAAGGCAGGCGGAAGGATACATCCATGAGGTTCACCATGCTGCGGCAGGACTCCAGGCTGAAGCCATTAGTGCGCAGGTCCTTGTCTGAAACGAGCAACAAACAAGCAGTTCTGGGGTCTGAGGAGATAACGCAGGTGACAGAGTGCTGGTCAGACACACGTCAAGCCCTGGGTTTGATCCCCATTACTGGGGATAAGGGAAACATGGCGGTGCATGCCTGTAACCATGGCAGTGGGAGGAGAAGGAAGGAGGATGGGGAGTTCGAGGCCGGCCTCAGCTATACAGACCCTGTCTAAAAAGGAAAAGAAAGGAAGAGAAAAAGAAAGGGATAGCTGGAGAGATGGCTCAGCAGTTAAGAGCGCTGGCTGCTCTTGCAGAGGACCTGGGTTCAATTCCCAGCATGCAAATGGTGGTGGCTCCCAACTCCAGAGTCAAGGGTTGTGATCTGTGTGTGTGGTATCTTTACATGGATGCAAAAGTTTATAAAATAAACATAAAATAAAAAATATAATAAAAATTTAAAATCTACAGCATCCACATAAAAAGGTGTGAGTAGTCTCTCACATACACAAATACACATACACTCACACACACAATCTTTCACACTCATACATACTCTCACACTGTCTATCACACACACACATGCACACACACTCACTCTCATACACACATACTATACACACTCATACACTCAGACAATCTGTAAGTACAGTGATGTTGGGGGCTGAGGCAGGGGGATTGCTGGGGCTTGCTGGCCCTAACTCAAGGGTATAGAGCGGAGGATGACAGAGCAGGGCATCTGATGTCCTCATCTGCCACGTGACAGATGACAGAGATATAGAAGGAGTTCCAGGAGCTCCTGTGTCTCAGAAGCCAGGTCTGTATCCACCAACTAGCCCAGAAAGGAAGAAAGGAAGTACTGAGCAGACACACAAGCGATTGGGCGGAAGAGGAACCAGCAGGTGCAGGCTTCGGGCTGGGGGGGGGTAAGCTAAGCTTGGAGCCTGCAGGGGAGGGGAGGGCCGGGGAGACGTCCCGGGCCAGAGGCGCGCAGACAAGCCACAGGCAACCGCAGCCAGGGGAAGGGGAAGCCAGGCCTGGGAAGAGGGCCTGGGATTTGGTCTTATCTTACTTCCCGAGACCCGGCCTGGCCTGGAGGTGCGCCCTGGCCTTCTCATTGGCGTGGAGCACCGGGGGCAGGCTCTGCTATGGGCTGCCTGGTTAAGGCCACAGAGCCCATGCGAGTAGACTGGAGTGGAGCGGGTTAGCGAGGAGTCTGGGATAAAATGGTGAACGGGCCAGGCGACGAGGCCTCGCCAGCCACCGAGGCAAGGTGTGGGGTTCAGTTCCACGTGGGAATGAGAGCAAGACAATTGGTGAGCTTTGGGAGTGGGACCCAGCGATGGGTGGGGACCCAGGGGTGGGGGGGTGGGGATCCTCACGTTTGCTAATGATCCTGTTCAGGATGGTCTGTAGTTCCTTAACGCTGATCTCCATGTCCTGGGGGAGAGAAGGATGGCACCTGCTGGGTTCCCCCACTTCTCACAGGGGTTCCCCATCTCACCATCCCCCCAGGCCCTGACGTACATCCCCTGCCAACTTGCTGAACAAGGTTTTGAAGTTGTCATCGATCTCCTCCTCAGAGAGTACTTTCTGTACACAAAAAAACCGGAGAGAATAGGTTACAGGTACTGTGGCCCAGCCCTTGCCAGAAAGAATAGCCTCTGGAGGTGGGGCGTGGCACAGTTAGGAGTCACTCCATCTCTCTGAGCCTCATGCTTCTAACCTGTAAAATGGGGTCTGCTCTCTGTCTAGAACTCTTGTAGCTAAAATGATGGGTACAAGTCAGTTAGGGGTTGAAAAGTTGGGGTTAGGAAGCCTGCTGTGTGAACTTAGGCAAACTCATCAGTCTCTCTGTGCTTGTGTTTACCGTTCAGAGGGTGATCTCATGAAGGACCGAGGAGAGGTAATGATGGAGAAGAAGCAAGATTTACAGACGGAGCGCAGTAACTGCCTACCACCATCACCACGGGCCCTTTGTGAACCGTACAGTGCTGGGCCAACAGAGGACTGCTATTGCTCCTAAGGACTCCTATCTGGAGGGAGCCAGCTGGAGCCCGCCTCCCATCGAATACCCAGGGGAGATGAAGGGGCCACACACCTCATCGGGGAGGTTGGCCTGGATCTGGTCATCTAGTTCCCTGCAGAGAGGAGCAGAGGGTCAGTGAGAAGGGCGGGGAGATAGGGGAGGTGGGAGAGGATGGGGGTGTCTGCTACTCACTGGGTCCCAGCCTTCTTCTCTGAGAAGAAGCGCAGCAGGAAGTCCCCCTCTTTGTTGGGCTCGAAGGTGGAGGGCACCACGATGTACTCCCCGGGCGGCAGGCGGATGCGGTTGCTGACCTCCCGGAGGTTGATGAAGTGCTCTGACTGTGCCCGGGAAGCATTGGCCAGGAAGAAGTCACGCTTCAAGTGCACAGGCTGACCCGCCAGCTGGCAGTGGGAAAGAAGCGAGCCGGGACTGTCCACCTTCAGATGCCAGCCCAGGACCAGAGCCCAGGCTGCAAGTCCTGCTGGCTAGGTCATGCCTACAGCCCCTGAGACCCTGATAAGTCACTTACCTGTAGGTGAGTGCCTGGGCTGGCATCTGACGGTGGACAGGGACAGGGCACTGCCACCTCCCACCGTGGTTGGTTTGTTTGTGTATGTGGGTGGGGGAGGGGGTGTGAATGCTAAGGTGTGAGAGTGGCGGTCAGAAGAAACCTTGTAGGAATCGGTCCTCTCCCCTCACCACGTGAGTTCTAGGGATGGAACACAGCTCATCTGGCTTGGGGACAGGAGCCTTTATCTACCCAGACATTTCACTAGCCCCAGGCCCTGGTTCTGGTTGCCAGTACTGCACTAAGTCAGGTCTGATGGACACATCTGTAATCCTATCACTCAGGAAGTAGAAGCAGGAGGATCAGGAATTCAAAGTCACCCTCAGCTCCATAGTGAGTTTAAGGCCAGTCTGTGCTACATAAAACCCTATTCCAAAAATAAATGAATAAGAAATTAAATAAAAGAAAAGAAAATCTGACTGCAGCTAAGGGACGCCACAACACTAGGACGCAGGAGTTGCTCAGGAGGCTCAACACGTGAGCACACTTGCAACACAAGCCTGGTGACCGGATCCCATCCCTGAAGTCACATAAAGGAGGAGGGAGAGAACCAATCCAAAGTCATCCTCTTATCTCTACACTCATGATGTGGCATGATATGTGCCTTACTTACACACACACACACACACACACACACACAGAGGCACACATACACATGTACACACATGCTCACATAGACACACAGGCACATACGTGCACACATGCACATACACAAACATGCTCACACAGACACACATGCTCACACAGACACACATATACATGCACACACACATACACACACACACACACACACACACACACACACGCATGCACGCATGTGTACATGCAGTCACTGGTTCAGTGCTTCCATGGCACATGGGAAGACCTAGGCTCAGTCTCCCATACTGAACAGTAAATCTAAGAGGCCATCATCGCTGTTACCATCCCTTGGAGTGTCCCCTGGGTCACCGTGCCTTACATGAAGCTGACACTTTGCTAACCATCTTGATGGCCCCAGAGGAAATGCTATTCCACTTTCCCTCCACTAAAACAGGGTCTCATGTAGCCTAGGCTGGTCCTGACCTCTCTTTATAGCCAAGGATAACCTCATCCTCCTGCCTTTCCCTCCCAAGTGCTGGAATTACAGGCATGAGCCACCAATCACCTCCGGAAAGTGCCATGTCTCAGTACAAACCCCAAGGCTCAAGGCTCAAACAGCTGTTCAAGAGTACGGACCTCTCAGGCCAGTGACTCCTGCTCCTAACCCCACCCCGGAACCGATTAATATTTTCTCCCTGTGATCAGCAAGATGGAACCTGGCCTGTGTGCAGGCTGAGTGGGGACCTGAGGATCAGGGTTCAAATCCACTCTTTGCTCCCTGCTCCTGCTTCAGGAGTGCAATGATTGTCCTACTTGATGAACACGAACTGGGAGAAACGTTTTCAGGCAGTGACAAGGTGACATTTCCCTGATGCTTTATGTGTGGTGGCGGCGGCACTGACTTCCGCCATGTTCCTCCCATCAGGCTGCTAAGTTCAGGGGCTGATGAACCAAGGAAGTGGAGAGCGCCACACCTACCTCCCGGGGGACCTGCAAGAGAGACAGAGAATAATGCTAGTCTGCCCAGGCCGCGGGGACAAACACACAGAGCCCAGAGTTCTTAACGGAGGGAGCCCAGAGCACAGAAAATGGGCCTGGGACCACACGGACCTATCCTCCCAGGGGAAGAACCTGTGACCTGGGCCTCTCTCTGAATCAGAGCTGCTTAAAACAGCTGCCAGTTGGCCAATCACTGTGTGATAAACCCCAGGGACATCAGAGACTTCATTTTCTCTCCTGCCAGGGCTTTTGGGTGTAGGCCAAGGCTATGGCCTTCCCCTACTCTGTCAAGAGAGATCAAGAAGTTTCCATCTCTATTTTTTTTTTTTTTCTCGAGACAGGGTTTTTCTGTGTAGCACTGGCTGTCCTGGAACTCACTCTGTAGACCAGGCTGGCCTCGAACTCAGAAATCCGCCTGCCTCTGCCTCCCAAGTGCTGGGATTAAAGGCGTGCGCCACCACCACCCGGCTTCCATCTCTATTTTGAACCAAAGAATAAGCAGAGGAGGTCGGGCAATGGAGCACCCCTTTCTCAGCACTTGGGAGGCAGAAGCAGGCAGATCTCTGAGTTCAAGGCCAGCCTAGTTTATTAAAGTGAGTTCCAGGACAGTCAGGGTGTGGTTTAGTCCGGAGGAGGAACAGGAGAAGCAGCAGCAGCAGAAGAGGCAGAAGTAGCAGTAGGCAGAAGTACTAAGTCCTTGACCAGCCTCTCCCGGGGTAGCAGACCTTCCCCACCTGCTCCAGAGGCCTCTGTTCATACCCTTGCTCCACACAACAGCCCACTTTGTTACAAAGCTGAGCCCACGGTCTGACCCCTGAAGCTGTGGCACACGTGGCAATCAGCCACCCTCGTTCCCTAGAACCTTCCTTTCCTGGGGCCAAAGGACTCCTTTGCCCTCTCTGCAGCAGCAGGGCTCAGCAGCTAATTCAGGAGCTCCACCAGGCACCACTGCCTCAGCTGTCAGCCTTTCATGCCCCCAGGATGCACCTCGCGTTCCCTGGTGGATGCTCACTACAGTAGGCAGAGGTAGGTCCAGCCCCCCGGCTAACCTGGTAGACTGCAAAACCAATGGTCTCCATGTCCCGGCCAAAGCGACGCTCCCTGCGGCGGTGCTTCTGCATGAGGGCCAACAGGAAGCTGCAGCCTGACTCTCGGTTGTCATAGTCATCTGCATCATCCACCTCCTCCAACCGGATCTTGAACTGGGGGTTTACCCAGAAGGTAGCTGCAGGAGGAGAGGAGGAGGATCAGAGGCAAGGGGGGCTTCTCAACCCTCTCTCACACCTCGCCTCTCCTCATCATAAACTCATTCAGTACTGCAGTACATATGCCCTGTGAGTGTCAGGAGACAGGAAAGCAGATGGACAAGATGCCTCTCCCAGAAGGGGAAGTGGGCGGATTATCAGGATTATTACAAAGAAAAGTAAGCTGGAGGAGGTGCAGATTTATGATAACTCAGCGAGCACTGGTGTGCTCAAGGCCCTGGGTTCTAAAATGAAGCAAGCTAGTTGGCCTGGGATTGTGACAGCGAACTGAGCCCTAATGGAGTAGCCAGGGCCGGGTTTTCGCAGTTTTCCAGAAGCTTTGAGTCTGGTGCCTTAGACCAGTCAGTCATCCAGGCTGGTCATGATGGCACATATGAACACGGATGCACACGCACACACACATACACACACATACACACACACACACACACACACACACATGCACGCACGCGCACACACACAAGCAAGTGAGCTTACACACACATTTCTTTTGTTTCTAATGCCTGTGGGGATGTGTATGTGCACATGAGTGCAGTACCCACCAAGGGCAGAAGAGGGCGTGAGATTGCCTGGAGCTGGAGGTACAGGCAGCTGTTAGACACTGACCAATGCACAGGATCTAAACTAGAGTCTTCTGGAAGAGCAGTGCGCTTTCTTAACCAATGAGCCATCTCTCCAGCCCAACAGAAACTTTTTTTTTTTTTTTTTTTTTGTTTTTTGAGACAGGGTTTCTCTGTGTAGTCCTGGCTGTCCTGGAGCTCACTCTGTAGACCAGGCTGGCCTCGAACTCAGAAATCCGCCTGCCTCTGCCTCCCAAGTGCTGGGATTAAAGGCGTGCGCCACCAACGCCCGGCAGAAACTTTTTAAAAGACATTTTAGGTAGAGAATATGAAGCCAGATGGCAGGTCTGAGCATGTGAGGGTCACTGCTCTGCAGAAAATCCAAGCTCGTGCAATGACAATAACATTTAACTTATGGCAAGTAAAAACTGTTCCTAAAGGGAGATGCCCTAAAGCCCTGCCAAGCACAGCATGTGCACACTGGGCTGGGGCTCAATGGCAGAGCCTCTGTGACACATGCGAGGCCCTCGGTTTGAGTCAGTCTTGAAAAACTAACAACCACAACACAAAAGAAGTAAAGCCAGGCTGGCAGCCTGAGCCTGTGATCTCAGCGCATAGAGGTAGACACAGGCCAACCTCAGCTACACAGCCAGGTCAAGGCTGGCCTGGGCTATAGGAGATCTGTGTCTCAGTGAAACCAACAAAACCAAACAAAAAGCATTGAGCATATTCTTAAGATGCTTAGCCCACAGTGAGGAGAACTTATTAAATATGAGGATGGCTGTGAATTTCAGGCTAACCTGAATTACAGAGTAAAAGACCCTATTAAAAAAAGGACAGAAGGGAGTCGGGTGTGGTGGCGCACGCCTGTAATCCCAGCACTTGGGAGGCAGAGGCAGTCGGATTTCTGAGTTCGAGGCCAGCCTGATCTACAGAGTGAGTTCCAGGACAGCCAGGACTACACAGAGAAACCCTGTATCGAAAAACAACAACAAAAAAAAAACAAACAAAAAAAAAAAAAAAAAGAAAGAAAGAAAGAAAGAAAGAAAAAGAAAAAGAAAAAGAAAAAGAAAAAAGAAAAGAAAAAGGACGGAAGGAAAGAAAAAAGGGAAGAAGGAGGGAGGGAGGGAAGGAAGGAAACGGACTGAATTAAACATGAATATGCTAAGCTGGTGCAGTGGGTCAGCAGGTAAAGGTGGCTGCTGCCACGCCTGGTGAGCTAGCTGAACTTTGACCCCTAGGATTCACAAGGTAGAAGAGAAAGCTGACACCCTCAGAGCCACCCTCTGACCTCTCTGTGCTTCAGTGACACATAAACCCATCACTGCAAACAAAAAATGTCATTTTTTTAAGAAAAAAAAAAAACTAGATTATTATAAAATCACCATGGAGCTAGAGAGATGGCTCAGCACTTAAGAAGACTGGCTGCTCTTCCAGAAGACCAGGGTTCAGTTCCCAGCACCCACATGGAAGCTTATACTGGTCTGTAACTCCAGTTCCAGGGGCTCTGCTGTGTGATCCTAGCTTCTGTAGGCACCAGCCATGCATATGGTGGACAGATATACATGCAGGCAAAACATTCATACACCTCAAACAAACAAACAAACAAACAAACAAACAAACAGAGGGGACTGCTGGGGATACATCTCAGCACAGAGCGCTTGTTCTGTACATGTGAGGCCCTGGTGTCAGCCGTAGGACTGGAAACAGAAGAGAGCAGAGCAGGCCCAGCAGCCAGACAGTCTACCCAATGATGAGTCATCTCTCCTTGTGCAAACTCTCCCAAGAAAACACGGAGGACTGGGCTGTTTTAATAGAACAGACGCTACCACAGCAGTGTGGTCAGTGTGAGCAGAGAATGAACAGGCAAAGCACTAGTAGGAGAACTGCTGAGCCGGGCATGGGAGCTGGGTGTGGCTGCGCACGCCTTTAATCCCAGCACTCGGGAGGCAGAGGCGGGCAGTTCTCTCAGAATTCAAAGCTAGCCTGTTGTGGATAGCCCCGGCACGTATTTGGATGTTAATTCCACTCCTCAGAGGGGCTGCAGATGAGGAGTTGCCTTGTGAACCGTCTCCCCACCTTAAGTTTTCAAATAAAGGCTTGAGCCAATGATTGGGCAGGAGGAAAGTGGGAGGAGCAGAGAGTCTAGGGGAGGAGCTACGGGGTATAAAACAGGAGGAAGAGGAGCAACAAAAAAGAAGAAAAAGGAGAAGAAAAGAAGAAACTGAGAGAGAAACTCGGGGCCTGGAGTTTCCGCAAGTTGTATGGGATTAATATAGATTGAAACAGAGTAGTGGAGTGGGAGGCCTGCCCAGACTAGGCTTGTAGCTTGTTTTGTTAACTGCTGAGTTGAGCTTTCTTTCACCGGGGAACTGGGTTGGAAACATAGTAGCAACACTAGCCTGGTCTACAGAAAGTTCTAGGTCAGCCAGAGCTACACAAAGGAACAAGGTCCTATAAAACCCGAAAACCACCACCACCAGCACCACCACCACCACCAACAACAACAACATAATAAAAGGAAAATTATGTATGAAAGTTCAGTCAAAACGGGCTGGAGAGATGGCCCAGTGGTTGAGAGCACTGGCTGCTCTTCCAGAGGTCCTAGGTTTGATTCTCAGCAACAACATGGTTGTTGTAACTCCAGTTCCAGGGGATCTGTTACACGATTCTGACCTCCATGAGCACCAGGCATATATTTAGTATATAAACACCCATGCACATACACAAAATATAAAACTAAAAGAAAACTTTTATCAAGGTGGAGGAGGCAGCTCAACTGGAGAAGTGTCTGCCTCCTGGAACACCCACTGCACAGAGCGCTGGGCACCGTCCTCTGCACCTACAAACCATGCATGGCAATGCACAACCCGCAACTCAACACTTGGAAGGCAGAGGGAGGACAGCCATGAATCCCAGGCCACGGAAACATTTTTTTAAAAACAAAAAACAGGGGAGGGATGATTTGGGGGGGGGGGGTAGGGGCGTGGCTCTGTGGCGGATCACTCGCTTAGCATTGATCTCCCTAGCTGGGCAGTGGTGGCACACGCCTGTAATCCCAGCACTTGGGAGGCAGAGGCAGGCGAATTTCTGAGTTCGAGGCCAGCCTGGTCTACAGAGTGAGTTCCAGGACAGCCAGGGCTACACAGAGAAACCCTGTCTCAAAAAACCAAAAAAAAAAAAAAAAAACCCAAACAAACAAAAAAAGCATTGATCTCCATCATCACAGAACAGCAGAACCACACATGCCCCTCACTCCTCAACCCCCCATAAGTTTGCAACAATGAAACCTACAACAAATACTTATTCCTGGGGCCCCGGGAGATGATCCATGGGTGCACGGGGTCAGGCATGAAGGTCTGAGTTCGATCCCCAAGTCCCTCATGGGGGGAAGAAGAGAACCAACTCTTACAAGTTGTACTCTGACCTCGTATGTGAGCCCCTTGGCTCAAAAGTGAATAAAACACTGTGAAATTAAGCAACAAAAAGACAAGGACAACCAGGCCTCCCTTATGGTGGCTCCTAATTGCTCTTCTAGTCAGTGTCCTAGGCAGGAAAAAGTAACAAAGGTTGGGACAGGAAGAAACAAGTGAATTATCATTTGATTGCCAATTAGGAAGCTACAAAGAGTCTAGCAAGAGATGAGTCTGGATACAAATGCATTTAAAAGGGCAACTGTGCTATTGTACTGTAAGTATCATTCAAGAGGTGAGAAAGTGTTTGTTTGTTTGTTTGTTTTGTGTTTTTCCTGATAGGGTTTCTCTGTATAGCTCTGTCTGTCCTGGAACTGACTCTGTAGACCAGGCTGGCCCAGAACTCAGAGGCCATCTGTCTCTGCCTTCCAAGGGCTGGGATCAAAGGAGTGCACTGCCACATCCAGCTGGGAGATGAGATTTTAAAAGGAGACACTGGGCCGGAGGATGGCTCTGTGGGGTAAGGAGTTTGCCACCAAATCCAACCACCTGAGTCTGAGCCTGGAACCCAGACAGCAGGAGGAAGGGACTCCTGCAAATTGTCCTCTGACCTATCACATGTATGCCCACAGTATACACACCCGACCAGACACACACATATACTGATTAAATAAATGTTATTTCGAAAAGCTATTTTGGACCTGGAGAACTGGCTTAGTGGTTAAGAATGATGACTGCGCCAGGCGGTGGTGGCGCTCGCCTGTAATCCCAGCACTTGGGAGGCAGAGGCAGGTGGATTTCTGAGTTTGAGGCCAGCCTGGTCTACAGAGTGAGTTCCAGGACAGCCAGGGCTACACAGAGAAACCCTGTCTCGGAAAAAAAAAAAAAAAAAAAAAAAAAAAAAAAAAAGAATGATGACTGCTCTTTCAGAAGATATGGGTTCAATTCCCAGCACTTTACATGGTGGCTCTCAACTGTAACTCTAATCCCAGGGAGACAAATGCCCTCTTCTAGTCTCCACAGACCGTAGCAAGCATGTGGTGCACAGAAATAGATATAGGAAAACACTCATACACATAAAATAGAAAAAATATATCTTACTATATACATATATAAATATGTCAAAATCTAAAAATATGCCGGGCGGTGGTGGCGCACGCCTTTAATCCCAGCACTTGGGAGGCAGAGGCAGGCGGATTTCTGAGTTCGAGGCCAGCCTGGTCTACAGAGTGAGTTCCAGGACAGCCAGGGCTACACAGAGAAACCCTGTCTCAGAAAACAAACAAACAAACAAAAAAAAACAAAACAAAACAAAAAAATCTAAAAACATCAAAACTCTGGGAGCCACTTCTGGTACAAGCATTTTGGGTAAGTCAGTCTGTGTTTATAGTGGAATAATGGTGTGCCAAATTCTAAACCTCAAAAGGTGTATTAACTCTTTAAACATCCTATTCTTCTTTAAAAAGCTGTTAAAGACCAGAGTGCCTGGCTGGGAAGATAGCTCAGTCGGCAAAGTGCTGGCCCTGAAACCACAGGACAAGACTTCAGTTCCCAGAACCCACATTGCCAAACCCTGGGTTGCCTGGGCAACAGTGGCTCATGCCTTTAATCCCAGCACTCAGCAGGCAGAAGCAGGCAGATCTCTGAGTTCAAGGCCAGCCTTGTCTACACAGAGAAACCCTATCTTTAAAAATCAAGAAAGAAAAAAAGGAAGGAAGGAAGGAAGGAAGGAAGGAAGGAAGGAAGGAAGGAAGAGAAGGGTAAGGCAGGAGAGTCAGAAGTACAAGGTGAGGGCTCGAGAGATGGCTCCGCGGTTAGGAGCGCTGGCTACCCTTTCAGAGGTCCTGAGTTCAATTCCTAGAAACCACATAGTTGCTCAGAACCATCTGTAATGGGATCTGATGCCCTCTTCTGGTGTGTCTGAAGACAGCTACAGTGTACTCACATACATGAAATAAATAATTAAAAAAGAAGTAGTATAGCTGGGCGTTGGTGGCGCATGCCTTTAATCCCAGCACTTGGGAGGCAGAGGCAAGCGGATTTCTGAGTTCGAGGCCAGCCTGGTCTAAAGAGTGAGTTCCAGGACAGCCAGGGCTACACAGAGAAACCCTGTCTCGAAAAACCAAAAAAAAAAAAAAAAAAAAAAAAAGAAGTAGTAGTAGTAGTAGTAGTAGTAGTAGTAGTAGAGGTAGTAGTACAAGGTCATCCTTGGCTGCAAACTGAGTTCTAGTTAAATTCCGGTCCTAGGGAACTTGGGCTGCACGACTCTGTCTCCCTTCCTCGGGGCGGAGCTCAATGGGGCTAGAAAGACGCGCACAGCCTGCAGACCACTCTAGTAGAGGACTGGGGTTGGCTTCCCAGCACCCACTTGGTGGCTCACAGATCTCTATAAGTCCAATTCTAGGGTATCCGGTGCCTTTTTTTTTGTTTGTTTGTTTGTTTGTTTTTCGAGACAGGGTTTCTCTATGTAGCCCTGGCTGTCCTGGAACTCACTCTGTAGACCAGGCTGGCCTCGAACTCAGAAATCTGCCTCCCAATCCAGTGCCCTTTTTTGACCTCCATGGGTACCAGGGATGCATGAAGCGCACAGACATACATGTAGGCAGAATACCTACATACATAAAATAAAATAAATAAATTTAAAAATAAATCTTAAAATTGCAAAGATATTCCTGAAGAAGAAATCTACCGTGTCTAATAAGAGGACTTCTTATAAATCCATAACAATGCCAGGCAGTGGTGGCATAAGCCTTTAATCCCAGTGCTCAAGAGGTAGAGGCAGGTGGATCTCTGAGTTGGAGGACACCTTGGTTTACAGAGCGAGTTTCAGGACAGCCAAGGATATATAGAGAAAACTTATTTTTTTAAAGGTTTATTTATTATTATAAATAAGTACACTGTAGCTGTCTTCAGACACACCAGATGAAGGTATCAGATCCTATTACAGATGGTTGTGAGCCACCATGTGGTTGCTGGGAATTGAACTCAGGACCTCTGGAAGAGCAGTCAGTGCTCTTAACCACTGAGCCATCTCTCCAGCAGTTTATTGAAAACCCCAAACAAACAAATATATCCATAACAATTACATCAATCAGCAGTTGACAGAAGTTTAGCCTAGAGCCGGAAATACCGGAAAGACACAGGAACTGCACAGCGGCCACAGAGGGACGCAGGCCTCTCGGTGTGGTAAGGAAACTGGTTCTTTTTTTTTTTTTTTTTTTTTTTTTTTTTGCTTTTTGGCTTTTTTTTCTTTTTTCTTTCTTTCTTTCTTTCTTTCTTTCTTTCTTTCTTTCTTTCTTTTTTCTTTCTTTTTTCTTTTCCGAGACAGGGTTTCTCTGTATAGCCTGGCTGTCCTAGAACTCATTCTGTAGACCAGGCTGGCCTCGAACTCAGAAATCCTCCTGCCTCTGCCTCCCAGAGTGCTGGGATTAGAGGCACCACCACCACCCGGCAGGAAACTGGTTCTTACAGGTTTGGAGAAAAGTTGAAGTGGGAAGAAGAATGCTTCCAGAAAAACAACAGTGAGGGTGCCAGCAGGAGCCCAGCGCAGCAGGCGAGGGTGCCAGCAGGAGCCCAGCAGGAGCCCAGCAGGAGCCCAGCGCAGTACCCGCAGGAGCCCAGCCTGGTCAGTGCCACCAGGAAGGAAAGGGCAGTTTGTCAACCAATCCCTGAAAGAGGAGGGAGGGGGCACCGGTGGGAGGGGAGGGGGAGGTCCAGCGAGGGGGAGGGCCACATGTTTTAATTGGGATTTTACCAAAAGGACACAGGATGAGAGGAGAGCTGAAGAAGCAAGGTGCTTTCAGGGAAGAGAGAACAGGATCCGGGAGTGATGGGTCTCCCCGGCACAGACACTTCTGCCACTGTCCCAAGTGAGGAACCAGTGCAGACACAGGGACAGACAGAGGCGCAGAGAAGGGGACCTGAGGTGTCCTATGCTACGACATCTCTCTCTCCCCCTTCACTCCTCCCTCTTCCTTTCTTCTGATGGGGCCTCATGCAGCCCAGGCTGGCCTCAGCCTTGCTATACAGCCAAAGCTGGCTCCGACCTCCTGGTCCTCCTTCCTCCCAAGCCCCGGAATGACAGGTGAGCTGTCGCAGGAGGCCCAGTTTGTTTTCAATGAAGTGCAAGGTCTCAGGAGGGCAGCAGAAGAGAGAGGAGGAGAGCGCGCGCGCGCGCGCGTGTGTGTGTGTGTGTGTGTGTGTGTGTGTGTGTCCCTAGTGGAACCGTGGGGATCACGCAAACTGCTCATTAGAGGTTGTGGCTGTGGATTTACAAGGAGAGCAGCCTTTGTTGTGTGATTTACATGTGATTTACCAGCTACATTTAGTGGTTCTGAGAGAGTAGAAAGATGGGCTCAGTGGGGACGATGGCTCTGCTGGGTGACAGAGAGAAACCAGGGAAGCAGATGCTTGCAAGGTCAGGATGGAAACACTGGGCTGGCAGGATGGCTCAGTGGATAGAGGCACTTGCCAGCCAGTCTCACAACCTCAGAGAGATCTCTAGGACCTACATGGGAGAAGGTGAGAACCAGCCCTAAAAATTGTCCTCAGCCCTCCACACGCACACACCGTGTCATGCACACACACACATAACCCCATAAAATAAAGAAGTGTAATATGTTAAACAATGTTAAATGATGATTCGTGCCTGGGGATGGGACTGGGGCTGTAGCTCAGGTGGCAGAGGCCTGTCCGGCATCCGCAAAGCCCAGGGTCATCCCGAGAACCACAGAAACCAGGTGTGGCCATGTCCACTATAATCCCAAAATTCTGGATGCAGAGGCAGGGGGATCAGAAATTAAAGTCATCCTTGGCTACATAGCAAGCTCAAGATTAGCTTGGGCTACATGGAACCCTGGCTCAAAACCAAACCAAACCAAACCAAACAACCAAACCAAACCAAACCAAACAGCGATAACAAGAAACAGAGGGAGAGGCAGAGACAGAGGAGAGCAAGAGAGCAAAATGAGAGAGTAGTTAAAATGGAAGTCAGAGGGCCAGTTAACTCCATGGGACAGAGGCCTGGGCAGGGGCAGATGTATCCCCAGGGTAGGCCCACAATGGTCTTCGGTGGGACAGGGGAGAGCTGGAATGGAGAAGAGCGTTGATGTCAGGGAGCTGGGGGTGGGGGAATACAGAGAGGCCGTTCCTCAGTAGTCACGACAGTGACAGTGACAGTCACCCAGTCACCGTTTGTGCGAGGGGGAGGTAGGAGGACAGGCGCAGGGAATGAGCAGACGTTTGGATAACCAGGTTTTCTTACACAGGCCCCAGACGGTCTAGCCTGCCCCTTTATTACCATCCTTAAGGATAATTTAAGGAACATCCAATCATGACTATCTGCCTCCCAAGGGACAGAACAGGCTCAGCTAGGTGGCCCTGCTCGCCCCTGCCCTGTCCCGCAGCTACTCACCTGGGTAGTTCCGGCAGCCTCCGGCGGTGCTTCCCCGGCGCCAGGTGCCCTCGTAAAACGTGGTATTCCAGTTCCGGAGGGTCCGGCTCTTGAGGGCATCAGGTGTAAGGTTGCAGATTTCCAGTTTGGTGAACTCACGAATGAAGTCTCGGAAGGACATCCTGAGGGCGGGCCCAAGGGCAGAGGTGAACCACCATCCTCCATCATGAGGTGGGTTTCAGGGGAGCCCGTGGAGAGAAGAGTGTTGCTTACCAGAACTCCCCGTCCTCCATCTTGACCCTCAGCTGATCTCGTTCATAGGGGTCCACCTTGTTCCACTCATAGGAGCTGTGGGAAGCAGGCACTGGCTTGGGCACCACTGACCTATCTAACGTCTTGTCCCTGGGTCCTGTCCAACCTGGCGTGTTTCCAGAGCCCAGATCAGTAGGTTTTCCCCAGGGCCACCCTCTTGAGGTCCTTATAGATCCCTGTTTAAGGATCCCTCTTCTTTTTTTGGACAGGGTTTCACTATGTAGCCCTGGCTGGATTCCAGCTCACAGAGATGCACCTGTCTATGCTTCCTGAAAGCTTGGATTAAAGGCCTGGCTAATTTTTACTTTTGTTTGTTTGTTTGTTTGTTTGTTTGTTGAGACAGGGTTTCTCTGTGTAGTCCTGGCTGTCCTGGAACTCACTCTGTAGACCAGGCTGGCCTCGAACTCAGAAATCCGCCTTCCTTTGCCTCCCAAGTGCTGGGATTAAAGGCGTGCGCCACCACCACCACCACCACCACCACCTGACTAATTTTTACTTTTTAAATTGTGTGTGTGTGTGTGTGTGTGTGTAGGTCATGAGAGGGTGTTAGATCCCCCTGCAGCTGTACTTACACAGGGTTATGAGCGTCCTAATGTGGGTGCTGGGACCCAAACTCAGGTCTTTCCTGTAGACCAGTACAAGCTCTTAACTGCTGGGCCATTTGTTTTCACACTTTTTGTTCTTGTTTTTCTTTCTTTCTTTCTTTCTTTCTTTCTTTCTTTCTTTCTTTCTTTTTTTCTTTTTTTTTTTGTTTTGTTTTTTGTTTTGTTTTTTTTTTTTCGAGACAGGGTTTCTCTGTATAGCCCTGGCTGTCCTGGAACTCACTCTGTAGACCAGGCTGGCCTCGAACTCAGAAATCCGCCTGCCTCTGCCTCCCAGAGTGCTGGGATTACAGGTGTGTGCCACCACCGCCTGGCTTGTTTTTCTTTCTTTCTTCCCTTTTTTTCTTTCTCTTTTTTGGAGCCAGGGCCCTGCTATATAATAGCCCTGGCTGGCCTGGAACTTCGTACATAATCAGGCTGATCTCAAACTCACGGACACCTGCTGTCTCTGCTGAGGGTAAAGGTGTTCGCCACCACATTCCGATCTCCTTTAAGACTAGGTAGCCTTGGTTGAGCTGAAACTCACTGTGTAGCCCAGGCTGACCCTAAATTTGTAATGATCCTCCTGCCTCAGCTCCCTGAACACTGGAATTACAAGCAGAAACCACCACATCCAGCCAGGGTTATGTTTTATCAAGGTCAAGTCAGATGCCTTGGGTGTATCCACAGGCTGCTCCAGTGGCCACAGTCTGGGTGGGCTCTGTCAGGGCAAACTCCCAAGATGTGACCCTTTTACTCAACTCTGAGTCCACAACCAGCCTGCTGGGGCCCAGGCAGAAATGTCAAGGCCAGCCGGGCGGTGGTGGCGCACGCCTGTAATCCCAGCACTTGGGAGGCAGAGGCAGGCGGATTTCTGAGTTCGAGGCCAGCCTGGTCTACAGCGTGAGTTCCAGGACAGCCAGGGCTATACAGAGAAACCCTGTCTCGAAAAACAAAACAAAACAAAAAAAAAAAAAAAAAAAAAAGAAATGTCAAGGCCATCTCCAGACTTCCCCCAAACCTCCCTAAGTAGTGCCCCCGCCCTGTGGCTTACCTGTCACTCCAGGGCCCTTTCCACTCCACTTCACCCCAGGGGTTGCGCATGCGGATCAGGTTCACCTGCTGGCCCTGGTAAGTTACCTGTTCCACAGAGCGTGCATCAGTGTCATGACCTTGGACGTCCCTTCCCAAACCTCCGTCTTTACATCCTCACCCTGCTTACTACCCAGCAACACCAGGGCAACATAGTCCATACAGCCTAAGCCAGTCCAGGAATTCACAGCCCATTGAGGCAGCTGCACAAGTGAATTGGAGTCACTAGACGTGAGCGTCAGTGCACACGGCAGGGTGGTTATCCCAGGAGGTTGAAGAAGGAGAAATTACTTCCCATGGCCCAGGTGAGATGCCAGGGAGGCGGGGAGGTAGGAACCACACTGCAGGGCGGGTCCCATCCGGGGAAATACCTGCTTGGCGCCCGTCACAGAGTACGCATGGCCCTTCACCAGGTTCTTAAAAGTGACAGCCTCCAAGTCACTGATATTGGAGATCTACAGAAGGAAACGCGCTGTGGTCAGAAGGTGAGGTGCTACCCCTGCTCGGAACATTCATGGGACTCATGGGGCAGTACTGCTGGCCCCCTTGCACACATACCCCCACACACACACACACACAAGCTTATGGGAGAAACTGTTAGAGATTCCTTTCCTGTTACACACAAATGCTCTTCCCCCTGGGGAGCAGGGCTGAGCCTCACCGATGCCCTCACTATGCTGCTGCTGGCGAGGGCTGGCCAGATTGCGGATGCGCATGGATGCACACACTGATGGTCAAGCACCCCCCCAAGAGGGACTCAGCGAGGTGACGGGGGGGGGGGGGACAGATCCAGTAGGGCTAAACTTGCAGAGTCATGTAGCCCTTTAAAAAAAGTTTAGTTTAGTTTAGGGCCTGGAGAGACGGCTAAGTTAAGCTGCTCTTCCAGAGGACCCGGGTTCAATTCCCAGCACCGCATGGCAGCTCACAACTGTCTATAACTCCAGTTTCAGAGGACCCAACACCCACACACAGACGTGTGTGCAGGAGAAACGCCAATCAACGCTCATACAATAAGTCAGTTATTTTAAAAGTTTCTTTTCTAGTTGACTAACTCGCTCTGTGTGTGACTCTGGGTTGCCATGTGCATGTGAGTGCAGAGGCCCTTAGCAGCCAGAGGTATCAGGTCCTCCTGGAGCGGGAGTCACAGGCACGTCCCGAGTTATCCGATGTGGGCGCTGGGAACATGCTCTCAGCCACTAAACCTTCTCAACGATCCTAAGACGCTGTAGCATGGCCTTGCCACTCACGAGGTTCACACTTGGAATGCCTCAGTCGATTCACAGATTTTAAAATCTCAATGTCTTAAGTAAGATTCTGATTTGTGTTGGGCTCCACAGCAGCCAGTGGCCAAGGATAACCATGGGTGTGGAATGAACAAGAACAAGACTAGGGAGGTCTAGAAGTGACTGTGGGAATTGTGGGGCAGACAATGAACAGTAGCAAGGAGAAAGGAAAGGAGGCGGAGCCAGGCGTGGGTGAAGTCCGAGAATAGCAGAGAGATTGCATCAGAAGGCTGAAGCCCTGGACTGTGACAGCCTCAGAGCCTGGGAAGGTCGGAAGAATGAAGGGTCTTACTAATCTACTCTGTGCTGTTCCTATTTTAGTATACGTGCTGCCTACAGAAACGATTCAATGTTAAGAGCACTGGCTGCTCTCCCAGAGGACCCAGGGTCAATTCCCAGCACCCACATGGCAGCTCACAACTGTCTGTAACTCCAGTTCCAGGGATTTGACACCTTCACACAGACATACATACAGGAAAAGCACCAATGCGCATTAAATAAAAACAAACAAGAAGGGGAGGAAGCCAGGGACACAGCAGAGGTCAGAGGTTTGAAGAAGGGGGGACAGGGAGCACATGGGGAGGTGGATGATAGAGGATGTGTTGGGCGGGGCTCATCGGCAGCCGGAAATGAGGTGAGGAGGGGGTGTGTCTTAGGCTGACCGCACACTGAAGACGCGATTGGGGTTTGCCAGAGGCACTTGGTTATCACTCACATTAATGGAGCAGCCCAGCAGGGAGCCTCGTTCCAGGGCCTTTAGAATGATCTGGTAGAGGTCGCTGGGTGCCTTCTGCAGGTCGTACCACTCAGTGACCCCGCCGGTAAAGTCCTCGAAGGCCTCTGAGGTGCAGCCTCCCGAAAGGGCCTCGTAGCTGCCGTTCACTCTGCGGGCAGCTCCGGGTCAGTGAGTAGCATCGTCAAGCAGGACCAGGTGAGAGGGCAGGAGCAACCCCCCACCCCCAGAGACTGAAGCTGTGCCCCGCCCCGGGGTCCTACTCACTTAGCATAGGCCTTCTCAAGCAGAGCGCTCCAGAACTCGTTGCCCTGGGCAGAGTGCACAAACACCAGCTTCCCGTCCTTGGTGGGCAGCAAATCATCCACGACCACGTCTACCCACTCCCCGAACTGCCACAGCTGTGGGGACAGCACAAAGTGAGTGGCTGCTCTGGGGTCCCCCGGGCCTCAGCTCCAGGGGCAGCTGGGCTTCTTAAATGCATGAGTCTAGATCCCCACGCTGGGCACACGTGTGGCACATACGTGTATCACACACACACACACACACACACACACACACACACACATTCATAGAGGCCTGCCTTTCGTCTACTAGAGTCAGTCAGCCCTCCTCCGCCCCAGGTACCACAACTAGACACCTAAAGCTGTCTCAGCACTCAGGAGGTAATCTTTATGAGTTCAAGAGCAACCTGATCTACACAGTTAAGTTCCAGGACATCCAGGGCTACGTAGTAGTAAGACTATGTCTCAAAAACAAGACAATTCCACAAAACCAGGTCTGGACCATGTAAATGGTTTTGGGGTTTAGCAGTTAGCTCGCAGCCTGAGAGCTGGAGTGGAGTTCTAGGATCCACAGGGTGGAAGGAGAGAGCTGGCCCTGCAAGGTGTCCTCTGTCCTTTACAGACACACAGGCACACTGTTAATCCTCATCAACACACACACACACACACACACACATGTGCGTGCTTTTTTTTTGTTTTTCAAGACAGGGTTTCTCTGTGTAGCCTTAGCTATCCTGGAACTCACTCTGTAGACCAGGCTGGCCTTGAACTCAGAAATCCACCTGCCTCTGCCTAATGCAAAAATTATAAATAAATGGAATTAAACTTTTAGATGAACAAGTCAAAACAAGGCTCCCCTCAGATATGGGAGAGGGCGAGGGCAGGAAGGCCTGCAGCCCGGGTTCCTCCTCAAAGCAGCCCTAGGGCCTGCCCCTCTGACTTGCCTTCCTGTTTTATTTATGTGTATAAGCTCTGTCTTCCTGTTAAGTCTGCACAGCAGAGGGCATCAGACCCCATCACAGATGGTTGCGTGGAACCAGCTGGTTGCTGGGAATTGAACTCAGGACCTCTGGAAGAGCAACTAGTGCTCTTAGCACAGAGATGCCAAATACCTTCCAGAGGGAGGGCTGCCCGCGCAGGGCGTGGCCCTGGCCCTCTCTGCTTCACAGCCCCATGCCTCCCTATTTTAAGCCTAAGCATGGAAGTAAGTGGGAGATGAGGAAAAAGTGTTGTGCCCGGACCCACAGATGGGCGGGCTGGCTCCCACAGTCACCGGATTTACCCCCGGGATGCAGGCCTAGGCTGCCGAGGGACAGAAGCTTCTGAGAGCACCACAGACACGACACGAGGGGAGGGGTGGGGTGGGGATGGGGGTGGGGGGGAAGGTGGGGGGGGAGATGGGGAGGGCCTAGAATGATGAGGTAAGAAGAGACTCATTTGGGAAGAGGTACTGAACAGGCCAATTAGAAGCTGGAGGAGGAGTAGACTGGAGATTTGAGGGAAGGGGGTAGGAAAAGGGGGACAGAGCTGGCCAGGGGCGGGGCGCTCAGCATGGAGTAATGGCCAGGGCAGAGTGAGGGAGTGGGGCCTAACTAGGCAGCAGGAAGGGACACAGAGACCCTTTCAGGCACGCCCTTCTGGGGTCATCATGGTAGGAAGGACTCAACCAAGGCTTTTGGGGTGTGCCTCTCAACACCAGCTCCTGGAGAATTCCCTAATGTAACTTGAAAAGTGGGCCATGTTAGAGACAACAGGAAAGGGTGGTTTAAATGCTGGCTCTGTCTTTTCTCCTACGCTGTCAGGCTTGCCAAAGCGGGGAAGCTGGGAAAAGGGAGAACTGACACATGAAGATGGGGAAACTGAGGCTGGGGTGAAGAAAAGCCAAAGCACTCCTCCCACACCGTCTCTGCTAAGCACGACCTTACCTAGGAAAGCTACAAGCTGAAAATACCTGCCTAGCCATTCACACATGACTGACCAGAGGTGGCACAGAGAGGCCAAATACCTTCCAGAGGGAGGGCAGCCCACGCGGGGCGTGGCCCCCGCCATCTCAGCTTCACAGTGCTGTGGGCCATCTTTTCCCATCTCCCTAATGCCAGCTATGCCTCTGGCCCAGGGAGGGTGCAGGGACCTTCACCTGGAAATGAAAGATGCCTGCGTAGCCATCCTGAAAGCTCTGGCCGTAGGGAACCACTCGGTGCAGAATAGTCTCGTTGAGGGTGAGGGAGGCGATGGCAGCCAGGAGCCAACAGTCCCCTGGGATAGGAAAGACACTCATCAGCCTTGCTCTTCAGATCTGCCCAGGGGAGGGAGGTGCTGTGTATGAGGGATGCCGGGGACCACCTGGGGTTCCCTGGGTGGGGTACCCTTCATCTCCCCTCCGCTTACAGAAAAGACCCAGGAATCTGGGCAAACCAGCACCTATGCTGATAGCCAAAGCCTGTCTGGGCCTGCAGGAGGGAGGAGTTCGGGCAGAGCCCAATGGAACAGGAACTGGGAACTACAATGGAGAAAACACCCGGAACCCCACCCCTGGGGGCCTACCCAGTGCTCCCTGGCAGATGTCTGTCCGGGTGGCTCCATCCACGATGAACTGGGGGTTTGACATCAGTTCCTACAAGACCCACAGTCATGTTCCTGGGCCGGTTCCTCCTGGAAACCGGCCCCCGGACACCACTACTAATGGGGACCCATTGCCCCGCCATCCTCAGAACCAAGTTCCACCCAGAGGGGTCCTCTTACCCTGGGACGCTTCCATTTGATGCCATAGGTTTTAGAGGAATGGGGACCCAGTTCTTTGAAGCCCAGGCTATGGGCTACCGGAGGGAAGGCCTCGTCTTGGAAGAGGACCCCGTTCTGCAGGCAACTTGCCCGCAGCTTTTCGTAGTCCTGGCCCAGGTACTTGATGGCGTTTTCATGGCGGCCCAAGCCCAGCTCCTTGTCTCGTTTCTTCTGCACTTGGGCTGACACCCCGGTGCAGTACACAGGTGTGATGAACTCCTCTGCCATCCTGGGGGACACATGGGCCTGGTAGAAATACAGGCCTTCCCCGGGGTAAAACACCATTCCTGCCTGCCAGCATTCTCCTGGACTCATTTCCCCCCACGCGTGGGTCACTGCCCCCTTGACAGAGCCTGGGACTCACAGGCACCGTGTTGGTTAGGCTCCCAGAATCTGGAAAAGCGTGTCCGGTCTCTAGGTGTCCTGGTCACCACCTCTCTTTCCCTGTTCCTACCGCCCAGAGTTGACCGTTTGCTGTCAGCCATCCAGGCAGGCAGTGGAGGGTGGAGGCCAGCCAGCCCCGGCGAGCGAAGGTACCCCAGGTAGGATGTCTGACCCCGTTTGCCTGCCCTGAGCCCCCTCCACAGAGCTGCCAAGCAGCTAGGTCACTTGCCCCTTCCTTCGGCTTAGGAACGGAAACTTCCAGGCGCCCGTGTCCTTACACAAGCATCGAGCGAGCGGGACACTGACAGGCAGAGCTGAGCACCTGGGCTGAGCTGCTTCCTGACCCCTACCCCGCGCGCAAGCACGCAGAAGACCTGAAACAGGGACTGATCAGCGACAGCCCCCTAGTCCCAGAAGCAGTGGCCTGGGTCCGACAGTCGGAGTCTGGACACCGGACTTCTTACCTGGGGAAGGGGAATTTGGGAGATTGCTGCGGCCCCTGGGGTGGCTTCCTTGGTGGCAGCTCAGGGCAGGGCCCAACCAGGAAGAGAGCTCCTCCCTGCCCTCCTCCCCGCCCTCCTCCACCGCCCCTCGGCCCTGGTCCCTCCCTCTCTGGTCCTCCACCTACTCCTGAGGCCCTTTCTCGGCTCCCTCTAGGATCTCCCTTATCTCCCCCGCAACACTTTTCACTATCTCTTACTTAGGGTGTCTTTCAGTCCCTCCCTTCCTCCGCAGGCTCTAAACCAGCTCTGCGAGAGGACAAATTGGTAAAAGGCAGAGTTGTCTCCCGGGAGGAGCCGGTCGCTGGTCCGGGTGAGAAGGGTTGGATTGGGACAGAAGGGCACCGCCGGCCAGGGAGAGGGTAGGGCAAGGGGTATTTTTAACTGGGGCCGCAGCTCGAGTTGCAGAGCCGCGGGCCCCACCCTATGTCGCCCTCCGGGAAGGTACTGAGGACGATCGGGCTCAGTGACGCCGCCAACAGAGCCCTCGACCCGCCTCCTGCGCCCCCGCGTGCCTCTGGGTCGC
The DNA here is from genome assembly GCA_964023405.1 of Apodemus agrarius. NCBI lineage: Eukaryota > Metazoa > Chordata > Mammalia > Rodentia > Muridae > Apodemus > Apodemus agrarius. The sequence continues at coordinate 143,302,793 of OZ030005.1, forward strand.
AGCTGTCTTCCAGCCCTGCCGCTGCTCGGAGAAGCAGGGATTACCTCTGGCGGCCACAAATGCTTGCTGAAGCTGCCCCTAGCTGGATGAGAGCGGACTTCTGCCGGACGCTAGACAACGGTAGCCACACCCCGGCCGGTCCCTGCGGCAGACCTGCTGTAGGGCTGAGCCAGCTCCCAACCCCCTCACCTTAGGGCGCAGGCTTGCACAGCTAGCACTCCGCCCTAGCGGTCTTTGCGCATTCCCCACTTGGCCTTAGATAAATCCGTGCCTTGATTTCCCCAACCATGCAGAAGAAAAAGAGGGACAATGGCCTTAGCCAATCTTTGTGTCGCATTCTAGCCTTCTCTCTCAAGTTCTTGGTATACTCATCTGGGATCAGCGCCCTTGTAGGGGTTACCTGACCCGGAAGAGGGCAGCAGAGGCCCTGAACACTAGGGCAGGCTCACTCAGGACCTGCAGATTCCCCTGGGAGCACTACAGGAGTTTGGAGCGCCAAGGATGCAGAGGGATTGGGGCGGTCCCAAGGCTCAGGGCTCTTCACGGGTGTAGAGGTCACAGCATGGCCGATGCAGGCTATATAAGATGGACAAACATTCGTTGAACAGATGGTGCCTACGTTTTCTGGGATTCTATTCTAGGCACCTCGACACTCCAAAAGTTAAGAGTTAAGACTGCATCTGACTTTCCCACCCGGACTTTGTGCTCAGCTGGGAGTAAGATGATGCAGATGCCTCTGCCTTAATAGTTAATGGAGAGGACGGGTTGGTCCACACACTTTTCCCTACGGAAGCCTGATCTAATGCAGGTGTCAGTAAAGGCTCTGATCAAACACAGGGACTATGGCAGGGATGGGGAGATGTGCGTGCTGGGAGGGGGCGGGTGGGTGCCTGAAAAAGGCCTTGGCAGGTAGAGGAACTGGGGTGAAGCAGGTGTTGCTTAATCCGGGAGAAAAAGAGGGGAGAGTGGCAGGGTTAGGCAGATTCAGGGGTTCGGATTTTTGTTGTTTTATTTATGTGTGTACATGCATGCAAGTAACCACAAGAGGGCAGAAGAGGGTTCCAGACCCTCAGGAGCTGGCGTTACGGACAGTCAAGAGCTGCCTGGGAACTGAACCCAGCACCTCTAGAAGAGCAGCAAGGGCTCTTCTGAGCTGCCCAGCCATCTCTCCGGCTCTTTCTCCTCCCTGACATAAGGTCTAGCCTAGGCTGGCTTTGAACTCTGTGTGACTGAGTCTGGCCTTTAGCGCCCGGTCCTCCTGCTTCCACCTCTCAACTGCTGTGATTACAGAATTTACCTCTGAGCCCTGCTGGTTCAGATTTCATTCTATCGGAGGTGGAGGTGGCTCAGAGTTGTACAAGCAAAGAAGGCTAAATAAGGGTGGGGTGGAGGGGACAAGAGAAATGGGCAGCCAGATAAAAGAATGCCGTAGCCGGGTGTGGTGGCGCACGCCTTTAATCCCAGTGCTCTGGAGGCTGAGGCAGACTGATCTCTGAATCAGAAGCTGGCCTGGTATAAAGAGAGAGTTCCAGGACCCCAAAGGTGGCTACACAGAGAAACCCTGTCAAAAACCCAAAGTAAATAAATAATTAAAATCCAGGGACAGAAAAGGATGCCTCAAGCAAAAAAGGTGGCAGGGATCCCTTTTGGAGGGAAGGGAGCATTATTGCTGATCTGTGGTGTGGTACCGTAAAAGGGGGGTGTTCTGTGTGTTGGGGTATGCTGAGTAGGGGCAGGGACACCCCAGCAGAGAAATCCCTCTGCCTCTCCTGACCCTGCTTGACCTGGTGGCCCAGAGGCCCTTACTCTTTGGAAGTCATGTGCACTCTAAGTGCCATGTTTCCTAGGCCAGGAAGTTACAGTCCTGGTGGATACAGGGCACCCACTGTACCTGTAAACCCCAGATCAGCAACATAAAGGATGAACCCGAGGGAGAACTGTGGACTTCAGGGAATAGCATTGTGCCTAGATTGCGTCAACAATTGTAACAAGCAGAGCACAAAAATGGAAATGGCAAGTTTCCTTAGTGTTTGAGACCCAGCCTTGTGTAACTTAAACTCATCTTGAATTCATGGTTCTCCTGCAATTCTTTTTGGTTTTTTTGAGGCAGGGTTTCTCTGTATAGTCCTGGGTGTCCTGGAACTCACTCTGTAGACCAGGCTGGCCTTGAACTCAGAAATTCGCCTGCCTCTGCCACCACCGCAAATATTTATTTATTTTTTGTATGTGATTGTTGTTCTCTTCAGACACACCAGAAGAGGGCATCAGATCTCATTAAGGATGGTTGTGAGCCACCATGTGGTTGCTGGGATTTAAACTCATGACCTTTGGAAGAATAGTCGGTGCTCTTAACTACTGAGCCATCTCTCCAGCCCAAGGCAACACTTTTTTTTTTTTTTTTTTTTTTGGTTTTCCGAGACAGGGTTTCTCTGTGTAGTCCTGGCTGTCCTGTAGACCAGGCTGGCCTCGAACTCAGAGATCCACCTGCCTCTGCCTCCCAAGTGCTGGGATTAAAGGTGTGCGCCACCACTGCCCAGCTCTCCAACGGTTTTTACAGCCTGGCTTGGCCTCGATACATTTGCATCTTCCTGCCATAGCTTTGAAGAGCTGACCGCCTACTGAACAAAGGATGGGTCTGTGGGTTTTGCCTATATAAACACAGAGTTGAAAATTAAACTTTGAACCCTGATCAAACCTTGGTCTTGGCTCCATATTTCTCTCGTCCGCCTGTCCTATTTCATCCCCAGCCCCCCTTCCAGGTGTACCTGGTCTCCATGGTCACTAGATGGCTACACCAAAGGAGCCTAGAGTTCTACATCTTGATCTAAAGACAGCCAGGAGGAGACTCTTCCGCACTGAGCAGAGTTTGAGCACTAGGAGATCTCAAAGCCCGCCTACACCCTGTCTCCAACAAGACCACGCCTCCCGATGGCATGGCGCCTTTCCATGGGCCCAGCTTATTCTAACTACCATTCAAACCCTCCATCCACTGCGCAGACGGCTCAGACTGCAGGGGGCTGTGCTCTTTTGCTCCAACACCTGAGAAGTAGAGGCAGAAGCTTCAGGAATTCAAGTCATCTTCAACTACATAACAAGTTTGAAACTTCAGTATCCTGTCTCAAAAACAACAACAGCAACAATGACAAAAACCTAATATAGATGAGGCTCTGGGTTCAATCCCCAGCAGGAAGAATGGGAGGGAGGAAAGAAGGGACAGATGTCTTAGTTCCTTTTCTATTGCATGCTAAGACACCATGGCCAAGCCAACTTAGACAGGAAGCCGTGATGGGAGCTGTGGTTCAGGGGGAGCGCCCATGACTGTCATGGTGGACAGCAGCAGGCAGGGAGGCATGGCACAGGAACAGTGGTTGAGAATGTGACGGGCTTTCGACACGCCTCCTCCAGCAGGGTCACACCTCCTCATCCTTCCCAAACAGTCCCACCCATGAGGGAGCAAGCGGGAAGTCTAGGAACTCACACCACTGTAGTGTTGTGTGGTGAGGGAAGTACTGGGAGGAAAGGGGTGAGGCGGAGGGATTACCAAGGGCCTTGAGAAAACTTTTTTTGGGGGGGGTATATGTTTATTCTTCTGATTATAAAGGTTTCAGTATATAACTTATTGAAACAAGATACTCATTTTAAATATATGTAGTTTGTTATGTGTCAATTAGACCTCACTAAAGCTGTTAAATCCACAGGAGCTTACTGGAAGATGGGGCAGGGGTTCTTGGGAAAGGGGGATGTATCAAATGCAACCCTACACCTCAATGGGCTAATGAGATGAGGCTGGGTTGAACTGGCTATGTTATTGGTCGGTTCTTTTCCCTACCACCCTTCTCCACCCCAATCCTATCTGCCCCCCAGCACTAGGTAGGAGAGAAAGAAGACTAGAGGGGGAAAGGGGCGTCGATATTGTTAGACTTCTATCTGCTGATTAAGGATGGCAAGTTCCTTGTGATATTCAGTTTCTTCTTGTCTGTTTGCTGTTGCTCTCGACCACTTCATAAACCCCAGCAGCAGGGGGAGCAGCAACCTCCCTCTCTCTTGGAGCACTGGTATTTATATGCCCTCTCAAGAGTCTCCAAAATTCCAAACGAAAACTATCTTCAGGTGGCAGAACCACACCCCTGCCAGAGGACCCCCCTTTTCTTTATTTTTATTATTATTATTATTTTTTTTTTTTGGTTTTTTTCGAGACAGGGTTTCTCTGTGTAGTCCTGGCTGTCCTGCAACTCACTCTGTAGACCAGGCTGGCCTCGAACTCAGAAATCCGCCTGCCTCTGCCTCCCAAGTGCTGGGATTAAAAGCGTGTGTCACCACCGCCCAGCAGGACCCTCCTTTTCACTGTTAGCTTTCAGAGTTAGTGTAGAGAATACAGGTTAAACCGGGTGGTGGTGGCTCACACCTTTAATCCCAGCACTTGGGAGGCAGAGGCAGGCGGATTTCTGAGTTCGAGGCCAGCCTGGTCTACAGAGTGAGTTTCAGGACAGCCAGGGCTACACAGAGAAACCCTGTCTCAAAAAAACCAAAAACCAAAAACCAAAAACCAAAAAAAAAAAAAAAAAAAAAAAGAATCATTCTAGCTCCTCTTCCAGCTCACCCACTGAGGCAGGGTCTCAGTCAAGCCCAGCGCTCAGGTAATGGCTGGCTAGTCTCCTTAGGCAGTTGGCTTTGGGAATCCCATCTCTGCCTCTGAAACCGGAATTGTCGGCAAGTCACCATGCTCCATCTCTGAGAATTTAAACTCTGGTCTTCTCACCTTCAGGCAAGTGCACTTTAACTGCTAAGTCCCAAGATGAGCCTTTCTAAACGGAGCAGTGCTGGCCCTGTAACCTCATTAATGTGAATCCCATTTGCTCTCTTATGAATAACCCAAGGACTTCTTTTTTTTTTTTTTTTTTTTTTTGGTTTTTTTTTTTTTTTTCGAGACAGGGTTTCTCTGTGTAGTCCTGGCTGTCCTGGAACTCACTCTGTAGACCAGGCTGACCTTGAACTCAGAAATCCGCCTGCCTCTGCCTCCCAAGTGCTGGGACTACAGGCGTGCGCCACCACGCCTAGCTAAGGACTTCTTTAAGGGACAAATTCTATCACACAGAAAACCTTGTGCATTTCAGGAGTTGTGTGTTAGGAACTGTACTGGCTGGTTTTGTGTGTCAACTTGACACAGGCTGGAGTTATCACAGAGAAAGGAGCTTCAGTTGGGGAAGTGCCTCCATGAGATCTAGCTGTGGGGCATTTTCTCAATTAGTGATCAATGGGGGAGGGCCCCTTGTGGGTGATACCACCTCTGGGCTGGTAGTCTTGGGTTCTATAAGAAAGCAGGCTGAGCAAGCAAGGGAAAGCAAGTCAGTAAGAAACATCCCTTCATGGCCTCTGCATCAGCTCCTGCTTTCTGAACTGCTTGAGTTCCAGTCCTGACTTCCTTTAGTGATGAACCACAGCGTGGTATCCCTTCCCCCCTTCAGCGGTTGAGCTAGGCTCTTCAGCCTCTGCTCTGATCAGTTCTCGGCCTGTGAAATTCCTGGCCTTTGTTCTGTATAGAACAACACAGCCTCACCTGGAAGCATTCTGGACCTGCAGTTCGCTGACCTCAGCAGGCAACCTGCTGAGACTGGAGCCAGCAAAGATCTTGGGACTCCACCTCAAGCCTAGGGGGAGGGAATCCTCCAGACTATATACTGCCTAACATTTACTAAAGCTTCGGTCTTGAAAGGCAATGTCTTGACCCAATTCTTATTGCACAGCTTCCCCATCCATCCCATAAGTCTCTCTTGCAGGAACCAGCCCGCAGTAGCTGCAGATAGCTACGGAACACATCAGTGTGGAAGTGTAAGCCGAATAAACCCTTTCCTCCCCAATTTGCTTCTTGGCCATGATGTTTGTGCAGGAATAGAAACCCTGACTAAGCAGGAACAAAGTCAGAGATCATCATATGTATACTATATTCATACATATATGAATATCTGATACACACATATATGTCTGTTTATATTTAACTTTTTTCTAGAGGACATCATAAGAAACTCATGAGGGACCACTGAGGTGATGCATTGGGTAAATTGCTGTAAAAGTCTTACAGTGTGTTTGAGATCTGAAGCCAACAGTGGAAGGAGAGAACCACGTCCTGAAAGTTACCCTCTGATCTACACACAGTCATACACACACACACACACACAGAGTCATACACATATATAGTCAAAAACACACATAGTCATACATACACACATACAGTCATACACACACAGTCACATATACACAATAATAATAGATATAATTTTAAACTAAAAAAAATTGTCACTGTTGAAGTGCCTGGGGCTAAGGTAAGAGGATTCTTCAAGGGGGCTGAAGGGAAGGCTCAGGGGTTAAGAGCACCGACTGCTCTTCCAGAGGACCTGAGTTCAATTCTCAGCAACCACATGGTGGCTCACATGGGACCTGATGCCCTCTTCTGGAGTGTCTGAAGACAGCTACAGTGTATACATAAAATAAATATTTTTTAAAAAGAGGACTCTTCAAAATGTACACACAAGGCTGGGTGTGTAAATAAGCAATAAGAGGCCAGGCCTAGCATGCATAAGGTCCTGTCACACAGGCCCTTCTGCCCAGTAGCGCACACACATACACACACAGTCATATACACACAGTCATACACAGTCATACATGCACACACACATACACACACACAGTCATACACACACATACAGTCATACACACATAGTCATATGCACACAGTCATATGCACACAGTCATACACACACATACACACAGTCTTACACACACAGTCACACACACACAGTGTCACACACACACACCCATGTGATTACACAGCTGTAATCCCAGCACTTGGGAGGCTGCAGCAGGAGGATTGCTGTAAATTTAAAGCCAACCTGGACTATATAGTGAGTTTTAGGCAAGTGTGGGCATAGAAAGACTCTTGTCTCAAAACAAAAGAGGAAGAAAGGGAGGAAGGAGGTAGGGAGGGAAGGAAGAAGGGGAAGAAACAGGAAGGGAGGGGAGGAGGGAGTGGCGAATAGAAACACTTTGCAGTCCTCATCTTGGCTTCTGATGCCCCTGCCTCCGAGCTCTTTGGCCTCTGCCCCTTGGGAACCACTCCTAGACCCACCTCCAAAGTGCAGGAGTCACAGGCTGTGCTGCCACACCTGGTATGGGACAGTCTTTCCGTGAGTGTTCAGTTAAATGTCACCCCCTCTAGGCAGCCTTTCCCCTCCCGTTAACAACAAATTTCCTTTGGGGGTTTGCTTTGGTTTCTGAGGGTCGACCCTGTGATGCCGTTGGACTCGGCCCTGAGCTCAGCCAGCTCGGGCCTTCACTCTTCTGTGTTCTCATGACGTCCCTGCAGGAGGAACTGGATTATAACGCTTAGTGCGGGGAAAGCTGACTGCGGCTGCGGAAAGGGTCGCCTCATCCGGCCGGCTGGCTGGTTGATTGGTTTTCAAGCAAGATGTCTTGTAGCCCAGGCTGTTCCTCAAGTTCGCTATGTAACGCACGGTGACTCTGATCGCTAGATCCTCCTGCCTCTGCCTCACTTGAATGACAGGTGTCCGGCCACCATGCCTCACTTACAGTCCTAGCCCTGAAACTAGTTCTAGATGGGTTCTAGAGCTGCTTTCCGCACCAGGTCTTCCATAGGTTCCAGACGCCTCTGCTCTTTCAATCCCCTCCACGCCCATAGAAGAATGTCACAGAAGGAAAACTGAGGCTCAGGATGACAGCAGCTGACCGCCAGCTGGGGAGGAGGGCAGAGCTGGGACTCTACTTTTACTGCCCGATGCCTCCTGGACCCTTCCCCCACTACCAAGCCAGGACCTGAGTCACGCCAGGTTTATCCGACGCTCAGTTGCTCTGGGAGCGGAAGCTGGAGGGGGATGTTTCCAGTTAAGAGGAAATGAGGGACAGAGTCAACACTGCCAGCCTGAGGCCCACTGGCAGGAGGGCAGACAGTCCGTGGCAGAACATGGCTCTACCAGAAAGCAGGCTGGCAGCTCTTGATCCTGTGGAGGTCATCAGCTAGGGCTAGGTGAGGGCTGGGGAAGGTGCAGGTAGTGGGAAGTGATGGAACCACACTGGGAAACCTGCCATGCCCACGACGCTAGGAGGAGGTAGAGCTGAGCGAGACCCAGCCCATAAGCCCTTCCCTGCCTCCATCCAGTATTCACTCAGCTCTGGCTTCTAACTCAGAGGTGTAGGTGCCTGGCTCCAGTCCCACCTTAGGGTACAAGAACATGGCCTGGAAGATTTCTGACTGAGCGATTGTTATGGTAGTGAGAAAAATGACCCTCAGATGACAGAGAGGTCTCCCACCCCCACACCCCTAAGCCCGCCGCCGTGGTGCAGGAGCCAATGGCCGCGCCCAGTGAGGAGGGGCTCCTGACCTGAGAGCAGCTCCTTTCAACCGTGGTACTGGTGTCGTTGCAGGCCCGGGGGTTGGCTCCTTGGCCATGATCTGAGAAGGGCAGAGTAGACTGTGGAGAGCAGTGGCGGCCCAGCCTCGGCACCCCGGGTAGCCAGCCAGACCTCACTCCTTATAGCTCAGCAGCTCCGAAGCCCACGCAAGGCCACAGAGAATCCCTAGTGCTTCTCTGGGGAAGCCTTCCTGGGCCCCCAGGCCAGGACAGCAGCAAGGCAGGGCTGGCCTCAGTGGAGCCGTGCTAAACGCTGGAAGGGATTTTTTGCTGGGAGGTGAGTGGAACAGAAGACCCACTTTACAGAAAACCGAGGCCTCAGCAAAATAAAGGTGGGCCCACAGGTTTCAAAAGCTCCAGTAGCTGGCTTTCTCTCTGCTCACCCTGCCCCCTTTCTCTCTCAGTAGTGTCTCACTATGTTGACCGGTAGACCAGGCCGACCTTGTCGAACTCACAGACTCACCTTACCCTGCCTCCTTAGTGCTGGCATTAAAGTAACATAACACATGCCCAGTTTCTTTATGTGAAAACAAGGTCTCTTATGGACTGGAGAGATGGCTCAGGGGTTAGGAGCATTTGTTGCTCTTGCAGAGAATCTGGGCTCAATTCCCAGCACGATGACTCCAGTTCTAGAGGATCCAGTGCCCTCTTCTGGGCTCCCCAGGCACCAGGCATACATGTGGAGTGTTGGGTTTGGGGTGGAAGCCAAGAAAACGCACTTCTGAGACAGAAGCTTAAAAATGGAAGTTTTACTTTCTGAGAGCTCAGGGAGGCTCAGGGAGGCACCCAGTTTGGGATCTGAACCCTGTCTCTGAAAGGGAGACTGCAACACATTTAAAAGATGGGAACACAAAGAGGTGGGGGGGGGAGGTAGAGCTGGGGCAGGGTTATCCAATCGCATTTTGACATGTGTTATGCTAGTGGAGGCTGAGCTCTGTCCAGGGTACCTGGCTTCAAGGTCTTTAATTCAGCTTTTGCAGCCGGGTCCCCTCCTGGCATTTTAGAAAGATAAAGGAAAGGGTGGGCAAGTTCATGTCGCCAGTCAGGGATAACAGGCAATTGGTTAGATACTTTTATAACTTATGGACCTTGGTTTAGATAACAGCAATTTCTATATTCTTTACTAGTTAATAGACAATTAAGAAAATAGTTTGAGGATTGGGATGGATGTTTACTCCTAGGCCTGGGAACACGAACTTGTTTGACCCTGTCAGCAAGATGGAGAAGTTGTCCTTGCGATGGCTGGACCCAGACAGCTGTCTCCTTACAAGTTGTCCCAGAGATGTGTGGACTCAGACGACTGTTTACAGCAGAAGCTGTTCCGCTATGGGGTGCCCGGCTCCCTCAGGGCCTGGGACCTGGAATTCAGCTTCTCCCTATGATTACATGGAGTCTGAAAATGAAGTGGAGGTACTTAGAGTAAGTTTCTCTTGCCTGTTCCCAACACACACCCCCATCTTTATGTACCCTACCTGCATCAGATCTTTGATATTATGACTCCTGTCTATTATATAAGGCATTGTATTATGCTCTCAAAATCATGGCTAGATAGCATTAATGCAGTTTTGGATAAACCATGAAGTGAAGTTTATCATGCAAGGGACATAAAATGTCAAATCTAAGGCTGGATCGAGCTAGTGGTGAGACTGGTATGTCTGCCCTTTTGACTTAGCATTTTAGCCTGTTTCATGGGACAATGGACAACCTTCTGTCACTACTTCCAGCCCACATTAGGATGTTGTTATCGGGGCCCAGGAAGGCTGAGGTGCTGGTCCAAGGCTGGGCAGTGGGGCATTTACCAGAAGCATTGATTAGCTGATCCAGCTGACAGCCACGGAGCAACCCCATCAGCTGGACCGGTTAACATCAGCTTTCAGCACGTCCGGAGCTGGCCCACAGGTGATCCCTGGATGGAGTCTGCCATCCAGGTGAAATCTACTGAGACAAATACAGACTAGGGAAAGAAGTCAGTCTAGTAATCAGGGAACATGAGGAGTTCCCAAGACCACGGGGGGGGGGAGGGAGGGGTGTAAGCCCCATTTTCAAGAGCTCGTGTGTGCACCTGTCTGGAGTCCATTGATCTGTGGCAAGTGGATCCAAGTCTTATGACTTTTTGATTCCCTGATGCTTATGTGAATGTTAGTTTATGAAAAGATGTATATTAGTATTACCATTGTATTGAAATCTATGTTTTAGGAAAAGCAGTTAACAGGTATCTGTAAGACAGCAGGAGTAGACTCAAGCCCTTGAGACCAGGCAGAAGCTATGGGTTTGGGTGAAAAAGCACGAGCGTTCTTTTCCGGGTCAGAGGGCTAGATATACAGATTTAACAGGTTATTTTTAGCATGATGAGAAATATCTTTAAGTCTGTGTTCACAAGACAACCAGAGAGAATTTAAAAGCTTGAGCTTGTAACTGAGTTGTAAGCAGTCAGTGCTCTATTAGCTTATCAGAATTCCACTGATCAATGCTAAAATTCTGAATTTTTTGAAATCTTAGTATAACAATAGCATTGGGGGAAAGAAGCATAAAACATTTCCCTTTTTTACATATATTTTAAAGCTTTGGGGATTATAGGTGTGTACCATCTTGCCGAGTTTCTGTCCTTTCCATTAAAGACTCCAGTTTCACTGAGAAGCCTTGGCTGGCCTGGAACTTACTACATAGCCTAGGATGGCTCAAGCTTGCAGCGATGCTCCTACCTCTGCCCACAAAGTGCTGGGATTACAGGCCTGTGTGGCCAGACCCAGTTTAACAGGCACCTCTTTTTTCTAAAAAGATTTATTTACTTAATGTATGTGAGTACACCATTGCTCTCTTCAGACACACCAGAAGAGGGCATCAGACCCCATTACATATGGTTGTGAGCCACCATGTGGTTACTGGGAATTGAACTCAGAACCTCTGGAAGAGCAGTTGCTCTTAACCGCTGAGCCATCTCTCCAGCCCTTAATGGCACCTCTTTAGTCTTCGACTTTCAATCCCTGCCCCAGCACTTAGGTACACAGTTGAAAGACCAGCCAACTCCATTCCCAGAAAGGAAACTGAAATGATTTCACATACTTGTGTGTGTGTGTGTGTGTTTCGAGACAGGGTTTCTCTGTGTAGCCCTGGCTGTCCTGGAACTCACTCTGTAGACCAGGCTGGCCTCGAACTCAGAAATCCGCCTGCCTCTGCCTCCCAAGTGCTGGGATTAAAGGTGTGTGCCACCACGCCCGGCATGATTTCACATACTTAATATGGACCAGTCAGACAGCTCAGGAGATAAAGGCCAGATGATCCATGTGGTGGGAAGAGAGAACCAAGTCTCGAAGGTGAACTCTGACCTCCACCATTGCACTTTGGCAAGCACTTGCTTTCAGCTCATAAACAAATGTAATCTAATACTCAGTTCTTCATGCTCCGCTCCCGCCTTTGTTAGGCAGGAAAATGAATCCAGGGCCTTTCCACAGGGCACTCTACCACTGGGCTACACCCCAAAGTCCAAAGACTTGGACTTACATCAAGCCCAGGGGCTTCCTCAGACATGCAAGCTGCTTTCCTAAGGGCTTCTCCATCCTCGGAGGGAGGCACTGACTAAGGATCAGAAAGTGCCTGAGATCAGAGTGATCTAACAACCTCCAGCTGTGGGGGACAGGGCAGAGGAACAGGGAGCGGACTCTGAGGTTACCTACAGCTCCGGAGCCTAGGCTCTTGCAGCGCTGTCCTGACTCTAGACCAATCAGAGCCCACCTAGGAGAAGGGGCGGGGCTTAATGCTCTCCCCCACACTTACCCTGAGTCCTCTCACTCTTCTACCTTACAGCCCACTAACCAGGAATTTCTCAAAGCGTCCTTTGTTCCCTCCAATTGAGAGTCTCTTAGAAAAGGGACAACCAGATGAGCGTGGTGGCACACACTTAATTCTAACATTTGGGGGCTGCGGCAGGCAAATCTCTGCGTTCCAGGCCAATTTGGTCTACACAGTTCTGGGACAGGCAGGGCTAAGTAAAGAGGTCAAAACATGTAGGTGGAGGTCGGAAGAGGTTGTGTAATTCAGTGAAGTTACAGATGACTGTAAGTCATAGTGTGGGTACCAGGAATCGAACTGGGATCCTCTGGAAGAGCAGCCAGTGCTGTTAACCCTTGAACCATCGCTTGCCCCGCCACACCCCCATGCCTCTTTATACATTTTAGGTCTCATTTGGATCTCAGTGCCCAGGCTGGCCTTGAACTTGGGATCTGCCTTAGCTAGTTGACTGGCAGAGATTCCAGGCCTGTGCTACCACAGTTGACAGCTCAGAATGTCGGGCCATCTCAGGGCCTCTGGGTCTCTTCCTTTCAGCACATTCTCCTCTCCGGAGTCTTCAGGGTCCCTGGGCCTTTGCGGTCTCTGAGGGGTCTGTGATGTCTTTTCCCTCACCCCCCAGCTCCCCACCCCCGGCTCTCTGTGCCACATGGCCTTTCTGCCCGTCCATATTCTCCATCCCAGTTGATAATCACTACAGATTTATTGCCAGCCATCTCCTGTGGCTCGTAGCCTATGAATCTAAGGGTGCTGCTGTCAGAGGTTACCCCACAAAGTGGGCAGTGTTCAGCAGCCTCATTTGACGGAGAAAAAACAGAATTTTTGTTGTTCTTTTCTTCTTGTGTTGGATGACCTACACCACACATATTCATCAAATGGATATGTAGGCGTGACCTGTGTTTTCAGTTGTTAATTGGGGGGTGGCACCAAGTGCTGGCAGGATATTTGGTACTGTCATTTCTAAGGCACATTACCTGCAAGCTGCGATGGGGCAGTCTTGTCACCGTCAATCTGGTCAAAGGACAACAGTAAGCTATGGATGAGGCTAAACCCTGCTGCTGATGGCTCAGAGGAGTAAATGCTGGGACCTCTCCCACTATGCTAATAGCTTTGTTCTTTGAGAAAGGAATGTGGTTCTCTAAAGAGCTGGCAGGGGAGCTGGGCCAGAAGGGAATGCAGAACTAGCGATGGGGCGGAAGGACCAGGGCAGGAGACAGAGGCCTGGACCGGAAGGTAGAAAGAGAACCACATGGAGGGGCAGGAGAATTCAGGCTGTTGCAGGCCAGCAAAAGGCTAACAGCCTTAAACTATGTAGACGTCTCTGTGTCTTCATTATTAAACCCCAAGCCCCAAAGCTCCATAATATTCTTGTTTTCTTTATTCATTCACAATTTCATACATATATTGTGATCATAAAAAGAGACAGAGGCGGGAGAATGTGATCTACAGCAGTGTAGGGGAAGAGGGGGCCTCAGCAGGCCCACGCCGAGGCATCCCTTCCCCCTGAGGGGCCAGACACACGATGGTATAGTATAGAACAGAGTTCATTCAGGGCATGGGGAAGGGAGTTAAGGGGGTAGTAGAGGCAGAGAAAGGCAGAGAGGGAGAGAGTAGAGAAGTAGAGGCCGGCCATGACCACGTGGAGAAAGGGGGAAGGAAAGGGGGCAGGGAAGAGCCCAAGAGGGCAAGAGAGAGGCTGAGAGTGAGAGAATAAGAGAGAGGGGAGGGGCCAAGCAGCCCCTTTTATAGTGGGCCAGACCTACCTGGCTGTTGCCAGGTAACTGTGGAGTGGAGCTTAGAATCCTAACATGTATGATGCACCTTAGTCATAGCCCCCCCATTCCCTCCCTATCCCCTCCCTATCCCACAGGCCCCCTTATCCACAGCAATCCCCAATCCACTTTCATAACTCTTGTGTGTGCCCATTTCACTTAATTAGGGTTACTTACTTGAGTATAGGCAACTTTCCAGAGGCTACCCCCACTGAGGGCTCTGACTCCCTCTTTCCTGGCGCTCATAAGGATCTATAGCTTTACAGAGAGGGGTGGGGCCTCCGGAAGCCCTCCCCCATCCACAATGAAACTAAAACCAATTTCTTGCAGCTTTTATTTTGTCTTTGTGTATGTGAGTGTTTTGGCTGCACATATGTGTACCACGTGTTTGCACGGAACCGGCAGAGGTCGGAAGGGAGGGGTTGAATCCCACAGAACTGGATGGTTGTCAGTCCCACGTAGGTGCTGACATATGCTCTGGATCCTCTGAAAGAGGAGCAAGTGCTTTAAACAGTTGAGGTATCTCCCTTGGTCCTGTGATGAAATATTGGTGGGTCCAGACTTGTGCAAGCAACCACCACTGCCTTGGGTTCCTGTGTGTGACTGCTAAGTCCAAAATAGTGTTTTAGTTGGGCAGTGGTGGCACATGCCTTTAATCCCAGCACTTGGGAGGCAGAAGCAGGTGGATTTCTGAGTTCGAGGCCAGCCTGGTCTACAGAGTGAGTTCCAGGACAGCCAGGGCTACAGAGAAACCAAACCAAAAAAAAAAAAAAAAAAAAAAAAAAAAGTGTTACCACGCCCCCTTCCTCTGGCGTTTGAGATTCTTTCAACCCTCTCTTCCTTCAGGTCCCCTGAGTTTAGTTTTATTGTGGGTTATATAGGTGTCTCCTTTACTGCTGAGAACTTAAAAGTGAGATTTTATTCTCAATAGTTTTTTTTTTTTTTTTTTTTTAAAACCCAGAGAGGTTAAGTAACTTTCTGCTTGAAAGGGTAATACAAACCCATTCGTCTCCATTTTGAGGACCAGGCCTGATTTCAAAAAATGCCATAAGGCACCAGCCCCAAAAACTAAGTGATAAGATACCAGCTTTAGGAACAGACCATAAAACCCAGAACAAGATCATAAAAGCCTTTCCCAAAGAATGGGGGATAACCACAAGAATGGGGGATAACTTCTCTCAGATGGGCATCTGCGCTGGGCAGCCCTGTCTCATCCCACGGCTGGACGCTCATGACATGGGAATGTGGACCACTGACCACCTGTGGCCCCCAGGTCCCCACCAGTGAAACTTTAGATTACCTGCTCCTTCTAGAGAGTTCCCCCAGTCCCCTGTAAGAAGGCCTGCACACCTTTGTCTGGTGTCGCCATTCTAGAAAATGGTTGACCCCCTCATGCTGGATGTTTCTGCAGAATAAACGCTCTTTGTTTTTGCATGCTATCTGAGTCTGGGGCCTTCCTTCAGTGATTTTCAGACCCTTACATGCTAACCACACAGCCAGTAAGTGGAGAGCTAAATGTCTGCCTGCCTGGATGGCTGAGCCTCCAAAACAGATCAGCTATCTAATCCAATGCTGCTTCCAGACAGGGCTGATGGGGGCCTATGGATTCTAGTTCAGCAGGTAAAGGCACTTACTGTCTGTCTAAGGGTCTGAGTTCAATCCTGGGACCCACATGGTAGAAGGAGTGAACTGACTCTTGCGGTCCTCCTCTGACCCACACATGCACACATGTGTTGAGGTCAGGGAATTGCCACACAAACCATCATTCTCAGTTAAACAGGGCTGGTTTATTGATCACATAGCCCAAGACTGATCGATCAGGGTCGTAGCCTAGACTTGGGAGCTAAGATTAGCTCCATGATGTTTCCCAGGACCAGTTAGTTTGTAAAGGCAAAACCCACAGTGAGCTCATACAAAGGTTCAGAAAGTATGCAGGTGGTCAGCCCTGATTCAAGTTATTTTGGAAGATTAGACATAGCATTTCAAGATGACCTTTAATTTGATTGGCTTATGATTGTGGAATTTCTCAAGATTAACAAACTTCAAAACATGCTGTGTGTGACCATTGTGACCCTGCTCTGAGTCAAGCTATCTTTCTGTGTCAGTAACAATGTGAAATGACTGGAGGGCATAGAGCAAAACAGTGGACAGGCACTTAGCAAATATGTCCAAAGTGAGCGGAAGGGCTCGACACGGGGAGGATGCTGAGTAAACCAGCAGTGGCCCAGGCGCTCTGTGGTCATTTTGTCCCTTGCTCACCATAGCCATGGTGTGGGTCAGGGCTCTCCACAGGCCTGGCCGACTGCGGCACACTCATGGCAGCCCCCAGTGGTGGCGCTGGCCGCTGCCTAAAATAGCTTTTCTTTCTGACACAAGGTTTCTCTCTGTAGTCCCTCTGTCCTGGAACTCACCAGGCTGGCCTCCAGCTCCACTCTGTGGGCCCTGAGGAACCGAACTCAGGTGGTCAGGCTTGCAGCAAGCAGCCTTTCCTGCTAAGTATGTTGGAAAGACTTTAGACTCACACAAATGTTAACTTAAAAACGTAAAGGAAATCCTCTTCTCCCGGCCTCCTCTGGGTGAGATCTCACCAGGCCATGGTGCTGCGGCACCAGGAAGCTGCTGTGTAAGACGAGCCTCGGGCCTGGCTCAGACTCTGGTTCACGTACATTCTCTTTCTTTTGTTTTTGTGTTTGGTGTCTAATTCTTTTGGGTTGTTTTTTTGTTTGTTTGTTTGTTTGTTTGTTTTTAGACAGGGTTTCTCTGTGTTCTTTTGGGTTTTTAATGAATTTTTTTCTTATTTTATGTTTATATTTATGTGTGTGTGTGTGTGTGTGTGTGTGTGTGTGTGTGTTGTCCTGTTCTATCACTCTCTGCTTTATTCCCTTGAGACACAGGCCCCCACTGAATCTGGATTGAGGCCAGCAAGCCGTGGAGTCCACTGGGCTTACAGGGGAGAGCATGGCCGTGCCAGCTTTCTGCATGGGTGCTAGGGATTTGAACTCAGGTCCTCATTACCTATTGTGTCATCTTCCCAGCTTTTTTTTAAAGTCAGTGTTAGCTTGGGACTGGAGAGATGGCACAATGGTCAGGAGCATTGGCTGTTCTAATATGGGTACTGGGTTCAATTCCCACTACCCATATGGCAGCTCACATCTGTCTGTCTGTAACTCCAGTTTCAGTGGTCTGACACCCTTACACAGACATTTATGCAAGTCAAACACCAATGCACAAAAAATAAAAATAATTATAACAAAGAAAATCAGCCAGGTCAGCCTTAGCGCGGCCCTCAGGAGACAGAGGCAGGCCTGGAACTCAGAGATCTGCCGCCCTGCTTCCTCAGATCAGGATAAAGGTGTGTGCCATCTGCCACTCCCAACTTGGTTTTGCTTATGAGATGGATGGTCTCACTGTGTAGCTCAGGCTAGCCTCCAAGTTTATCCTCTCGCTTCTTCCTCTCTAGTGCTGTGATTACAGGTGTGTGTCACCAAGTCAGGCCTCTTTTTATGATGTTTTTATTGCTGCATAAATTCCTGTAACCACCACATCAATCACAACAATCACTGCCCTAGGGAAACTCCCTCAGTTCCCCTTTAGAGACACAAGAGCACCTACCCCTGCCTCAAACCATTGATCTTCTCAGTCCTGCCAGTGGGCCTGTGGCAATTCCTGCAACTTGTAATCTAGCATTTGAAAGACTGAAGCAGGAGAATTTTGATTTGCTTTTGATTTGATTTGATTTGATTTAGACATTGTCTAAAAAATAAATTAACTAGGGCCAGCCATGTGCTTGGCAGGTTAAGGCCTTTGCTGTCAAGCCTCAAGGCCAGAGCTTGATCTCTGGAACTCACGTGAAGTGCATAGCAAAGCCTTTGTGTCTGGCTTTGAATAAAATGCATTGGAAAGCCTTTGTGTCTGACTTTGGGTGGAATGTTTCAGCAAAGCTTTTACTACTACGTTTGAGTCAATAAGTTTTGAGACCATTTGAACTTTGAGGAAATGTAGTCTGTCTAGAGAATCCGCACTCAGTGCTACCTGAGAGCTTGCAGCTGCGCGAACCTTGGTCCTAAGACCCTCCTGGCAAACCCGGAGTTCCTACTTTTGACTATAGCTAGTCATGGTCAGAAGGAGCTGAGGTTTATGTGTGTTGTCTGCTCTCGAGGGCAGCATGGGCAAGTTAACTTTGGTAGCTGGAAACTTTCCCAGCCCCAATTAACCTTGTATAATATTTGAACAAAGTAACTAGTGTGAGCTAGCTGGGTGTCAGTCTTTCCCAAGAAGGCTGAACCCTTTTGTTCCTTCAAAAAATGAAGGCCAAAAAACAAAAAACCAAAAAAAAAAAAAAAAGGCCGGGCGTGGTGGCGCACGCCTGTAATCCCAGCACTTGGGAGGCAGAGGTAGGCAGATTTCTGAGTTCGAGGCCAGCCTGGTCTACAGAGTGAGTCCAGGACAGCCAGGACTACGCAGAGAAACCCTATCTCAAAAACAAACAACAACAACAAAAAAAAAAAAAACCAAAAAAATGAAGGCTGGGCTGGAGAGATGGCTCAGTGGTTAAGAACACAGACTGAGCCGGGCGGTGGTGGCGCACGCCTATAATCCCAGCACTCTGGGAGGCAGAGGCAGGTGGATTTCTGAGTTCGAGGTCAGCCTGGCCTACAGAGTGAATTCCAGAACAGCCAGGGCTATACAGAGAAACCCTGTCTCAAAAAAAAAAAAATCCAAACAAAACAAAACAAAACAAAACAAAACAAAAAAACCACAGACTGTTCTTCCATAGGTCCTGAGTTCAATTCCCAGCAACCACTTGATGGTGGCTCACAATCATCTGTAATGGGATCTGATACCCTCTTCTGGTATGTCTGAACAGTGTACTTACATATACATAAAATAAAAATCCTTAAAAAAAAATGAAGGCTTAGCATCTTGGTGAGTTTCTCTCTCTTCTTCAGCACCTAGGACCAATATCAATCAGTAAACCTGCATGGTAGAAAACCTTTTTCTATTGAGTAGTGACGTTGAATATGTGTTTTTGTTGTGTTACTAATTTATTTTTAGACAGGGGCTGGCCTGGAATATGTCGCTATGGCTAACCATATACTTATAGCAATCCACTTGTCCCAGCCTCCTAAATGCTGGGATTACAAGCATAATTCAGAACAAGTTTGTAATCATGTTTCTGTGTGCTTCATTATGGGTTAAGTTGTGTCCCCTGGAAGAAGTGGTGAGGTCTCTATCCTGATTACTGTGAACATGGCGTTATTGGGACTAGGGTCTATGAAAAGGCCAATCAAACTAATCATTCACCTTTTTGTTCTTATTTTTGAGACAGGACTTCATTATATAACTTTGGCTCCTAGAACTCTGTATATAGATCTGGCTAGCCTCAAACTTGAACTCACAGAGATCCTCCTGCCTCTGTCTCCTGAGTGCTGGGATTAAACTCGTGGCCCATCACAGCTGGCTTCATTCATCTTTTTTTTTTTTTTTACTCTTCTCCTTCTTCTTCTTCTTCTTCTTCTTCTTCTTCTTCTTCTTCTTCTTCTTCTTCTTTGTCATCGTTGTCTTCTTCTTCTGTTTTTTTTTTTTTTTTTTTGAGACAGGGTTTCTCTGTGTAGCCCTGGCTGTCCTGGAACTCACTCTGTAGACCAGGCTGGCCTCGAACTCAGAAATCTGCCTGCCTCTGCCTCCCAAGGGCTGGGGTTAAAGGCATGCGCCACCGCCGCCCGGCTTTTTTCCTCTTCTTAATAAATGTGGGTCAGCATGCAATGCAGAGTCAGCGGTCCTTCCTCAGAGGAAGAGAAAAGGCAGGGACAAGCACACAGAGGGAAACCCAGTGCAGACAGCAGCGATGGAGCACCCAGTGGGGAGGAGACAAGTGCTCTGGAGCAGCAAGCCAGGGGGGAGGAGACCAGACACTACGAGGAAGCGTGTCACTTTGTCTACACTTGGTTCTGGACTTCTGGCCTCCAGAAAGATACAGGATATATTTATGGTCCCTGAGAATCAAACCCTTGTTTGATTCTGAAACTGCCCATTCAGAAGGAAGGAAGAATGAGGGGGTCAGGGCTGGCATGTGAGGTCCAGTGTTGAGATAATCATTTTGCACATTGTGTGAAGATGTGTCTCTGTTCTTCCTCACCTGCCTAAGCCCCTTCTGATTGGTTTAAGAAAGAGCCGAATGGCCCGTAGATAGGCAGGAGAGGACAGGCAGGACTGTAGACAGGTAGAGTTGTCTGGCAACTCTGGGAAAGAATCATGGACAGGGGGTTCACCAAACACACACAGAGGAAGAAACAGGCACCAGTACTGAGGAGGGGTAATGAGCTGCACTGCAGAACGTAGATTAGTCTAATGGGCTCATTTAGGTTATACGAGCAGTTAGGGACAGGCCAGCCATCTTCTGTCCCTTGTCTGGCACATCATGAGCCTCTTAAGGTGTTTCCAGCCTGTGTCCTGCCTCCTTTCACGGGTGCCCAGAACTGTGGACAGACCATTTTGTACTGTGTGATGTGTCTCTGTCCTTCCTTGCCTGCCTCAGGCACCTTCTGACTGGTTAAAATAAAAACCTTATGGCCTATAGCAAAAGGCAGGATAGTAAAGTGGACTTCCACACAGAAGGATGAACTCTGGAAAAGAGTGAGGCTTGGGAAGATTTGCCAATGAGTCTAGGAGGACATATAACACCAAGGAAGAACTTAGATTAGTAAAAACAGGATAATTGAGTTTCAATCTAGTTGGGAATAAGCCTAGCTTAAGGTCTTTATTAATAAAAACTTAAGGCCTTTATTAACAAAAAATAAGTCTCCATGTCATTATTCAGACCAAGAGCGGGCATAGAAAAGCCCAAACTGTTACACAGACCTGCTTGGCCAGCTGGCCTACCCGGCTACACAGGGGGAATACATTTCCTGTCCCTGCTCTGACACTCAGGCCCAGTGACCTCTAGCACAGGCAGCCTGCTGGGGTGCCTGAAGTGGCTGTTGCTTAGGCTTGCCCAGAAACTGCCAAGGTGATTTGGCCCCACGATACTACCAAAGGCTCTAGAGGAGCCTGCAGGAGGCCTCATTGTGGCCCCGCAGCACCAGAGAGCCTGACCGCATCCTCGCTCCACCTCCCTCTAGCACATGGCTGGAACAGCTAGGTTTCTTAGTGTCTTGGAGTATCTGTTTTTCTCGTTAATAAAATGACAGCCAGTCTTTGGATGGAGAAAGTAGACCTTGCAAAGGGCAGAGCTGAGAGCGGGGCCACAGGCACCTGCTTGGACTGATTTATGTATGTTGTACTGAGGTCCAATCCAGATCTGGCTGTGTGGAGGCAAGCGCTCTCCCACTGAACTACATACAAACCAGCCTGTTTTCATTTTGTGTTTTTGGGCAGGCTTCATATAGCCAAGGCTGGGTTCAAGCTCACTATGTAGCTAAGGATGACCTAGAACTGACTCCTCACGTCTACAGCTTGAGTGTTCAGACTACAGGTGTGTGATACCACACCCAGCTTAATATATGTTTGCTTTGGTTTTTTTTTTTCTATTACATTTTTTATCTGCTTGTGTGTGTGTGTGTGTGTGTGTGTGTGTGTGTGTTGGACCTGGGCTGTCCTAGCACATGTGGACATCAGAGGAGTGTCAGGAACCATCATAGGACAAGCTAATAACAAGCAGGTGTTCTTCCTGAAATTACTTCACTTTAGATTATATCTATGACAAAGCTCTGATAGGCAAGGTCCAAGAATAAATCATTTTTGGAAAGATTCCTGCTATTGATATGCTTTTCCTGTCATTATTAAACATATACAACAATCACTAGGTATTAGTCTACCCCTTTTGAGCAGATCTCTGCCGATCCACGAAGATGTCTTATAGTGATGCTATATAGACCAATAGATGACGTCTTAATTCTTTTTTTTTTTTTTTTCCGAGACAGGGTTTCTCTGTATAGCCCTGGCTGTCCTGGAACTCACTCTGTAGACCAGGCTGGCCTCGAACTCAGAAATCCGCCTGCCTCTGCCTCCCAAGTGCTGGGATTACAGGCGTGCACCACCACCGCCCGGCGACTTCTTAATTCTTAATGATGATCCTATAAGAAAATAATATTTATTCCTTATTCTAAGCAGTAATTAAATTCATCATTGCAGAATACTGATATTTGGCCTATTACATGTGCAAAGTTTCCAGGCAAAATTGGTAATCATTATCTGAAAGAAAAGTTGTTACAATTTGCCTCTATTCATGCTTTTGTATTTCCAATAAATTTACGCATGCAGCCCATAGAGAATGTGGTTACTGTATTTACAGATGCCTCATCTAATAGGAAGGCAGTATATGTAATTGGATCACATGTTTATTCTCTTGAGTTCCCCTAGCTTCAGCACAAATAATTGAATTATGTGCTGTAGTCGCTGCTTTTTTGAAATGCTGAAAAAAAAAATCAAGCTTTTTTTTTTTTTTTTTTTTTTTTTTTTTTTTGGTTTTTCGAGACAGGGTTTCTCTGTGTAGTCCTGGCTGTCCTGGAACTCACTCTGTAGACCAGGCTGGCCTCGAACTCAGAAATCCGCCTGCCTCTGCCTCCCAAGTGCTGGGATTAAAGGCGTGCGCCACCACGCCCGGCTTCAAGCTTTTAATTTGTATCCTGATAGTCAATATGTAGCTCATAGTTTAATATTGCTTGAAACTGTTCCCTTGTTAGATACTTCTACTTCTCAAAATTTGCAATTATTTATGCAAATACAACTCAAGTAACTTACATGTGATTATTGATGCCTTCTCAGGCTTTTGAAACTGTCTTAACAGAAGAAGCAACTAAAAAATGTAATTACTCATTGCCTAGGTTGTTTTTCTATGCTGGGTGTTCCGAATCAGATTAAAACAGATGATGGAACTGGCTATTGCAGTCATGCATTTCAGATGTTTTGTTGACAATTTAATATGACCCATATTACTGAGATTCTTTATAACCCCCAAGGACAAGGTATTGTGGAACAGGGCCATGAAGCTTTAAAACAATATCTTCATAAAATAAAAAAGGGGGACTAACATCCCCACACACTGCAAAACTATTTTTTTTCTTTTTTTTGTTTTTTCTTTTGTTTGTTTGTTTGTTTTTTGTTTTTTGTTTTTTGTTTTTTGTTTTTCGAGACAGGGTTTCTCTGTGTAGTCCTGGCTGTCCTGGAACTCACTGGGTAGACCAGGCTGGCCTCGAACTCAGAAATCCGCCTGCCTCTGCCTCCCAAGTGCTGAGATTAAAGGCCTGTGCCACCACTGCCCAGCGCCCCCCCCCCTTTTTTTGGTTGTTTTTCAAGACAGGGTTTCTCTGTGTAGCCCTGGCTGTTCTGGAACTCACTCTGTAGACCAGGCTGGCCTCGAACTCAGAGATCTGCCTGCCTCTGCCTCCCAAGTGCTGGGATTATAGGAGTGTGCCACCATCGCCCGGCACTTTTGTTTTTTTTTAAATTTTTACATCTGGATGTGCAGCGTCAGGATGTTTTGGCATCCTCACACTTCCACCTCATATGCTTCAGTGAGATGGAGGGATCCTATGACACGCCAACGGCATGAACCCAGCCCTGTACTCATATGGGGATGAGGTCATGTTTGTGGTTTTTCACAGGAAGAAAATGGGACGTGGTGGCTGCCAGAGAGGCTGGTGTGATAAATGGAACAATCCCACCTTCCTTCTGGTTCCCTTACTGATGATGATGATGGTTCTTTCACACAGTGAAGTCCACTGGGCCTATGTTCCTGACCCACCACGGATACATCCAGCACTGTGGTCCAGCCTGGAGTTTCTTTTTTTGTTTTTTGTTTTGTTTTTGTTTTTTGTTTTTTTCGAGACAGGGTTTCTCTGTGTAGGCCTGGCTGTCCTGGAACCCACATGCCTCAAACTCAGAAATCTGCCTGCCTCTGCCTTCCAAGTGCTGGGATTAAAGGCATGTGCCACCACCGCCTGGCGGTCATTTTTTTTTTTTAAAGATTTATTTATGGGCGTGGTGGCACACACCTGTAATCCCAGCACTCTTGGGAGGCAGAGGCAGGCGGATTTCTGAGTTGAGGCCAGCCTGGTCTACAGAGTGAGTTCCAGGACAGCCAGGGCTACACAGAGAAACCCTGTCTCGAAAAAAACCAAAAAAAAAAAAAAAAAAAAAAAAAAAAGAAAGAAAGAAAAAAAGAAAAAAAAACCAAAAAAAAGATTTATTTACCTATTTATTAAAAAATTTACAGATTTCCTATTGAAAGATTTAATACCTTTGTTAAATTATTTTAAATAATTTCAAATTACTTATTTAAATAGATTTAAAGTTGTATAAATTTATTTAAAAATAGATATATTTGGGGCTGAAGAGATGGCTCAGTGGCTAAGAGCACCAACTGCTCTTCTGAAGGTCCTGAGTTCAAATCCCGGCAACCACATGGTGGCTCACAACCATCTCCAAACAAGATTTGATGCCCTCTTCTGGAGTGTCTGAAGACAGCTACAGTGTATTTACATATAATAAATAAATAAACCTTTAAAAAGATATATTTAATTAATAATTTATTATGTATACAGTGTTCTGCTTGCATGCCAGAAGAGGGCACCAGATTTCATTGTAGATGGATATAAGCAACTATGTGGTTTCTGGGAAACTGAACTCAGGACCTCTAGAAGAGCAGTCAGTGCTTTTAACCTCTGAGCCATCTCTTCAGCCCTATTTTAATTTTTTTTTGTTTTGTTTTGTTTTTGTTTTTTTGTTTTCCTTTTCTTCTTTTTTGACAAGGTCTTACTGGCTATCCTAGATCTATGTAGACCAAACTGGCCTTGATTTCATAGAGATCTGCCTGCCTTGTAAGTGTAATGTATTAGGTCATTCTTGGTCTAGAATATGGTTTAGCTTGGTAAATGTTCCACGTGCACTTAAGAAAAACAGGGCCCTGGGCGGTGCATGTCTGTATTATGGACTGCACATAGCTGAACTACAGGATGGGTTCCAGGCCACACATTGGCTACCAAGTGAAACCTTGTTTTAATCAGACACAACTCAAGATATTTGATCACACTGTGAACCCAGAGATTGTGTTACTTACTAAAACAAAAAACAAAAAACCAAAAAAACCTGTTTCTAGTTGTGGAGTGGCTCAGCCTTAGCACACACCTTTAATCCCTCTGGTTGGTATACAAACAGGCCCTTAGTACACACTCAATCCCAAGCAATGAAGGTAAAGTTAATCTGTAGAAGGAAGCACCTGTGTTTGAAAGTGATGTCTAATTGAATGGCAGACAAAGTGACAAATCAGAGAAAGATTTGACAGAATAGGATCCGCCCAACTCTCACGAGGAGAAGAGGGAAGCGACTTAAGGGGGGGGGGGTGCAGTTTACCCAGAGCGTGTGTACAGGGGCAGACCTGTACAGAGAACAAGCTTCACACAGGTGGGTAAGCCAAGACAATGAGAAGGACCCACAAGATTAGAGCAGATTGCCAGAGTTAGAGACCAAGCAGAATTATCAGTCCGAGGCTGATAGAGCAGCCAGACTGAATCAGTCAGCTTGAGGAAGACTTTGAGCCAAAACAGCTGAGTGGAATCAGTCCGGGGGAGCTCAGAAAGAACTACAAAAGGGTGAGCTTATTCAGCAGTAAGTCACAGAGGCTGAAAACATTCTAGGTCGAGATTAGATTGTACAGAGTCTAGAAGCTTCTAGGACTAGGCCTAGGTTATCAGTGGAGGCAGTAAGCCTCAGAGACAAGAATTACTTCAGGAGAATAAAGTTACTTTTTGTTTTTGTTTTTCGAGACAGGGTTTCTCTAGCTGTCCTGGAACTCACTCTGTAGACCAGGCTGGCTTCGAACTCAGAAATCTACCTGCCTCTGCCTCCCAAGTGCTGGGATTAAAGGCATGCACTACCACCGCCCGGCTTAAAGTTACTTTTACAATCAACCAACCAACTAGAAAGATGAAGACATTTTAAGAAATCAGTGCTGGAGAGATGGCTCAGTAGTTAAGAGCACTGACTGTTCTTCCAGAGATCCTGAGTTCAATTTCCAGCAACCACATGGTGGCTCACAACTATATGTAATGGGATCAGATGCCCTCTTCTTGTGTGTCTGAAGAAAGCAACTGTGTATTCACATATATAAAAATAAGTAAATAAATATATAAAAAAAGAGATCATAAAGTCTGCTGCAGTTCAGTGGAGCAGAGTGTAAATATCAGCTGTGCCCACCAGGCTGGTCGCGCTGGTGGATCCCTAATCTTTGGGAAAGAACTATGGGAAGATTTGACTACTGTAGACTGGTCTGTCTCCCCTTGCAGTTCAGTTACATTTAGCTTTTTTTGTAGTTTGAAGCTCATTTTCATTGAGTAAATATTTAGCATTGCTACAGTTGTGTGAGTACCATTGTAGTATTGTTGTTGTGGTTGTTGTTTTTAGAGATAAACAACAGGTTACACAGAGTTTCTCTCTGTAACCCTGGCTATTCTTTTTTTTTTTTTTTTTTTTTTTTTTTTAACCCTGGCTATTCTTACTCTGTAGACTATGTTGGCCTTGAATACACAGAGCTATGCCTGCCTCTGCCTCCCAAGTGCTGGGATTAATGGTATATGCCACCACTGTCCAACATACTTTTACCTTTAATAGAATATACCTATTTTATTTTTCTGGCATGGCAGAGGCAGGCCTGAGTTTGAGGCCATCCTGGTCTATAGAGTGAGTTTCGGGATGGCCAAAAGTACAAAACTATCTTGAAAACACACACACATTATTTTACCTGTATGGGTGTGTGTGTACCACATACATGCATAATGCCCTCATGAGCCAGAGAAACAACACTGATCTCCTAGGACTGTTGTCAATGGTTGTGACCGCCCCATAGGTGTTGCTATGGTCCTCTGCAGGAGCCATAAGCAATGAGCCACTTGTCAGCCCGTGACACGACCTTCTTCAGCACTGGTGTTATTCTTTACTCAGAATCTTATTTGTTGGTTCTGCTTGAAAACAAACCAAACCAAACCCACTGTGGTTCCCATTTTGAGCTCAAGGTCTGTGAAAGGTAGTCTGAGGTCCGTAGCCAAGTCCAGCATGTTAGAGTTTTCCCATGATGCAGTTTGACAATTAGCACCCAAGCTGCATGGGCTTTCCAGAGATGGTGCAGTCAGGAGCCACTTGGGCTCCAACAAGCACGGCCCTCACCCACGCTCCTGCAATTAACCTCAATAAACTCGGCAGTTCACACTAGTTTTGGTAGGAATCTGGAGTGAACATGCATCTCCATGCATCTCCCTAGGAAAAACAGCACCACACATCAAGTTGAGTATAGGAAAGGAAACTGTGGCCTTTGGCCTGGTGTGAGATGACAATGGTCTGTGTCAGTGCAGCCCTGGAGATGGCAAAGAAAATGAGACTCTACAGATGCTGAGGCAGGAGGATCAAACGGACTTCCTCTCCTGCCTGATGTGTGGGCAAACCTCACTGCTCCCGCTCTTGCCCCCCACCTGCCAGGCTCTACTCCCACAGAGGCCCTTCAGACCTAAGTCAAGCCTTACCCTTGTCTCCCTCCAGTGGGCCTCGTGCTTCAGACTAGAGGCCCATGATGTGACCCTGGACCCAGCCCTTGCCTATGAGCCCTTCACTAGTTCCTCTCTGGCCTCCACCAAACCTGAACCTGTGTCTCTGCTGCTGGGGCTCTGCCCTGACACACATCTGCTGCACTTTCTCAGCGTTTGCAGGTCTCTCCCCAGTGAGGCTTACCCTACTCTCGCTGATTATACTACCTCGAGGCCAGCACTGGCCTGGAACCTTTGCTGTTTTCCTTTGTGCGGTCTGAGTGCCTGTGCCCATGTGATCACATGGGGGCCAGAGATCAGGTGCAGGCTATCACTCTGCACCCTTTTCTCTTGAGACCTGGGGCTTTCAAGGGACCTGAAGCAAGGCTTGTGGCCCATGAGCAGCCCCTCCTCTCTCATCTGCCCGCAGCAGAAAGATTATAGGCGTGTGACTACATCCTGATTTTTTTTAAATTGGGTGCTGAGGATTTGAACTCTGGTCCTCATGCTGGGACAGCACACACATTTACTTCCTGAGTCTTCTCTCAACTCTCCAGTGTTCTTTCTTTCCTTCTTTCTTTGTTTTCAGGGGTGTGGGTGGGTGATTCTCTGTGTAGCCCTTTCTGTCCTGGAATTCATTCTGTAGACCAGGTTGGCCTTGAACACAGAGATCTGCTTGCCTCTGCCCCCAAATTTCTGGGATTAAAGGTGTGTGCCACACCTGACCAGTAGCATTTGTTTTTTCTTTCTTTCTTCCTTCCTTCCTTCCTCCCTCCCTCCCTCCCTCCTCCTCCTCCTCCTCCTCCTCCTCCTCCTCCTCCTTCTTCTCTCTCTCTCTCTCTCTCTCTCTCTCTCTCCCCTCTCTCTCTCTTTCTTTCTTTTTGTTTGTTTTTTTCGAGACAGAGTTTCTCTGTTTAGCCCTGGCTATCCTGGAACTCACTCTGTAGACCAGGCTGGCCTCGAACTCAGAAATCCACCTGCCTCTGCCTCTCAAGTGCTGGGATTAAAGGTGTGTACCATCACTGCCCGGCAACCAGTAGCATTTCTTACCTCCCAATCTTTAGGTAACTCACTAATATTAGTAATATTAAGTTGCCCAGTTGAACATTTGATTGTCCTACTTCAGCATTTAAGGGGAGCTGGAATTACAGGCTATACTGCCATGCCTGGCATTGTTTTTAAAATTACATTTGTGAGTCTGTTCATAAATGTGGGAAGAGCACCCTCTAGCTGATAAACTTGAGTAGCAAATGGTGAAGTAGAAACTAGGTTGTGGGGGTCAGAGGACAACTTGTCAAGAGTCGGTGGTCCCCTCCCACCATATGGGTCTGGTCATTAGCCTGGGAGCAAGGGCTTTACCCCTCAAGACATAGAGATGCCCCCACTGCCCACTCTCTTTTTAGACAGGATCTCACTCTAGAGCCCGAGGTCAGCCTCGGATTTATGTGATCTTCCTGCCTCAGCCTCTCAATTTTCTGGGATTGTAGGAGTGGGCCACTGGGCTCTGCTCACTGCATGATTTCACGGGCTGAGTAGACCTGAGCTGAAGGCCAGACAAAGGAGCGCTCACCATCTTGGGGCCAGGGAAGTCGAATCCATGGGAACAGAGGAAATGTTGCAAGAAAAGAAGCCAACATAGACACAGACTTTAAATAAAAGAGATGAACAGAGGAAGTGAGACAGATATATACCTGGGGGAGGGGAGACACTGGCACAAAACTTAGATTTCCAAGAATGGGAGATGCCGAGTCTGTAGGGTTAAAGGTAACCAGCAGAAGGCCATAGCCAGCCTCATGGAGGAAGGGGTGGGGAGCCACGCAGGACTTGAACTGTTAAGGACAACAGGTGCTGGTGACCAAGGACACAGGGACTGAGGGGCAGACAGACACTAACCCTGCGGCCCTTTAATACAACTCCTCATGCTGTGGTAACCCCCAACCATAAAATTACTTCATTGCTACTTCCTAACTGTAATTTTGCTACTGTTATGAATTGTAATGTAAATGTATGATATGCAGGATATCTCATTTCGACCCTTGTGGAAGGGTTTGATTCCCAAAGGGCTTACGACTTACAACTCACAGGTTGAGAACCACTGCCTTAAAGACTTCTAGAACCAGTTTTCTTTCTTTCCTTCTTTCTTTCTTTCTCTCTCTCTTCCTTCCTTCCTTCCTTCCTTCCTTCCTTTCTTTTTTTTGGCAGACAAGATTTTTAATTCCGTTGTACTGAAGGAAAGCCATTTTATGCATTTATCTTGAGTGTTCTATCAGTAATGACAATTCTATATTTTAACAGCACAGTCACCTCCGGTTCTGTATTCAAAGTTCGTGTTGTGACTCCCACAGTATAAATTCCTCCAGTTGAATATTTATGAATTCCTATATTTGATTTCCCCCCCCCCTTAGGCCTCTGTAAATCCGAGTTAAAAATGGGAGGAGCACCCTCTAGGTGATAAACTTGGGTAATAAGGTGGACTCTTTCAAACTCCATTCTGTTTGCGACTCTACTGATTGCCTGAGTCCGAACAGACAGAAAGGGCTCTGAACAGAGAGGGTCTGGCTCTCTCCCAGGGATGAGCTTTTGGGGTGTTGAAAAGTCAACGCCTTCACACAGAACTCTCCTCCTAAATCTAGAAATCACTGGCGCTGTTTCAGTCCGGACACACCCACGCGCTGCTCCTTTTGCGGGCGCGGTAAGCGTTCCCCGAGGCGGGATAGGTATCCCCCGCCTAAGGATTGCGCTTTCTCTGCGGGCAGCCAGCTGGGGTGGCACCCAGGGCAACTCTGCCTACTGACCCTAGCAACCACTCACCTGCTCTTCTTTCCCCATAGGCCAGAAATTTTTCTTTTCTTTTTTCATTGGTCCGCGTAACTTTATCGCAACCAATCAGCGGTAGCCACGGGAACAAACTCACTCCTACACAAGCGGCGTAGGGGGGGGAAGTGACCTGGGAGGAAGTATATCTGTTTTCTGATCCTCTTTTCAAGCACTTTACTTCTTACCGTGTCCTAGCTATCCCTGGAATGAGAGCCTTAGACATTTTATTTCTTTCATGCCTGACATGAAGTCTGGCCCTTGCTTGCTCCTGCCCCGCCTCCAAATGTCTCGGCCCGCGGAATGCCCCATCTTCCAGGCACTTTGAGAGTCGGAGTCTTGGAGGAGTTTAAGGTGGTGATTCTACAACGGTGACTAGCAACTGGAGGGCTCCATCCCTCTCCCGCCGCCCTCTTGGTCGCGACCACACGTCACATCTCTCGCTCGTTCCGGTTGCCTGGGCACGGACCTCAGAAGCGCGGGCGAAATTGGTGCGTGCAAAGGGTATTGGTACGGTCCACTCCGCCGCGCCCCGCGCCGCCGGAAGTGAGGTGTCTTACCCCCGAAGTTCCGGTTCGCAGGGGGTGGGGAGTGTTGTTAACCGGAGCGGCTGCCGCAGTCGCGGTGATAGAGCGTGCTCGCGGCGCTGGGCTCCTGGTGAGTGGGCCGAAGTCTGGTCCCGATTGGGGTTGGGGGGGGGGGTCGGCATCTAGGACCTTGCCCTTTGGGGTCACTGAGATCAGCCCGCCCCCCTGCGTTCCGCCGCCAGCTTTCAGCCCGTCAGATGGCTGGAGACCTCAGGCGGCGGCGCAGCCACCGTTCCAGAGGCCGGGCCCCGCCTGCGAGGTTCGCAACTCCTAGCGTTCACAGGTGCGCGGATGTGAGGCGACCTAACTGGTTCTCAGTCCCGCCGCTGCACCCTGGCGTTCGGCCGTTTCTCCGGTTCTCGGAGTGGACACTGCTGGGGGGCGCTAGGGTTCCAGACTGACGTACCCCGCTGGGCGCGCGTCTGCGCTGACCACCCTGGCACAGCTGTCACTGGTGGTGCCGCCTTCTCAAGCTGTGCCCTCTCCACCTTGCCCCCTCCACCCCTGGCGGGCCCAGCGTACCCGCCCCTAAAGCCTATCATCCCAGCTCCTTCAGAGGGGCAGCAGTGGCAGCCCCCCTCCTCCCAACATTGCTGCTTTGCCTCGATGACTCCCTAGAGGAGGCGCCTTGGCAGGCAGCGTGGAAAGAGCCCTAGATTTGAAATGAGACTGACCCAAGTTCCAGGCCTTGCATCAGTGTGAGCCTCTAACCCCTTTGAGTCCCAGTTTCTTGTTTGTGAGACAGGGAGTATATGCTGTCAAGGTGAAATGAGTGTTTACCCTTACACTCTGCCAGGGACTGTGCTAGGTTTGCACAGTATGGATATCACAAATGTCATTTTCCTTGTGCAGGTCTCTGGGCCAGGGCAATGTTCCGCACCGCAGTGATGATGGCGGCCAGCCTGGCGCTGACCGGGGCAGTGGTGGCTCATGCCTACTACCTCAAACATCAGTTCTACCCCACTGTCGTGTATTTGACCAAGTCCAGCCCCAGCATGGCAGTGAGTTCAGGGCTCAGGGAAGGAGGGATGCCCAGGGAGGGAAGGAGTCGCCTGTCTACCTGAGGCAGAGATGGGCTGCGTGTCATAGAAGTAGGGGAGAAGTAGCCTCTGGCTGCCTAACTTGGAATAACCTATGGCGATCTTGGGGACCTGTCAGAATGATGAGCTCCAGGCCGAGGAAAGCAGAAAATAACCTCCAACCGCGCCCCTTCCTCACCCCTAGGTCCTGTACATCCAGGCCTTTGTCCTTGTCTTCCTCTTGGGCAAGGTGATGGGCAAGGTGTTCTTTGGGCAGCTGAGGGCAGCAGAGATGGAGGTAATATGTTGGTGGCCCCAACGGACAGGGTCCAGAGCCGGGCAGACGATGACTGGGTTTCATATCCCCCCTGCTCGCCCCACAGCACCTTCTGGAACGGTCCTGGTATGCCGTCACTGAGACTTGTTTGGCCTTCACTGTTTTCCGGGATGACTTCAGCCCTCGCTTCGTGGCACTCTTCACGCTCCTTCTCTTCCTCAAATGTTTCCACTGGTTGGCGGAAGACCGCGTGGACTTTGTGAGTTGGGAGTGGCTGGTGGGCATGCCGGGGGAGGGGGGGAATGGGGGAGGGGGCAGCCCCAACCATCTTGATGGTGCCCTCTCTGCTCTGCCTCAGATGGAACGCAGCCCCAACATCTCCTGGCTCTTCCACTGCCGCATCGTCTGTAAGTGAGACCCGTGGAGAGGTGGGGGTTGCATGAGGGAAAGAGGGCCACTGAAGAATAGAATGTGAAAAGTCAAAACCTATGAGCCGGTACCCAGAGCCCTGGCTGCCCCTCAGTCCACAGCTGCACAGGAAAGATAATTTAAGAAATTAATTTGCATAGTCTCTACCCTGTTCCACTCCAGGGCTTCTTAACTGCCTGGGCACTCAGCTCTCTACCTTCTCCCCTGGGCCTGGGTTCCCCAACACCCTGCCTGGGCAGAAGACATTCCCAGAGGGCTGATTCTGCCTAGGTGTACACATCTAAGTGGATGGCGGGGTCTATGTCTGTGACAGACGTGAAGGGGGGGCTGTCCCAGAGCAGGAAGTGATTGTCGGCCCTCTGATGACCTCACTTCCCTCCTTTTGGGGTCTCAACAGCTCTTATGTTTCTCCTGGGTATCCTGGATTTCCTCTTCGTCAGCCACGCTTATCACAGCATCCTGACCCGTGGGGCTTCTGTGCAGCTGGTATTTGGTTTTGAGGTAAAACTGGTTTTGGGGAACAAAGCTGAGATGGTGCTGCATGTGCTGTGAGAAATCCTACAGGTGCTTGCTGAGGACCTGCTCTGTCTCCACCTCCTTACCCGGCCACCAGGGGCCTCTGTCATTTAGTCCTGGTCCCCTCCACCCCCTTACCGACCACCAGGGGGCCTCTGTCATTTAGTCCTGGCCCCCTCCACCCCTTTACCGACCACCAGGGGGCCTCTGTCATTTAGTCCTGGTCCCCTCCACCCCCTTACCGACCACCAGGGGCCTCTGTCATTTAGTCCTGGCCCCCTCCACCCCCTTACCGACCACCAGGGGCCTCTGTCATTTAGTCCTGGCCCCCTCCACCCCCTTACCGACCACCAGGGGGCCTCTGTCATTTAGTCCCGGCCCCCTCCACCCCCTTACCGACCACCAGGGGCCTCTGTCATTTAGTCCCGGCCCCCTCCACCCCCTTACCGACCACCAGGGGGCCTCTGTCATTTAGTCCCGGCCCCCTCCACCCCCTTACCGACCACCAGGGGGCCTCTGTCATTTAGTCCTGGCCCCCTCCACCCCCTTACCGACCACCAGGGGGCCTCTGTCATTTAGTCCCGGCCCCCTCACATACTCTAGGCTAGTGCAGAAGGACACAAGGGAAGGCTGGTATCGTTGAGAAGATTCTGGACCTGGGCTCCTTAGCAAGCCTTCGTGGAGGCCGATGTCACAGCTGGCTGTGAATGGGAGAGAAAATTGCTGGGTAGATCACCCAGGGGACATGTCCCAGCTCTCATTTGCTGAGTGCTTACCACGTGTGACCTTGTGCTGTGTTCATGAGTTACATCTCATAATCAACAAACTGTGTTGTTAGAGATGACAGTTAATGCTTTGGAGGTTGAGTCAGTTTTTCTCGTCCCAGGCTGGGAGGGCCCCAGCTGTGTCTAAGGCCTGTGCTGGTGTCACCGCACCTGCTGTCCTGAAGCCTGGGCCTGGCTAGAGCAGGGGAAGCTGTGGCTCACACCCGTCTCCTATCCCTCCCTCCAGTATGCCATTCTGATGACCATGGTGCTTACCATCTTCATCAAGTATGTTCTACACTCCGTGGACCTCCAGAGCGAAAACCCCTGGGACAACAAGGCTGTGTACATGCTCTACACGGAGCTGTTTACAGGTAGCAGGACCCTGGGCCTCTTCCCTCCTCACCAGCACCCTTGGTGTCTGCCAGCCCTATGGCCAGCTGTGGCCCCCTTTCTCCTCAGGGTTTATCAAGGTCCTGCTGTACATGGCCTTCATGACCATCATGATCAAGGTGCACACGTTCCCGCTCTTTGCCATTAGGCCCATGTACCTGGCCATGAGGTGAGTACAGCCTCGTCCCTTCCTTCCTCAGACTGATGTCTCCCATGTCTTCTTACACTCATTGTCTGTTCAGGCAGTTCAAGAAAGCTGTGACAGATGCCATCATGTCTCGCCGAGCCATCCGCAACATGAACACACTGTAAGTGGCTTTCTCTGGCTACTCTCCCAAGCTCCTAGATCCCTTTGCTCCCAGTTCTGGTCTTGACATGTATTCTGCCATCTTAACTAGGTACCCAGACGCCACCCCCGAAGAACTCCAGGCAATGGATAATGTGTGTATCATCTGCAGAGAAGAAATGGTGACCGGTGCTAAGAGATTGCCTTGCAACCACATCTTTCACACGAGGTGGGAGAAGGTCTGGGGGACCCGCATCATGGGCACAGCTCATGGGGACCTGCTGACCACTGTCTGATCTTATTCCCAGCTGCCTGCGCTCCTGGTTCCAGAGACAGCAGACCTGCCCGACATGCCGTATGGATGTCCTACGGGCATCGTTGCCAGCCCAGTCCCCACCACCCCCTGAGCCTGCTGACCAAGGACCACCCCCTGCCCCTCATCCACAACCACTGCTGCCACAGCCCCCTAATTGTAAGTGGCCCTTCCTTTGCCCACAGAGGACCTTCCTTGCCCTCGGGTACTTGCCCTGGCCTGGGTACCAACAGTCCTGGGGAATCCTAGATGTCTGCCCTCCAGAAGCTCATTCTGGGCAGGAGGGGGTGAGAAGATGAGAAACAGACAAAAGCTGAGTGGTGAGCAGGGCCTGCCAGAGTGGAGGACAGCTCCTAGAGGCCAGGCACACTGCACTGCCTGGGGTGGGACTGTCAACCCATCCCTCTTCTCTTCGTTTCTCTGCAGTCCCCCAGGGCCTCCTGCCTCCTTTTCCTCCCGGCATGTTCCCGCTGTGGCCACCAATGGGTCCCTTTCCACCTGTCCCACCTCCCCCAAGCTCAGGAGAGGCTGCGGCCCCTCCATCCACCAGTGCAGGTGAGCCTTTTGCATGCTAAGGCAGCTGGGGTGGCAGTCAGATCCAGAGACCTGGAGACTGACTGCCATTCTGCGTTTTGCCAGCTGTTTCTCGACCCAGTGGAGCAGCCGCCACCACAGCTGCTGGTCCCAGTACTTCTGCTCCAGCATCTGGCTCTGTACCTGGCCCAGAGGCTGGTCCTGCCCCCGGCTTCCCTTTCCCTCCTCCTTGGATGGGTATGCCTCTGCCTCCACCTTTTGGTAAGCTGGCCACTCTCTGGGATGTCTGGGTAAAGAGGTGAGGCCCAGGTAGCTCAGACTGACCTCTATCTCCTGCCAGCCTTCCCCCCAATGCCTGTGCCCCCTGCGGGCTTTGCTGGCCTAACCCCAGAGGAGCTGCGTGCGCTAGAAGGCCATGAGCGGCAGCACCTGGAGGCCCGGCTACAGAGTCTGCGCAACATACATACACTACTGGACGCTGCCATGCTGCAAATCAACCAGTACCTCACCGTGCTGGCCTCCCTGGGGTACGCATGCCAGATTCTTCGAGCACTCAAAAAAGGGCCCTTGTCGTTTTTGACATTTGTTTTCCATGTACCCCGGGATACACAAGAGCTCTTGGCCACTCCTCCTGCTTTCATCATTCATTCATTCATTCATTCCAGGAAGTGCATCCACAGCCCTGTAGGGTCAATGTATTAGTGAACTGATTGTGAAATTTACTTGTTTCTAATCTAAGCTCAAATTATTGCTGACGTTCGCTGCTGCAATCACCTCACACGTCTGCAGTGCTGATAGTGAGGGAGCAGATAACAGTCACCTGAAGCCAGCCCGACCCATGCTCAAGTGCTAGTGTCATCACTTGCTTGAAGGCTTCTGTACATTAGAATAAAAATCAAATCCCTAGTCATATGTGACCTGTGCAGAGGGCTGGCGGGAAGCTGGAGTCCAGGCTGGAGCGTCCTGCCCTGCTCAGTAACACCCTTTACAGTGCCTACCCATCAGTGGAGACAGAGCAGCAGGACAGTGTCAGCTGTCTGCCTGCAAGTGACTTAGAAGCCACGGGGCAGAGTCATTGGCTCTTTCACTGCCCCCTGCCAAGCCAATCCTCCTATTCATTTATGCCCTACTCCTCACTAGGACACGGGCAGCTTGCCTCAGAGCTTGTCCTGCAAGGCTCATGCTGGTGAGTGGGTGGTAGGAGACTCTGTGCAGCCCAGAATGCCAAGGTCAGGCCTCTTTCCCTTCTCTCGTCAGGCCCCCCAGGCCAGCTACTTCAGTGAACCCCACTGAAGAGACCGCCTCTACAGTGGTATCTGCTGCCCCTTCCCCCAGCGCCCCCAGCTCTGAGGCTCCTGCCCCATCTCCCGGAGCTTCCCCACCGATTCCAGAAGCTGAGAAGCCTGGTGAGTGAGGAACCTTTAGGGGCGGGCTGAAGGCTTCCCTGGGCCTTACTCCTGACGTCTCCTCTCAGCTCCTGAGTCAGTGGGCACTGCAGAGGACCTTCCTGAAGATGGAGAGCCTGATGCTGCAGAACTCCGCCGGCGTCGCCTGCAGAAGCTCGAGTCCCCGGTCGCCCACTGACACTGCCCAGACCTGGCCCTGTTCTCTTGAGTGGCCCTCACCGGAACACGTCCTGCCACCAAGTGCCAGCTCCCTCTCTGCCTGCACCAGGGAGTGATAACCCCAGTTGAGAAAGGCTTGGCAGGGTCTCCAAGGATCGAGAAGTGTCTGAGCTTCAGTTGATCATCCCAGCGCCCCCGGCAGCCACAGGGATGTTGGTCAGCTCTCACCTTCCTCTTCCACTTCTGCCATGTTCTTCTGGGGCCTTGAAAGTAGAAGCTGAATCTCTGGAAAGCCTTCTCTCCCATGCTTTCTGGGAGAAGGTGAAGCCCCTCCAAGCCCTGCTTGTGAGTATGGGACCATGCTGCAGTGCCGAACAGTATTAGCTTCTGTTCCCTAGTGTGGAAACCCAGAGGGGCTGAAGACAGACCAGGACCTTGCCACACCCTTCTGCCAAGACTGGTACCAGTCTCTTTCCTCTACCCCAGTCTTCCCAGAACCCCTTTGTGATGGTGGCTGTGCCCCCTAAGCCCTGTGGCATTTCCATGTCTTACTGGCAACCACACAACTCAGGGAAAGGAGTGCCTGGGGGTGGGGCACAGGCGGGCAGCACTGAGGGACCCTGCCCTGCCCCTCCCCAGCCTCTTTCCCATCTCACCCAGCAGCCACTGCCTGGTGGGCCTGGCTAAGGGTGTGTGCTGCTCCTTAAACCACTGCTCCCCAGAACCCAAGGCAGGCCACCTCCAACATGTGGGACTGAGTTCAGGATTGGAACTATTTCTCTACCTACTGGCTTTGGGCTTAAATTTTTGTCTTTTGAATTTGAATGCTTGACCCGAGGAAGGAGGAGCAGGTATGGGGCTAGGTACCTGGACTTTCCAATTTAGAACAAGCTCTGGGCCAGGCAGGGACCATGGAGCCAAGGCCTAGCTGCTTCTTTCTTATTTTGGTTTTGTGTTACAGGAGTTTCTGGAGAGTTTCAGATGATTATTTAATTTGTAAATATGTATAAATTTTAATAGCTTAAATTGTATATACAGCTAAATAAAAACTTGCATTAATGACTGGTAGAACTTGTCACATAGGATCGGGGCTGGGTTCTTTTCCCTTGCTCAGTCCATAGACTTAGGAATGGCCTGCGGTTTCTGGTATTAGGTTGCTGAGGTCAACAACTAGAGAGCACTGGGAGGTTGCTCTGAGACCTCTACCTTAGGTCTGAGGTCAACCAGGAGAGGAAGGTTCTGAACACTGTTTAACATTGTTTAGCCAGTTTAATGGTGGGTTGGACACGCGGCTGGTGGGGTGGGCACCAGAAATGAAAGGTCTACATTTTGTCTTCAAACTCCTGTATAGTTGATGCCAGGTCACAGGACAATTCCCCAACCCTACCTAGTACAGCACTCAGAACCTAAGATATTATTTTGTCTGTCTCATCCACTCCAGTCCATGCCATTGTCCTGTATTGTGTCATCTGTTCCATAGCTTCTATCTATAACAAAAACTCCAGGCCAAGGATGAATTCCCTGATGGGTCTATCCTGTGACAAAAACCCCAGGCCAAGGATCAATTCCCTGATGGGTCTATCCTGTGACAAAAACCCCAGGCCAAGGATCAATTCCCTGATGGGTCTATCCTGTGACGGCCCCAGAACAGGGCTGGGTGCGTGCTTCCAGAACGGCTAACATGAAGGAATGTACCACAGTTTATAAAGGGACAGAAGTTTGTAACCTTGGGCTTCTCCACTGGCGCCCGGCCCAGTTCCTGAATTACAGGCTTATTTGTGTGTACAATACTTATGGCCGGAAACTAGGCTTCTTCCCACTAGTTCAGATCTCATTTAACCCCTTAAAACTGCTAGTCTGCCACGTGGCTGGTTTGTTAGCACACCTCAGTTTGATATGTCCTGCTTCCTCAGAGTCCAGAGTCAACACTCTCCTGGAGTTCCAATCTCCCCGCCAGACTTCCCACATTCTAATCCCGCCTCAGCTCACTGGGCATCAGCTTTTTATTGACAGGTGATGCTTCCACACAATGCACAAGAGATTATCTGCGTAGCAGTTAATGTCTGCCTTTGTTGCTTGAATGTTGCCATGGTCTCCCATGCAGGGCAGCTCTCAAGTGGACACTTGTCCATACAGGTCTACTTCTTCTCTGGATGCCAGTCTGGAGAGCACTGCCACCCAGGCTGACGTCACGTCAGGCCTCAGAAGCCTTTCTCAAGAAGCCAGGCTTTAAGCTGCTCATCAAAGTAGCCCTTGATTCGAAGAGTACCTGTCACCTCATTAACCTGGGTGACAGGTGTCTTTCCCAGCAGTGGGCTCAAAAATTCTTCCACATCCTTCTGTAAAGCCTGGGGAAGATAAACTCTAGTTACCAGTTTCTAATTACAGGACCCCACCCCTTCAGCCCCAGAAGAATCAGGCAAACACTCAAGCCGCATACCCAGATGTCACCCTCCACCTTCCGAATCAAGGTCATCTGTCGGTTACCGTGTGTGATCTGCTTGTAGACAGGGATGTTGTGCATCCGAGAGCGACGAACAAAGTAGGGCAAGCTGGGAAGGGGATCTATAAAGGGACACAGTGTAAAGGCCAACTTGTCACAGCCTCATCTACCTCAACCAAGGCCTTCCCCTCACAAAAGCTGCAAAGGGCTCTGTCAGGGTTTGCTGGTCTCAAAACTTTAAAATTTTCTTTTAAAGATTTATTTATTATTATATGTAAGTACAGCTATCTTCAGACACTCCAGAAGAGGGCATCAGATCTTGTCAGAAGGTTTGTGAGCCACTATGTGGTTGCTAGGATTTGAACTCAGGACCTCTGGAAGAGCAGTCAGTGCTCTTAACCACTGAGCTATGTCTCCAGCGCCCCCCCCCACACCACCCCCAAAAAACTCTTTATGTAGCTAAGACCTTGAACTCATAATCCTCTTGTTTCCACCTGGAATTGGAGTGACACATGGTTGTGAGCTGTCAGGTGGGTGGGTGCTGGGGATTGAACCTGAGTTCCCTGGGAGAGGATCTAGTGCTCTTCTTAATCCAATGAGCAATCTCTTCAGCACCCCTTGGTCTCTGTAGCTCCAACTGTCCTAAAACCTTGTACTGGCAATGAGACTTTACAAACATAATCACACATAAACTTTGTGTTAAGGTTTTACATACTGAGCAGATGATAACCATTTTGCTGAATTTGAGGTTAGGAGAAGCTAAATGACTAAGGAAGTCACACCAACAATGAAGGACAGAGCCAAATTCAAAACAGGCCCCTAGAGACTTGCCTGTCTACTAAGCTGCATTCTCTGTTGCACATGGTCAGTTGGACTGGCAGAAGAGAACTCCAAACACATGGGTCTTCCTTGCCTTTCACCAACACTGTTGGTCCCTTCCCCAGGGTTAAGACAATACTAACCCTCCTACATCTTAGAACTTCTAAGCCCACTGGAAAGTCCAAAGCCTCTACTGCTCAACTCACCTCTGGGAGGCTGCCAACCACTAGGAGTGGGATAATGTTTATGTTTTGGTGGCTCTGGGATTTTGGTAGGGGGTAACAGGCGCTCCACAAATTGGTATTCATCCACAGACTCCACAAAGCTGGGGTTATCAGGAGGCCCCTGGGACTGGCTCTAAGGCAAAACAAACCATCTCTCCTTTAACAGAGAAGAACTTTAGCTTAAAAAACAAACAACAACAAAAAACACAATAACATGGATAAAGACTTGAACTGGGAAAGAATCAGACTTAAGATTTTTTTAGTGTGCATGATGGGGGGGGGCGTCTAAGGCAAAACAAACCATCTCTCCTTTAGTTTAACAGAGAAGAACTTTAGCTTAAAAAACAAACAACAACAACAAAAACACAATAGCATGAATAAAGAATTGAACTGGGAAAGAATCAGACTTCGATTTTTTTAGTGTGCATGATACCGAGGGTGGGGGGGGGTGGGAGACTGAAAAAACAACTCTCAGAATCCAAAGACTTCTCCATGGCAAACATGCATATTCCTGAAATGCCGATTAATCATACGACTGAACAATGCTGTATTCTTCAGTATTTCTCTCTGAACATGGTTTTGAAACTCTAACTCCGAATGACATATTTGACAGACCAGGCACCGAGCGGGGACACAGAGCTGCTCTCGGTCTTAACCAACTCGAGGGATGCGGTAGCCACATTCCAAAACTCAGATTCTCCCAGTGCAGTCCAGGCTCTGCACCTGCCCTCTCCTCCCTGCATCTATCTACCCTCCATACAAGTATCAAGCCGAGTATATAGGAAAGCTAAGGCCTCGTGAGGGAATACAAAGTTCAGAGTAGTCATGAGTACCAGTGAGGCCCACACATAGCCTTTTGTCCTTCGGGCTCTCACCAGCTGCCGTCGCCCGTAGCTCCACCCGACGCAGCTCCTCCAGTCCTGCAAAGCTACTCGGAACACAGTTGCTGCCATCTTGGCTCGCCAACTGTCATCTGCGCGCGCAGCCAGATTCGCCCCTCCTCCTTCTGCGCGCGCAGCCCACAAGGAACGAATGCCTGCTTAAAGCGTAAGGGGCGGGCACGGCGGTGGGCGGTACAAACAACCTGCGAGTCTCGCGGTCGCGCAGCAGTGACGTGACACGCAGCAGGCGGTGAGGACGTGCGCGCCCCCACTTCTTCCTCTTTCTTGACTCCATCTTCGCGGTAGCAGCAGCGGCGCCCGCGGGTTAGGTGAGACACGGGGGGTATTACTGGGCCTGGAGCGCTCGGTAGCAAGCCGTCTTCGGGCTTAGAGGGTGCTGGGAAGGCAAAGTACTAGGGCGGTTCTCTGGCCTTTCCGTCATCATCCGGGTCCCTGGCGAGCCTGGCCTTCCGCATGTGAGACCGCGCAGTCTCCTCTGATTCCCATACCCCGACCTCTCTCCTCGAATGCTCCCTTTCTTCACTCACAAGCCTTTCTTTCTTCAGTAGCCAACATGCAGCTCTTTATCCGCGCCCAGGAACTACACACCCTCGAGGTGACCGGCCAGGAGACGGTCGCCCAGATCAAAGTATGTAATGATCCCTGATTCCATCTAACTGTGCTCCTTTATGCCCAGGCCCTCGGGGAAACTCTCTACTTACAAACATTGCCCCGTTTTTGCCTTTAGGCTCATGTGGCCTCACTGGAAGGTATTGCCCCCGAAGACCAAGTCGTGCTTTTGGCAGGCTCGCCGCTGGAGGATGAGGCCACCCTAGGCCAGTGTGGTGTAGAGGCCCTGACCACTCTGGAAGTAGCTGGCCGCATGCTGGGAGGTGAGTGCTTTTGTCTCTGGGAGGTGCCTTCTAGGGACTTTATTTAGATCAATAGTGATACTTAAATCTTTAACCAAACTGTGGTTCTCAGTGTCCCCACTAAAATTTTGAAACCTGGTGGTAGCCAGCCTGTTGGGAGGCCGCGACGGGGGGGGGGGGACACCCACTGAGTTCTAGGCCAACCAGGCCTATTAAAATCTGGCTTACTAAGTTCTCAGTGTGCTCCTTTCTTCTGTCTGTAGAATGTTAGCTAAAGGTATGGATTGGTTTGTAGAGTCCTTGTCTTAGTATCTATCAGCCCTTAGTACTGCACAATCTGGTCGTGACTTGAAGTGGGTGACAACCATGACCCTGACTCTAAATCTATGCAACTTTGTTGTTCCATTCTTTGTTGGGCCCAACTTGTCATTAAAGAGCTCAAGAGTTATGCCGGGCGGTGGTGGTACACGCCTGTAATCCCAGCACTCTGGGAGGCAGAGATAGGCGGATTTCTGAGTTCCAGGTCAGCCAGGGCTATACAGAGAAACCCTGTCTCAAAACCAAATCAAAAAAACCAAAAAAAAAAAAAAAAAAAAAAAGAGAGAGAGAGAGAGCGCTCAAGAGTTGAGGGAGGAAGAGCTGCCCTGGGCATGATCTTACTTACCTGACTCTTTATCTTACCCCCAACACAGGTAAAGTTCATGGATCCCTGGCTCGTGCTGGGAAAGTGAGAGGTCAGACTCCCAAGGTGAGTGACAGGATTGGTATTTGGACTTGGTTTCTTTCTGTCACAGCAAAATGAAGACCTTTGGATTTCCTGCCGTGTAACTGGTGGGAAAGCTGCCAGGCCTGGGAGAGGTCAACCAAGGTTTGATCAGTCCTTCCTTTTCCCAGGTGGCCAAACAGGAAAAGAAGAAGAAGAAGACAGGCCGGGCCAAGAGGCGAATGCAGTACAACCGACGCTTTGTCAATGTTGTGCCCACCTTTGGCAAGAAGAAAGGCCCCAATGCTAATTCCTAAGTCCTGTTGCCATCCTGCCCCGCTAATAAAGCCACTGTGCCCAGACTACTTATGCTTCCTTCATTTGTAAGGCTGTGACCTTCATTTGACTAGAAAACTGCGTTGGTCATCAGGAAGGGTCTAATCAGTCAGCACAAAGGCCAGCTTCAGGTTACTACAGCACTTGTAGAGACAGCAGTGGAAGAGGGAGGGATTTGGGGTAGAAGAGAATCAATCTTCCCTGAATTTGGGACCAGCTAATCTCAGAAGTCCAAAGCATACAGAACATGGTCCCCCAGCTTTAGAAATTACTGTTGCCTGACTTAATCACTGGCAGAACTGATTGATGGTTCCCATTCTGCTCGTCTGTGTTTGCAACTACTGCTTCTTGGAGCACAGCATCACCATGGAGTAACTCTGACTTTACTCATCCACTCCAACCTCTGATGCTTTGAGACCAGTGTCTGGCCCATTGTAGATGTGACTTACTTGTTTTTGTCCTATAATGGGTGTGGATATGTCCCACATTCGTGTGAGGGTTAGTACATCTTTGAGGTGTGTTGTAGGGATGGAACTCGGGGTTATTAGAAATTAAAGACAAGTACATGATTGGTTTTTATTCTGAGACTCAAGGTCTCTAACTGCAGGCCAGGCTGGTTTTGAACCTCCAAAGTGCTGCTATTACTTGTGTTAATAAACACCAGGGTTGAGTAGTACTCCAGGCCCAAATACAGGAATTCATCCCCAACTCAAGCTCTTTGGAGAAAAAGTACAAAACTAGAGATTGAACCAGGACTAGTGGTGCATGCCTTTAATCCTAGTGTGGGGAGACAGTGGGTCTGAGTTGGAGGTGAGTGTGGTCTACATAGTAGCAGTTGAGCCAATGTTACACAGTAAAAATTAGCCTATGGCTTTGTTGTGGATTTGAATCTCAGCCTCAATCCCAGTCAGGGAGGCCACAGTTTGAGGACAGCTTGGTCTACAGAGTGAGTTCCAAGACAGGGCTAGAAAGAAACCCTAACTTAAATGAGAATAGTTAAGTGTAGCCATAAAACCCTAAGTAGTGTAAGGGGTGGGAAATTGACTTTTTTTTTTTTTTTTTTTTTTTTTTTTTTTTGGTTTTTCGAGACAGGGTTTCTCTGTATAACCCTGGCTGTTCTGGAACTCACTCTGTAGACCAGGCTGGTCTCAAACTCAGAAATCCGCCTCCCAAGTGCTGGGATTAAAGGCTTGCGCCACCACCGCCCGGCTCTTGTTGGCCTTTTCTTTTTCGAGATAGGGCATCACTATGTAGCTCTGACTATCCTGGAAGGCACTAACTAC
The DNA here is from genome assembly GCA_964023405.1 of Apodemus agrarius. NCBI lineage: Eukaryota > Metazoa > Chordata > Mammalia > Rodentia > Muridae > Apodemus > Apodemus agrarius. Next base: position 143,347,346 of record OZ030005.1, read on the forward strand.
ATGAACTCACAGAAATCAGCCTACCTTTGCCAACCCAATGCTGGGATTAAAGGCGTGTGCCCTACGCCCTGCTAAGACCCTAGTGTTTTGTTTGGTGGTGGTGGTGGTTGATTTTGTTATTTAAAAGGTAGTTTATTGCCGGGCGGTGGTGGCGCACGCCTTTAATCCCAGCACTTGGGAGGCAGAGGCAGGCGGATTTCTGAGTTCGAGGCCAGCCTGGACTACAGAGTGAGGCCAGGACAGCCAGGGCTACACAGAGAAACCCTGTCTCGAAAAACCAAAAAAAAAAAGAAAACGAAGGGAAAAAAAAGGTAGCTTATTTCTGCACAATTTGGTATAACCACAAAGAACAAGCTGGGATTAGCGACAATTTTTTCCGAACTCGGCGAGCAGATGTGTCGGGAAGAGTTTGGACGACTTCTGCGCTTGCTCAAAGTACTTCGGAGAAAAAGTCGGAGCGTGCAGAAAGGCGGCTACGCCCCACCCCCACCCCAACGTAAAGGCGGAAATAACCAAAGAAGCGCCGGAAGTGGCGGAGCTAGTAGCGGACAAGCGGCGCCAGTTTCCATGGAGCCCGCAGGGCTCTGTGGCTTCTGCCCTGCCGGGGAAGCGCTACCAGCGCGCTACACCTGCCCGCGCTGCAACGCTCCCTATTGCTCGCTGCGCTGCTACCGGGCTCATGGCGCCTGCGCCGAAGACTTTTACCGCGACCAAGTGCTGCGAGAGCTCCGTGGCCGAAGCGCTTCGCCCAGCCGACTGGCGGGCGCATTACGCCGGCTGCGTGAACAACGCGAGGTCGAGGATGAGCCCGAGGAAGCAGGCCTCGGGCCCGGCACGCGGCCGGGCGGCCTTTCTGGACTTTGGGAACGTTTAGCGCCGGCTGAGAAGGCGGCGTTCGAGCGGCTGCTGAGCCGTGGCGAAGCCGGACGCCTTCTGCCTCCGTGGCGACCCTGGTGGTGGGGCCGCGGCACCGGCCCACGTTTTCTGGAGGAGCTGGATCATGCCGCGAGCAGAGATCTTGCGGAGCCGGAGCCGGCCCCTTCGAGGACCGCGCTGGAATCCGTGGGTGATGCCGCTGCCGAGGAGCCACTTGCTGAAGACTCCAGTGCCGCCAGACCGCCCGCATTGCCTGTGCGCATCCCAGCACTGGCCAGTCTGAGCCGCAGCCCGGCATCGCCACTGGTACGTTTCCAGCTGCCCAATGTGCTGTTCGCCTACGCTCATACTCTCGCCCTGTATCATGGAGGGGACGACGACGCGCTACTCTCTGACTTCTGTGCCACTCTGCTCGATGTTTCTGGGGCCCTGGGAGCCCAGCAAGTCTTTGACTCTACAGAGGAAGCCCTTCAGGCGGCAGCCCACGTTCTGGAAGCGGGCGAACACCCACCCGGGCCCCTGGGTACGCGGGGTGCTATGCAAGAAGTTGCCCGCATCCTGCTGGGCGAGGGTCCTGTCAATCAGAAAGGGTACACGCTGACAGCACTAGGGCACCTAGCTCAGACTCTGGGACGAGCCCGGAAACAGTCTGTGGTTGGTGAAGAGCGAGATCGCCTTTACCGGGCTCGGAAGAAGTGCCAGTTCCTGCTGGCTTGGACCAACGAAAACGAGGCTGCCCTCACACCCCTGGCTCTAGACTGTGCCAGAGCCCACAGAGCCCATGCTGTGACAGCTGAGGAGATGGCAACCCTTACCGGAGAGCTGGAACGGCTTTGGGGAGGCCCAGTACCACCCGCTCCAAGGACTCTCATTGAGGAACTCCCTGGCTGAACTGGGTATCCATGTCGTAAATAAAGATATGTCTGGTCTGCCCAAATGTTGGCAGTGCTTTTCTGTAAAGATGGTGCCCTGGCTTGGGCTTCTCTTGAATTTACTGTGTGGTTGAGGCTGACCTTGAACTTCTGATCTGTCTCCCCTTTACAGTGGGAGGTTACAGGTGTTAGCCACCTTGCTAATATACGCAGTGCTGAATAGCAAAGGCTTCTTGTCTGCTACACAAGCATTCTATAACACCTACCTCCCCCAGGCCGGAAATGCCCATTTCTGAGAGTAACCAGTTGTCTCACCCAGCCAGAGTTTTGGACCCACAAACCACTTTCAAGCTTTCCTTAATCAACTAGTCATCCCCAAGCCTCAAGTCACTGACCCCAGGATAGAAGAAAAACACAGCAAAGGTTGAAAACATTTATTCAACAGGGAGAAATAATTTCCTTCTGGTGGCAGTGGCTCCCTCTTGATTTAAACCTCTTCTCAGGCTGGGCATCCCCGCTGAGTGGAACTACCCAGATGGAGCTGCTTCAGTAGACATAGGGTATGATCCGGTAAGGCACGCGCTTGCAGTACTCCTGCCAGGCACGGCCGTACTTGCGGAGGCACTGCTGCTCATCCCGGGCCTCCCGGTGCACCAGCAGTGCAGTGAAATAGAGGACGTAGAAGTAGGGCAGCAGGTGGGATAACCCTGGAGGGAAGGGGCTGCATGATCAGGCACCCAGCTCAAAAGCCTTCACCGCTGATGGCACACAGGGTGTTGGGTCGTAGGCCCCTGTGTCCACCTCCAGTAATGGGTTAGTCCTCCCACCAGGCACACCGACCTACTCCAAAATCCACTCACCACAGGGCAAGGACCAGGCCAGAGCCATGATGAGGTCTCCCAGGTAGTTGGGGTGTCGAACCATACCCCACCACCCAGACACCAGCAGCTGCCTCCCTGTGGCAGTAGGGATGGTCTCAAGACCTAGAGGAAGACAGCTAATGAAGTGGAACCACAAAGCCCTGCCGTTTCATCTCACCCATAATCTCAGACCCCGCTTACCAGCCACACTGGGGTCAGAGGGATTTTTCCTGAAGGTGTTTTTCTGGGTGTTGGCTCCTCGGAAGATGTAGTAACCAATAGCTGAGGGAAAGTATGAGCAGGCGGTGAGGTGAGAGGCCCAGCCTTTTGCCAAACCCCGACCAAAGCCTGGCCAAATGCCAGGTTCCGCTATGATACCCAGGAGCTGCTCCCAGCTTTAGATCAGCATCAGAGCCCGGGACCTACCTGCTGGGCACTGAATGAAGTGTGAGTGAACAGAGAAGGGGAAATGAAGGGCCCTCCTACTGACCCTTAATGAGGCAGATGAGCAAGGCCATGGGCAACCCCAGAGGCTGTGGGTGGTACAGCAGGAACTGGGCCTGCAGGCTGTAGGTGAATGGTACCCAGGCTAGGTCTCCAAAGACCAGCATGAAGCCAAAACCATCATGTATTATGTCCATGGTGGTGAGGACAGACTCCTGCAGGAACATGATCCAGACATTGGCTTAGTCCAGAGGACATCCTCAAGGTCCCCTGCTTGCCTCCCACTGTCCAATCCAGCCTCACCTCATACCAGAGGGCATCGCCCACATAGAGCAACTGGAAGCCATTGACCAGCCACATGGCCAGTGACGGACTCCCCCGAAGCTCTGCCTCCCGCATCAGCAGAGCCAGGTTAATTACGACCTAAGGGAAGTGGGGACAGGGCCATTGTCTGAACGGAGCATCTGAGTAGAACAAAGCCACCCTCTCCCCTCCTTTCAGCTGTCCGTTCTCATCTCATTGGGAGACACTGGATTGCAACTCTGCCTTGACTTAAACTCCTGCGTTTGAATCTGAGCTTTGTCACTTGGGCAGATATGTATCTGCTAAAGCTCACTTCCCCACTGCCATGTGAAAAATAGGAGTAATCAGGGCCCTGCCTTGAGTTCTTGTCTGAAAACTAATGTTTGTAGAGCTAAGGATTGGCTTATTGTGAACCTAAACTTTACACCCTCTTCTTCCTTCTCCTCTTCCTCCTTTTCTCCTTCTTCTTCTACTTCTTTCTTCTTTATAAGTTTCACCGGCGGTGGTGACGCACGCCTGTAACCCCAGCACTTGGGAGGCAGAGGCAGGCAGATTTCTGAGTTCGAGGCCAGCCTGATCTACAGAGTGAGTTCCAGGGCAGTCAGGGCTACATAGAGAAACCCTGTCTGAAAAACAAAAACAAATAAATTAATTAATTAATTAAAAAAAAAGATAAAGTTTCTTTGTGTATCCCTGACTGTCCTGGAACTTCTTCTGTAGAATAGGCTAGCCTTGAACTCACAGAGACCTACCTGTCTGCCAAAGTGCTGGATTAAAGGTGTGAACCACCACTGCCTGGCTTTACAGTCACATTTTAGTAGCTCCAGTGGCCTGAATAGTATAGCTTCTTCAGTAATATCGATATGGTATTTTCTTTTCTTTTCTTTTCTTTTTTTTTTTGGTTTTTCGAGACAGGGTTTCTCTGTATAGTCCTGGCTGTCCTGGAACTCACTATGTAGACCAGGCTGGCCTCAAACTCAGAAATCCACCTGCCTCTGTCTCCCAAGTGCTGGGATTAAAGGTGTGCGCCACCACGCCCAGCCTGGTATTTTCTTTAAAAAAAAAAAAAAAAAAAAAGTTTCACTAAGTAGCCTTGGTTGACCTGGAACCATACAGACCAGGCTAGCCTTGAACTCACAGAGTCTGTCTGCCATTGCCTCTGGAGCACTGGGATTAAAGGTGTGCCCTACTACACCCAGCCCTTACAGGCAATCTTAGAAAATTTCATTCCATCTTGTTTTACAAGAAAATAACCGTATACTATGTAATAACTGGTACATACTCGGGTAGGCCAGTCTCCAGATCCTTTGTGGGACTAGGCCTGGTGGGACTACAGTGACTGTAACCCTAGTTACTTGGTTAGCTCAGGGAAGTGGAGGGGACCTTGTTGGAGACTAGTCTGGACTGTCCTAGTGAGACCTGTTTCAAAATGAAACCAAACCCAAGCTCGGATTCAGTGGACGGTGGCACTCTGCCTCTGTGTAGGATCTCCTCTATGGTAAATGGTGAGTGCAGGGCCTTGCCTGAGCCCCTTTGGAGTCTCCGGCCACCACCCACGTGTGTAACCTTAACACAAGAAGAGCTGGTGTGTTGTCAAGGCTACAGAGACAAACGCCGTGTTAAATCTGACAGTCCCGGAGGCAGCTGCCTTGCCCTCCACGCCTCTCGCAGCCGTCTTTGGAGTCCGTTGCGTCTCTTTCCTTTAAGATTTGGTATTAAAACCCCTCATGGGCTTAATATTAAAGCAAAGCCATGGGCTCGCACAGCAGCATGTGGCGAATGAATGAATGATGACTGCTGTCTACCCAGCAATGCTAGCCCGCTCTGCTCTTCTCCTGGCCCAAGACCAGCACAGTTAAGCCCAGCACGCCCAGCATACCCAGCCGATGAGGCCAGGTCTCAGCTCACAGAAATATTTGAAGTCAAAGGAACCGAGGCGAGGGTTCAGCTCCCGTCCCAGAAAGAAGTCATACACAGCATTTCCTGGGGGAACAACAGAGTGAAGGCACAACAGGTAGGCGGCATCCCACCTACCCCACCCCACCTCACTGGGACCCTGCTCACCTGAGTTTCCCCCAGGAGCCAGGGCAGAGGCAGGAGCCACCGAAGCCTTCGCATAGAGAAGGAGGCTGAAGGTAAAGCTGGTGAGGGTGGTCGCAAAGGCCAAGGGCAGGAGCATTCCAGGGAGTGCCCCTAGGGGCAGCCCGACTGACAGCCCCAGCCCCACCAACAGGGCTGTTAGCACCAGAGCCTGGAAGCCTGAACCACAGCACAGAGTGAGCCCTGGTGGCTTGCTTGCTTCCACAGCCAACACACACACACACACACACACACACACACACACACACACACACACACACACACAGTTCTGAGAGAACATTTGAGAGAACATTGGCCTGGACCTGAGTAGCAGCAACAGCGAGATTCCCATAGGGGAGCATGTCATCAGAGCTAGTCCATAAACCTCCCTTGTAACCCACCCAACCCGTGTAACTCCGATTCAGGGAGGAGGAGGGAAAACCTCAGTCACCATTAATAGGGTAGCGCAGGCGACTCTTGTCCTTCAGTTCCAACCCTTCAGCCACCTGCGGGTACAGGGCCGGTTTTATAAGGGCCGGGAGGCCTTCCCCCTGGTCCAGCCCTCCCTGCACCCCCTTCCCTGGTTGGTGTGTTACGACAGAGCGCACACCTTGCGTGCAGGCAGCAAATAGAGCGCCACCTGCAGGCCGAGCCAGATGAACAGTAGCAGCAGAGTGCGTGGGCTCCACAGCTCCTCCAGCCCAGGCAGATAGGCTGGTAGGGCGAGGAGGCGCGCCGGGCCCGAGCCGGCCGCCAGGAGCAGGTGGAACATGGTGGCGGGCAGCAGGATCAGCATAGCCGTGACGCCTGGGGAGAGGGCCACTGTGTCGCGTGACTGCTCCCCAGAGCTCTCAAGTCCTTAGGCGCCTTGAGTCACCTGCCTATTTAGCAGGTTCCCAGCGCCATACCCCTACCTCGATTTTCATCTTGGTCCTCTGCCCTCTGGCATTCCCAAAGACCATCCTGCTCTTTCAACTGTCTTCCATTACACAAACTCCCTGCGGTGCAGCTGTCGGCACCGGTCCCTCCTCTCCTGCAGACACCCCCCTCCCCCCGGCCCCCCCCCCCCCGTGCACCGGATCCTTCTGCCAAACTTCCTAAAAGCCTTCTATAGAACCCGTATCCTACCCTGTTCCCGTTAAGTAGCATCAGCTCAGCCTCCACCCGAACCTTCCCATTTACCCAACGGCCCCCCGAATTCCAGTGGGGCCTGGGAGGCCTCACGAGAAGTCATGATCTCAGCTTTGCCGGGGAACAATGGTTCACAAAAGTCGATCAAGCAAACACAGCCCGACCCATCCCGATAGCCTGGTTAAACCTCGGCATCTGTCTCCACGCAGAGGTGGGAAAGCTGCTGCTCTTGTTCAGTGATCTTTAAATGGACGCGCCCTCTGCCCACCCTGGGCCCAGCACAGTAGCCAATCAGCGCTGGGAGGCGGGCCCGTGCTGGCGCCTCAGAAGCTTCAGCCTTGAAACCCAACCCCGGGCACGCCCCGCCCCTGCAGGCAAGTGAAAGGAGGAGGACACATAAGTTTATTACAAGGATCCATAAACCCGCCAGCGGGGGAAGGGTCTCCAGGGTTAAGAACAGGGCACAGGGAGGACAGGGCGATAGAGCTGCTCCGGGACTCGTGGGCAGGTTCTACCCGCGCTCGCAGATGACCTCGACAACGCTAGGTTCCATGGGCACTGGGTCGGGACAGCGCAAGGCAGCTGAGGCTACTACTTCGTCCAGCAGCAGGTGCACTAGCTCCTCATCAGCCACAAAGCGCCACAAGTAGAGCTGCAGGAAGTGGCAGTCCACCTGCACCTGCTGCAGCCCGAATCGCCCAAAGGTGCGCAGGCGCACACACTCCAGTAGCGTCTTCAAGCTGATCTTAATGATGCCAGTCAGCACCGACACCTGCAGGTGGGCACATGGACGCAGCTCAGTGACTGTAGGTTTTGGGGGAGGAGCATACATCCAAAGTCTGAGCAGAGCACGGGAGATAAAGAGAAATTTCTAGGGCTCAGGTAAGGAGGGAACGATGCAATCCAATGTTGCCACCATGAAAGAAAGGGTGGATAGCCCCGGGGTCAGATCGGGGATGGGGCAGCATGAATGTGATGGGCAGCAGCAACCTCTGACTACAAAGTAGAAATGGAGGAGAGCGCTGAGTTTGGGCTGCGGTGGGACAGAGATCAAGAATGACTGGGAACCTGAACACTCAAGACTATTTTGGAGACTAGAGCAGGAGCAAAGAAGCCTTGAAATGTGGCTCCAGATGGACAAGGCGGCTTTGCTGTGGACCTACAGACAGACTAGAGTGACCATTAGTTACACTCAGATGGGGTCCTAGGGCTCCCTGGATTGATGTGGGAGTCAACCTTCCCCCTGAGATCTAGATGAGAAGGTACTTCAGACCTTATTGAATTCCACAGGGCTGAACACATCGATTCGTTCAGAGAACAGCTTCTGAATATTGCTCAAGAGGCTTGTGTCCATCGGAGCACTGGAAGGGGAGGGAGGAGTCAGAGCCCACCTTGCCCACCCTCCCTCCCTCTTCTGTCTATTCAGGGAGGCCCCCTCCCAGCCTGACCTGGGTGTGTAGCTAGGTGCATAGCGGCCCTGCTGCCGGGAGCTGCTGTACACAGAGAAGGTCCTCTTGCTGGAGTCACTGCTCTGGGCCTTGCGGACACCCTCTTCATACAGGAGCCCCACCTGGCGGAGAAAAGAGGTGCTGCATGGCCAGAGCATGGGTTACTGACAATCCCTATCTGCTTGTTGAAGAAATCACAGGTATGGTCACCACTTACACAATCAGGAGAGTAGAACAAAGGCGGGGCAGAACCTAGCCTGAAACTCAACTTTTCATCTCATCCCTGCTTCCACTTTTTGGGTGACTTTGGGTGGCACATTCCCATAGGTATGAAATGGGGGTTCTAGTGGCACAACACGGGTACAGCCAGACCCCTTCTGTCTTGGTCCTTGGAGGGCTGTTATCCAAGGAGCCAGCATGCATGGGGCAGCCAGCCTGAGGCAGCACCTGTACATCAATAGCCGTAGTGTCCTCCACCACACGCTTCATGACAGCACGCACGGTCCGGGGCTCCAGGGTGCTGAGCCAGTCCCGGGTCTCCACGCTCTTGCGTAGCATCTGTGATATGACCAGGCCCTGCACCTTCACATAGTGAGTCAGCAGACGCCGGGCTGTCTCTCTGGCCTCTGCACACAGTGTGCTCACAGGTGTGATGGGAGACTGATCCTAGGCCAGGAAAACAGAGGACAAAGGTTGGAGGGACTAGAGACAGATCAGAAGCCACCACCAATGAAGAGGTGAACAAATCTTGGGAAGTGGAGGTCGAGAACGGTGCAGACGCCAGTCCGGTTCTGGCAACAGGAGAACATCGGCCTCCCGGTTGCCAGCATTAGAGCCCTTTCCCCTCTCCTGAGCCACTTCACCTGCACCAGAAACTGCTCATCAGTCAGTGTGAGGATGTAGGAGATGGTGGCTGTCTCATAGTCCAGGCAGAGGCGGGAGAGCAGCAGGAGCAGGGCAGGTGGCGCGGCACCTCCCTTTTCTCCAGGGCTGTCACAGAAGCTCTGGGCTGTCTGGCACATGGAGCGAATGAAACCCACGATGAGGCCCTCGCGGACTCCCTGGCTGCAGAACTCGCCCTGTGGAGGGAAGCCCAGATCCACCACAGTCCTTTCTGGTAGGCTGGAGAGGGTCAGCAACGTCATAGCACAGGGCTGTTCCTCCCTCTTTGCCTTACCCCTACTCTAAAGGATAGCCCCACCCCGCCTCCCTGCCCAGGTGCTACGGCTGGCAGCAGTGAGGTCCCCGGCACCCTGCTATCTTTAGCCCGGCTCCACAGCATTTTCTCCCCGTTTGCCATCTGAGAGTGCAGATCCGCATGCAGAATACTTGGGGCAGTACTGTGACCTGTCAACACTAGTAAAAGGGTGCTGGAGGGCCAGTCAGCAAAACTAACCGAAGCGCAAGGACAGACGTACCCTGAAGTAGGGCTTATTGGAGAAGGACACCTCCTTGGCGGTGAAGAGGTGCACAGAGGCCAGAGAAGCCTTGATGTGGCTCAGGATGGAGCTGGCCACATTGGCCAGCAGCTCAGCCAGGCTGGGGCCCTCCTTCCCAGCGAGGCGAGGTGCTGCCAGGGCCTGGCGAACATCCGTCAGGCAGCTCAGGAAGGCAGCCTTCAGACCCTGCAGGTGGTGGCTCAGGCGCTCCCGGGCCACTCGCTCCACAATCTCTGTGGCCGACTCTGAAAGCCCAGCGGCGACCAGCAGGGCCCCAGGTGCTCGCAGGCGCCGGTGGAAGCGATCTAGTGCCCGCACCAGCAGTGAGTTGTCACTACCACCCTGCTCCTGGGCCAGGCGCCGCTCAACCAGTGCAAAGTAGCGTCCGCCCAACTCCTGTGCGAAGGCTGCCAGCTTCTCCGCACCTGCAGGGCCCTGAGTGGCAAACAGCTCCTGGTAGGCTGCTGCCACCTGGCAGAGGCCACCCACAAAACCACTGCCACCGCGGTCGGTGAACTCTAATACATCGGGCGCTGGAGGAGAGGGTCCCAGCTCGCTCTCCAGGCTGCTCAGTTCTTCCTCCAGCCGTCCCCGAGCATGCGCCAGGAACTCCTCGCACAGCTCCTCAGCGGGCTCGCCTAGGGCCAGCAGCAGCTCCACGCACTCAGCCTGCTCCGGGGCACCTGAGCAGCCTTCCCTGTGGTGACAGAGATGCAGTGAGGACAGCTTGTGGGTTGCAGGGGAGAAAAAAATGTGGGGCCACTCGATGTGTTTGGAGAACAATGACCGGCCCGGAAACCACACCTGAAGCGCTGCCGCAGCTGCTGGGCCAAGCGGGCGGTGATGACCTGGCAGTCATCCTGGATGGCACGGAAGGACGGCAGGTGCTGGTACTGCTGCAGCACGGCCCTGGCACGACCCTGGTAGCGCACAGCCTGCCCATAGGCACCCAGCTCCACGCACTTGGTGAGGCGTGAAGGCAGCTCAAAAAGGAACTGCAGCTTCCGCAGTAATGCATGTACCCCTAGGGGACAAGACGGGCATGTGAGCTGCGGCGTGCAGGGTGGCTGGCTGCAGGGCCGGGCCAGGACACAGCCTACCTGCCAGCTTGGTGATGCGCTCGTGTCGGTCCTGAAGCGTGGCGCTGATACGTGCGCTGAAGTTGGTGATGACTGCCATGTTGGTGGCCAGCCGGTCCATCTCGTCTTCCATTTTCCGGAAGTCATTCTTCATCTTTCGGATGGTGTCTAGAAGGGCAGGAGCCGAGAGAGGGAAACGGAAATGACTAAGGCAGGGAGGTGCAGCTCTCACTGATACACCAGTGATTTGACTGAAATGGACTGGGTTTTGGCAGCAGCATACATGCGCAAGGTTATTATGCTGGTGCAACAAGCCCTGCTTACCCCTGTCCCTGGTGTAGAGAGAAAAGGGCGAGAATATTTAAAATTGGAGGGAAAATATTTTGTTTTTAAAAAAGCACCTAGGGGGCTATAGAGATGGCTCAGCGGTTAGGAGCACTGACTGCTCTTCCAAAGGTCCTGAGTTCAATTCCTAGCAACCACATGGTGGCTCACAACCATCTGTAATGGGATCCGATGCTTCTTCTGGGGTGTCTGAGGACAGCTGCAGTCTGCTCATATACATTCGCTGTCCCGACCGAGTCCACTTGTACAAACCTGCCCTTCTGTGCTGGAAGGGAACTGGTACCTGGTCCATCAGTGCCCAGCATGTGCATCAGCGCTTCAGGCCCTTAGCCTGACAGGTTGCTGCATGTCCCCTGTGGCTTCCTGCTTCTGTCCTCTCATATAATTGTGGAATTACTGACTAGAATACAAACGTGGAAGACCGTCTCTCACCCCAGCTCAGCCAACTGGAGAGTAATTCCTTTCATTCATAGGTAATTCATTTCACCTTCCTCTCTGTCTTCATTCTCTCAGGATGATGTACACAGAGCTACTCTGAGAACTCTTAGAAGTGAATCCAGGAACTGAAATGGACTGGGTTTTGGCATCAATCTCTTCCATCAGACAGTATCCAGATCCCAACAACAGCCAGAGACACTGCACTAGCCAGAACTTCTTTTGATTCATTAGAACATAGCTCCTAAAGGCAGGGCCGCCTGAGCGCTCACTTCTGGGCTACCCTCTGCACACAGCAGGTCAGACAACAAACTTGCTCACTCGGAGCTCCTTCGGAAATGGCCCAGATTGTCAGTGGACTTCTAGAACATGCTGCATCTTCTGTAAAGTCAGCCAGACTGAAACCTGTGTAAGAAGGCTATTTTTCCTTTCAAATGCCTCAGGGCCTGGTCCCTTAAGGCTTCTGACGGTCTCTACATCTCTTCTCCGCAAATCCCACTTTAGAAGACCATGTCTCACCTTTCTGCTGCCAGCCCTACTATGTATGCCACACCTACTGGCCTCCTCTTGCCTCCTTCCGATCACCGCCTGTACATCAACAATTTGAATGGGCCCTGGCCATTCTTGATTGGTCACTCAGGTCATTGATCCCACCTATTCTTTTTTTTTTTTTTTTTTTGGTTTTTCGAGACAGGGTTTCTCTGTGTAGTCCTGGCTGTCCTGGAACTCACTCTGTAGACCAAGCTGGCCTCGAACTCAGAAATCCGCCTGCCTCTGCCTCCCAAGTGCTGGGATTAAAGGCGTGCGCCACCACCGCCCGGCTGATCCCACCTATTCTTCCTTTTTTTTTTTTTTTTGCTTCCCAAGTACTGGGATTAAAGGCATAAGTCACTATGCCAGGCCTTAACACCTATTTTTTACTTCAAAAACATGAAGAACACAGGGTTGGAGAGATGATTCAGCAGTTAAGGGAACCTGTAGCTCTTACAAAAGATTTGGTTTTCTTTTTTCGGTTTTGTTTTTTTTTTTTTGTTTTGTTTTGTTTTGTTTAGGGCTAGGTTCTCTGTGTAGCCCTGGCTGTCCTGGAACTCACTCTGTAGACCAGGTTGGTCTCGAACTCAGAAATCTGCCTGCCTCTGCCTCCCAAGTGCTGGGATTAAAGGTGTGCGCCACCACTGCCTGGCCTGAGGGAAGTCTTTACACACTCACGCTGCCTCCTTCCTACACACAGAGTGTGAACCTAGGGCCTCTCACATGCTAGGTCAGTGCCCTACCACTGTGCCTCAGCCTGAGTCTCACCATTCTTATTGAGTTTATGGCTCAACTGCAAGGTCAGTTTTTATAAAATAAAAATGCCAGATAGAAGTTACATATGAAGCCGGGAGGTGGTGGCGCACACCTGTAATCCCAGCACTTGGGAGGCAGAAGCAGGCGGATTTCTGAGTTTGAGGCCAGCCTGGTCTACAGAGTGAGTTCCAGGACAGCCAGGGCTACACAGAGAAACCCTGTCTCAGAAAAAACAAAAACAAAAACAAAAACAAAACAGAAGTTACATATGAGCCTGAGCTGCTGAGCTGGGGGAAGGGCTGTGCTGAGCCAACCCCGCCCTGGAGGAGCAGCCTGACAAGTTATTGTGAACACTGGTCCCAGGTAAAGTCCCAGGCCAGTCAGGACTACATAGTATATATAGCACTGTCTTAAAAAACAACAGTCAGGTGCACAGTTGTGGTGGCCCACACCTTTAATCCCAGATCATCAGGGAGGCAAAAGCAGGCAGATCTCTGAGTCTGAGGCCAGCCTAGTCTACAGAGTGAGTTCCAGGATAGCCAGGGCTACACAGAGAAATCCTGTCTCAAAACTTGGCTCCAATGATACACATCTCTTTGTAGGTTAACTTACTACTTTTTTTTTTTTTTTTTTGGATTTTCGAGCCACCAAGGCCTGGCTAACTTACTACTTTTTAAAAAAGCAGACTTGAAGGCTGGAGAAATGACTGAGCATGACTGTCTATAATTCTAGGATTAGAGACCCTCACACAGACATACACTTAGGCAAAACACAAACACACACGCACACACACACACACACACACAAGGCCTGGGCAGTGATAGACATGTCTTTAATCCCAGAACTAATCAGGCAGAGGCAAGGATATCTCCATGAGTTTGAGGCCAGCCTGGTCTACAGAGTGAGTTCCAGGAGAGACCTTGTCTCATTTAAAAAGAAAGAAAGAAAGGAAGGAAGGAAGGAAGGAAGGAAGGAAGGAAGGAAGGAAGGAAGGAAGAGAAAAAAAAAGGACAGAAAGGACAGAAAGAAGAAAAATCAATACAACACATTCATTTTCTCCTCTGACCTTTCTGTTTTCATTTGAAACAGCATCTCACTGTGTGGCTCTGACTGACTCAGGACTCCACCTGCCTCTGCTTCCTGAGTGCCTGGAGAAAGGGCACGTGGGGCACCGCCTCACGCAGTCCTGCCTACCATCTCTTCATGCCCTAACTCAGTCGGTCTCAGGCTGAGTAACACTGTTGCTGAGGCACACCGCTTATGTACCCGTTCACACAGCTGAGAGCTATTTGGATTGCTTCTGCTTTTTGCCTACCAAAAATGTGTATGAGCCGGGCGGTGGTGGCGCACGCCTGTAATCCCAGCACTTGGGAGGCAGAGGCAGGAGGATTTCTGAGTTTGAGGCCAGCCTGGTGTACAAAGTGAGTTCCAGGACAGCCAGGGCTACACAGAGAAACCCTGTCTCGAAAAACAAAAACAAAAAACAAAACAAAAAAACAAAAAATCGTGTATGAAGTTCTGTGTGAACTTTCAGTGTTTTTTGTTTTTGTTTTTGTTTATTTGGGGTTTTTTTTGGTTTTTTGAGACATGTGGTCTGGGGGGTGACTCCTGGACCCTAACAACTGCTATTACTAAGTCTTAAGGGATGGGGATACAGACAGAAAGGAAGAGTGGACAAATCTGCTCTCAAGGCAGAATGAACAGAAACCAAAGTTTCCACTGTTAAATTTTTTTATAAAATTGTAATTGACTGTGAGATGGCTTAGCAGCAGGTGACGGTGTCTGTTGTGAGCCTGAGTTCAATCCCTGGCATCCTTGTGGTGAAAAGAATACAGACTCCTGAAAGTTGTCTTCGGACCCCCACACAAATGTTGTCTCACACACATGCATGCATACAATATAAACAAACAAGACAAAAGCTAAAGCTTACTGGACCATCTTGGTGCTTCCTAAGTGCTGCAGAGAAACTCATTTCATTTCATTGTTTCTTCCCAGCTCTGGTCCTTAGGACAAACACTCCCCCACACCCCATAGGAGTCAACAATTCAACAGCAGTGGATTAAAGTTGGGACCCAACTGTAATCTGGGTCTCTTCCCTTTAATCCCTGTTTTTCTCAGCACGGGGTGAGGGCTGGGGGTTGGGGGGGGGTGAGACTGTGAGGAGTGTGTCCCAATGGGATCACCTGTAGCTGAGATGAACTTGTTGTAGTTCTCATAGACCAGGGTCTGCATGTCGCTGTCTAGAGCCCGGATCTGCCGCACCATGTCCGTCTCACTGTCCATCAGCTGGGCCAGAGGACACTCTCTACGCAGCTAGAGAAGCAGGTAGCAACATTCAGCGTTAGTGCTCACTCATGTCCCCCCGCCTTGCTTTAGGTTAGTTGGCTTTCCGTGCAAGACAACCCTGATTCCACCCTTATCAGGAATTCCATATATGGAACCTTTAAGCGGCATACTTCACAGGTTACTAGGTTAGACCCAATTTGGGATTTGTCAGCTTTCAAAGTCTTTAGGCTCAGTTTCAAGTCAATGAAGGCACAGCCTAGAGCTTGTCAGAGCATGGCCACGTCCACTACCCCGGGCCAGCAAAACAGCAGCATGGAGACCTCAGACCCAATATCACCTCAGGTCAGTCCTAACTGGCCCAGGCTTCTTTATCTATCCATCAGATCTGCCTCTATTGTCTAGTGAGGACTGTCCTCCTCTTATGAACTCTGGCTCCCGTCACCACATCAACCAAATCAAGAGTATGATCTAGGGTCCAGTATATTTGGGGTCTGGACCCGCCCCACTTCGCACACACACACCTTGTCCAGATAAACTTCCGGGTCGAAGTGCGCCCCATTGAGATCTGTTGGGTCTAGAGGGTCAGGTCCTGCGGAGTGCCCCGTCGCCTCCCCCTCCGAGAGGCCGTAGTAAAGCTTCAGCATCCCGTGAGCCTTCCGCCGACGCTCCGGAGCGTCCGCCTCGGGACCTTCTGGGGAGTCCCCAGGCCCCACAGCTGCCGCGGCCGCCATAGCTCCAACCTCAACACAAAGGGGTGAGGCAGGGGAGGGAAAAGAAAGCACTTCCGGGGACCATAAACTTGTTGAAAACAGGCGGTCCTTCATGAGAAACGTTCCTCCGCAGCTGTAGGGTATGTGAGACTAAAGTTCCGCTTGGGCTTGTGCTTCTGGAGCGCAGAGCTTTCGCTGAGCTTCCGGGACGTTGAGCTTGTGATTTTGCAATGGGTGGTGAGTCGTAACGTCCCAATCCTGCATCCACACAGGAAAGAGACTTGCAGAAGATCGAAAATGCGTCACAGGGGCGCCTGCAAGGTTCAAACATTCATTCAGTAGCCTGCAGTATGGCTTTAACGCAGTTTTCCCTAAGATCCTGTCTCCAAGGAGCCATTCAATATGAAAACCTATTCTACTTAGAGAACAGAGCCTGTTAATCTTAAATTGGTGGACTGTGATACGTGAGAGAAGAGGGAATGAAGTCAGATTGGTATGTGCGGAGTTAAATAGAGGAAAATAAGACTTTACGAATGGTGCACTGTAAACGCTCCCGAGGATAGGCTGATAGGGTGCAGGGCTGCCAGGAGTTTCAGGAGACCAAACACCGACTACCATCTGTTTTTATGTGAAAACTAGGATTTAAAAAAAATATCTAAATGGTATAATTCTTATTATTATTTTATCAAGACAGGGTTTCTCTGCTTAGCCCTGACCGTCGTGGAACTGGTCCTGTAGGCCAAGTTAGTGTAGACATCTGCCTGTCTCTGCCTCCCAAGTGTTGGGACTAAAGGCATGTGATATCAATGTCACCAGCTCCACTACCCAGCTAAACACAGTTCTGAATGGTATTAAAATTAACTCACCATCTGTCCAGCCCCCAGTCCAGTATTTATTGTTTTTAATTATGTGCACTTGTGTGTGCAGTGGCCAGGGGCCAGAAAATACCTCACAACTGTAGTTACAGCTAGTTGTGTGCGCTGCGCACCATGATGCTGGGGACCAAAGTGCAAGAGCAGTACACATCCTCCACCGCAAGCCATCTTTCCAACTCAAACCCTTTTCCTTCTTTCCTCTCTTGTTTCTTTCTCTTTGAGACAGGGTCTCACTTTGTAACTTAGGCTGACCTGACACTCACTATTTTAGACCAAACTGGCCTCAAACTCAGAGATCCAGCAGCCTCTGCCTCCAGAGTGCTGGGACTAAACTAAAGGTCTGTGCTACCATGCCCACAGCCCACTTCTTGACCTATCATCTATGGCTGCTTTTGTCACAGACTAAATGGCTCATAAAATCTAAAGCATTTATTCACTTGGTCTTGGGCCAAAAAATTTTCTGGACTTATTAAGAGGGCTAATTAGAAACTGTACATATGAGGATTTCAGACCATGAAGCTTTAAGAAAGTGAATTTGAAGCTGGGCGGTGGTGCACGCCTGTAATCCCAGCACTCTGGGAGGCAGAGGCAGGCGGATTTCTGAGTTCAAGGCCAGCCTGGTCTACAAAGTGAATTCCAAGTCAGCCAAGGCTATACAGAGAAACCCTGTCTCGGAAAAAAAAAAAAAAAAAAAAAAAAAAGAAAGAAAGAAAAAGAAAGTGAATTTGAGATGAAGAGATGGTTTCACAGTTAAAAGCACTTGCTGTTCTTCCTGATGACCCAGGTTTGATTCCCAAGCTCACAACTGTCTGTAACACCCTGGGGGATCCAATGTCTTTTTGGCCTCCATGGGGAGCAGGAATACAGCCGGGCGGTGGTGGCGCACACCTGTAATCCCAGCACTCTGGGAGGCAGAGTCAGGCAGATTTCTGAGTTTGAGGCCAGCCTGGTCTACAGAGTGAGTTCCAGGACAGCCAGGGCTACACAGAGAAACCCTGTCTGGGGGAGGGGGGGAGGGAATACATGTGCATGCAGACAAAATACTCATTCATCCAGAAAAATAAAACATTTTCAAAATGAAAAGGAAAACCAGGCATGGTGATGTGCACCTGTGGGGCAGATGATCAGGAGGTCAACATTATCCTCACAGGTCTGAGGCAGCCTGGGCTACATGAACACTCTCCCCAAAGCTGAATAAACAACAACAGGGCTGGAGAGATGGCTTAGCGGTCAAGAGTGGATTCCTCAAAGTTGTCCTCTGACCATCACATATGCATTGTGGTAGTGTGAACACTCTTCACACACACACACACACACACACACACACACACACAAATAAATGAGGCTGGGCATAGTGGCACAGTCCTTTGATCCAGGCAGGTAAATCTCTGTTGAGCTCAAAGCCAGCCTGGTCTACAAAAATGAGTTCCAGGGTAACCAGGGCTGCCTGGTGAGACCTTGTCTCAAACAAATCCAACCCTAGGTTATTTAGTACTAATTAATGTGATGATCTTTAAAACACTATTTATCTTTCATGCTATAAAAATACATGGGCCTTGGAGTGTACGAACCACCACTGGAGAGAGACAAGGAAGGGAAAACACAGAACCCAGGTGACAAGAAGCGCCAATGCCACAGACCGCAGACAGGGCTGACCACCCCACCAGAGGGAAGACTACAGTTTGCTGTTTCTGATTTCCTATGTAATCTGGTGGCCAGAACTGAGGGGGAAGGCAGATTTGCTGGGGTTGGAGGAATTGGCCTGTACTTATCCCAGAATACTATCTAAAGAAAAGGGAAGCTGGGTGGTGGTGGTGGCGCACACCTTTAATCCTAGCACTTGGGAGGCAGAGGCAGATGGATTTCTGAGTTTGAGGTCAGCCTGGTCTACAGAGTGAGTTCCAGGACAGCCAGGGCTACACAGAGAAATCCTGTCTTGGGGGGGGGGGGGATGAGCTCCTGAATGGCTGAATGGTAGGGGGGGGCGGGGGAGGGAGGGGGGAGACAAAAACAAAAACAAAAACAAAAAAGAATTAAAAAAAAAAGAAAAGGGTAGTTTAGATTCATTTTCTTTCTCTGCTCATTGAAGTTTGTGGTAACAAGCCATGTTAACTCTGGTGCTTCAACTAGAGCCTAGGATGTGGCCAAAGCCTGCCTTCCTTTGGAAAAGCCTTCAGCTATTCATCCAGACCCTAATCATCTGCCAAAACCTTGCTTGTGGAGCTGGGACATGCGCCCCACCCTGTCCCCACAAAGTGCAGAGGCTGGAATGGCGTGGGCTGCTGCCCTCAGCACAGTCTGCCCACCCCTCCACAATGGAACAGCCTCAATACCCAGACACATTCTATTTGTTGGAATCAGGCTACGTTCTAGAACCTTACCCTCTCCAATGCCTTCCTCACTCTGGAATACACTGCTGTTTCCGACAGAACACCCTAGCATGGCAGGATTTTGCTGGCTCTGGACAGTGACCGCTTGCTCCAGTTCCTGGGTCTGACTTGAGAGCAGGCTGCGCCCAGGATGCGGTGGCGGGACCGCATCGCTGTGCTGTGCTTCCCGCCCGGCCTGATGCTCACTATAGCTGCACTCATCCTCTTCTTCATACACATGGGTGTCTTTGCTAGTGACGTTCACAACTTCTGTGTCATCCACCACTACGACCGCATGAGCTTCCGTTACACGGTTGTACTGATAGTAGGTCTGGGGTGGGGCTCCAGGGCCGGCTGGGGAAAATCAATGGGCTGATGGGAGTGCCTGTTCTGTCGGGGCCACTCTCCCATTAGACTGGTCTCCCAGTTCTCTCAGGTGATCAGCATCGGCTGGGCTGCCATGGGGTCACTTTACGCAGAGATGACCGGTGACAAGTTTCTTAGATGCTTTGCTCTGACCGTCCTGAGTGAGTGGGGAGCTGTGCTACAAGGAGGGGGAGCTCTGGAACCCTGAGACATGGCAAGGAGGGGACAAAAATGTTGAGCTGATGGGCTCTCTCCTCTACCCAGTCCTCAATGGAGCCATGTTCTTCAATCGCCTGTCCCTGGAGTTTCTGGCCATCAATTACCGAGAGGAGAGACACTGAGGCCTGGGGATTGGGGACAGGACTAAGAAGGGAGATGGAAAAAGCTGCTTCAGATGTTTTAATAAAGTCTGTTGTTTATTTGCACCTGTCTGCTCCTTTGAGGGTTGAAGTAGAAGGATGGAGACCCAGAGGCAAGCAGGTGAAGACCAATCTGACCACAAAGGCTACACACCTGGCCTTGCAGCCTCAGCCTCCAACTCACTTGGCCCAGGGGATCTTAGTGTCTCAGGACTGAGGGAGAGGAGTAGAGAAAAGCCCTCAAGCCTTCCCACCTTCTCTCCCTAGGACTCCAGGTCCTAAGCTGGCCCAAACACGAGCAAGGGCTCAGGAAGGACCTACACGGATGTGAGGGTTCATGAGCGGGTCCAGATTGGGATCACTGTCTGCTGCAGCCCGGCCGAGTCGAGACATAAGGGCGAGGAGTGCCAGGAAGCCCAGCAGCCCCAACAGGAGCAGCAGCCCTGCCCGCTGGAGCAGAGTCAGTGGCCGCTTCCGGGACCCAGCCCGGCTCCTAGGAGGAATGAGAGAAAAGTCAGGTCAGGCCCTGAGCCCCTGCCCTGGCACAGAGAGAAGCCTTAGTCACTACCTTTGTGGACTGGGACTGGTCACCCTGTATTCCTGTATTCATCATCATATTGGATTATTATGAAGCTTGAATTAGTGGGACACAAATCATCCTGGAAGCCTGAATATGTTAAACATGAGGGACACTTAGAAAAACCAGGTGGCATCACAGCAGGAAGGGGCCTCAGAGTCCAAGGCCAAACCTCCTATAGGAGGACAGGACAGAGTCCCTGGGGAGGACACAATACACTAACGCTGCCTGTCAAGCCAGGGCCTCACTGTGGTCCCAGTGCTGAGTGTTGTTAGGCCCCAGAACAAGTTCCACTGTCATCAGACTGTTCACCGTGGAGCCTCCCCTTTCTGACACCCCACCCTTGTGTCTGCGCACCTGAGCAGTTGGGCCAGCCAGCCCAGAGCAGGCCGGCGGCGGTATTTGTCATCGTCGCAGTCTCCATGGAAGCCTGTTGTCCGGTCATCATCCCGTGTGTCATATACTTTCCTTGGGGCTGTAGAGATAGAGACACCAGCATCTGGGCTGAAGAGATGGCTCAGCGGTTAAGAGCACTGACTGCTCTTCCGAAGGTCCTGAGTTCAAATCCCAGCAACCACATGGTGGCTCACAACCATTCAAAACAAGATCTGACACCCTTTTCTGGAGCGCCTGAAGACAGCTTCAATGTACTTACATATAATAAATAAATAAATCTTTAAAAGAGAGAGAGAGAGAGAGAGAGAGAGAGAGAGAGAGAGAGAGCGCTAGCGCAGCATCAACAGGCTCAGACAAACTGATGCTACTGCATGGCTGGAGGTGGACTGAAGGCTCTCCTGACCCACCCCAAGCCAACAGTACCTTAGGAACTGTGGGGAGGCAATATCTGAACTTGGAGGGAGGAAGAGTCATCCCACACGGGGTGGGCTCCTGAGCTCACTCCACCCAAATCACCCACTGTTTTCTAGTCTCTGACTGGGAAAATTCCCCAACTCACCGTGTGCCAGGGCTTCAGTACTACCCATGTGTATGACTGTGTGCTGCTCGGGACGGCTTGGGGAAGGAGGAGGGCGGGGCGCCTGGCTATAGAAAGCAGGTGCAGCAGGAGTGCTGTCTCTCTCCTCTTGCACAGGGGGAGTGGTGGCTGTGGAGAGAGATCTCTCAGTGGAGCAGGGAGGCAAGGTTCAGGCACCAGATGGAGGCCACCACTTACCATTAAAGCTGGACCAGTCAGAGAAATCTGAGGAATTGAGGGGTTCGGGCTCTGGGCTTATCACCTCATCGATCTGCAGAAAGGAATCTCAGTCAGCAGCCTGCCCACTCCTGCTGCTAACCCATCCCATCTGCCTCAGGAGGGGCAAGCACAAACAGAGGGTCAGACAGACAGACTCTCACCAGAGGGAGGCCCAGTCCTGCCCGGGCCCAGTTGACTGTGGCTAGCTTTTCTCTCAGTGCGGAAGCCACTGGGCCGGCAAGGTTGGCTGGGGGGAAGATGGGGCCGTTACAGCTGGGACACTGGTAGCCTGCAGGCGCTGTGTTTCGTGGTAGCTGGGCAGCACGCTCATTGATGCAGGCCCAGTGAAAGAGATCTTAGGACCCATGAAATAAGAAAGGACAGACATGAGAGAGGTCATTCTTTGAGCTCTTATCCTTGGCCTAGCAGTCCCATACCCCTGAAGCCCAGCTTACTGCAGGAATGAATTTTGGACATATGTGTGGATGCCCAGGGCCGTTCCTTTTCTCGACACTCCAGGTCCCTAAGGCTTCTTGCTAACACCATTGAGCCGAATCAATACCTTGAGTCTACCAATCTGGCCAGCCCATGAGAAGGTGTGACTGGGAAGAAAATACCTGCTACCCTTTCAAGAGTCTTCTCTAGCCTAAAATCATCATACTCCTTGGGCTAATGACTACACATTAGTTTCAGGCTGGGTGTGGTGGCAGTGCCTATAATCCTAGCACTTGGGAGGTGAATGCAGGAGTATTAAGATTTCAAGGTCAGCCCCATGAAATCCCAGTCTCAAAATAAATAAATAAATAAAAAGACTACATCAAAACCACTTTCAGGCCGGGCGTGGTGGCACATGCCTGTAATCCCAGAATCTGGGAGGCAGAGGCAGGCGAATTTCTGAGTTCCGAGGCCAGCCTGGTCTACAGAGTGAGTTCCAGGACAGCCAGGACCACACAGAGAAACCCTGTCTCGAACCCCCCCCCCCAAAAAAAATCCCACTTTCAGGAAGGCTTCCCAGACACAGATACATGCAGATATACAGAGACACAAACACACACGTGCTTATAAGTACACAAGCAAACTCAAGAGCCATTCCCTCAATGTACACTAGCAGTCATACATGTAAGATATACACATCAGTACACGCCCAACACCCTGGGGCATGAGCTCATACACACTGGTTACGCGTCTACTCACCCACCAGCATAATCAAGGTCTACATCTGTATGAATGGGCACGTAATTTCACATGGAGAAATTCAGGTGAAGCTGCCCCCTTTCGGACTAGCACCTTGAAGAACTTAAGCTGAGGCTTTTCTACTAGGCTGTGACTGCTGACTCCCAGCTAACTGTAAGGTGGACAGCTTCCTCGGTACAGTCTCAGAGTCAGTAACCGTCCCTAAAATGGGTCTTGCTCACAGCCACAGATCACCGTCATCTCCAGCTCTCCAAGACTGGCAGAGCAGAAAGGAGGAGCTTTAACTTTTAGGGAAGATTCTAAGGCCTAGGAAGGGAAAAGGCTTGCTTAGGCTTATAAAACAAGGCAGTACCTAAATGAATCAGGGT
Organism: Apodemus agrarius; assembly: GCA_964023405.1. Classification (NCBI taxonomy): domain Eukaryota; kingdom Metazoa; phylum Chordata; class Mammalia; order Rodentia; family Muridae; genus Apodemus; species Apodemus agrarius. The sequence continues at coordinate 143,370,240 of OZ030005.1, forward strand.
CTGAGGACCTGCCCTCCACGCTTGAGGGACTCATTCTGCTTGAAGGGGGATATCAAACCAGTCTCCAAGCTGGATCCTGGGGCTGCCCTGACCCCTTCCCGGGCCTCACCATAGCAAACAAGACGGGTGGTCTCCCGGCTGGCCAGGGGTGTGTTGCACAGGCGACAATTGGGGTTGTAGTCACTATCTTGTAGCCACTGCAAGTAGGACTGCACAATGCACTGGAGTGGAAGAGAGATGTCACAATTGGTGCCCCAGGCTCCACGATAAGCATACCACTCCAAGGGCCAGCTGCCTTGTTTCTCTCATCAGACTCATCACTTCATCTGTGCAGTCAATGACCATTTATTGAGCAGCTACTGAAGGCACAGCAGAGAGCATCATACACCACGCCCTTGCTCTAGTGGAGCTTACAGTCTAACCTAGAGCCCCTCGTGGATTTGGAAGTAGCCAATTTTGTCTGCCCACCCACCCGGCTCAGACACTGCTCTGCCCACCTTGGCGTGATTGGCTACCAGGCAGTGCTCGCAGACGTTAACTCGGTGTTCGAAGCAGAACAGGTTCGTCACCTTCCTCTTGGGGCACTTGCAAAGTCCCATGGCCGATCCTAAGAAGGGAAAATCAGTTAGCAGGAAGCCAGGTTCTGGTGGCTGCCACTTTGTTCTCACCAACCCAGTTCGTGTCTTCTTTTAAATCTCCGAGTTCCCGTCCCACACCAGTTCCAATACCAAATTCTAGCATACTGCCTCAGCAAGGGTAAAGCCATGTCCCCTGTACAGATCGTATCACAAACGACCGATCCTTCATTCCATCAAGACCCAGGCCTTAGCCAGATCTCTCCACAACTCTAATACCACCAGCCCCGCCCCCAAGACCCCACCCCCTCTTGACCCGCCCCCAACTGGCAGACCAAATTCTGGATGTCAACGAACCTCCGCGATGCCGGTCGCGACGGGTGCGTACGGTAATGGAAAGCGCAGAAGGCCAGGGATGAGCTCACCAACTCCGGTAGCTGCAGCTTCGCTCCCTTCGGATCCGGCCTGATTATCCCTCCGCTGCCACGTCTCTTCCGGGTGTGGCGCCCGCTGATGACGCCACAGCGCCGCCAGAACACTCCTCTGCTTTACGCTAGACGTAAAACCTGTGACGACACGGGTCGCTGTGTCACTTCCGCTTTCTCGCTAGCAGGGCGGGCAATTTGAACGTTTGAAGCAGCAAACTTCCCGGTTGGCGCGAGCCTGAGTAGGCGACCACGGCGGAGACTGAGCCCGACCGTAGACATGTCGGAACGGCGAACACGATCCGGAGGGGCCGCCCAGCGGTCTGGTGAGCGCGGGAGCAGTGGGCCTGGGTTGTTTGGGGAACAAAACTTGGTTCCCGGTAGACGTCCCAGTGGGGTAGTTGGAAAACGACTTTTGCTTTTCCGAACTCGTTAAGCATCTTGTTTCGTTTGCTTGTTGTCTTTTCTTCGAACAAAGTTTTGCTCATTATTAAACATGTTTTCTTTTCCAGGGCCCAGGACTCCACTTACTAAGCCTTCGAGGTCGTCCAAGCGGAAATCTGGCTCAGATCTCCCGAACACGTTCCCTGAAATCTGGCCGAAGGTGAGTTCCTAGTTACTCCTCAGGTGTTGGGTTGGTCCTGAGCACTGCGGATTCATATGCTAATTTGTGTGTCCTGGTGTCTGTAGTCTGGTTAGCTAGCGTCTCCGGGCTCTCTGTTTTCTCTAACCAGCCTATGGCTGGGCAGGAGAGGACAGAGGAGGCGGGACATCAGAGCCCAGGGAGGAGTCCCAAAGAATTCAGGGCTTGAGAAGTGGGAGAGGGGGAGGTGCGGAAAAACCAGGTAGTTTCCCATAAGGTCGAGAGGAGGGAGAGAGCAGTCATGAAAATACACGTGGACCAGAGTGAGTCAGGGCAAGACTCAGGCGTAGGTAAAGGACTCTGTGGCTGGGAGATAGGCAGCCTGAGAAGGTTAGGGTAACTCAGAACCTGCCCAACATGGTACCAACAGCCTTTTAATAATACCTCTGAGTCAGGAGGTAGAGGGGTTGTGGGGGAGGAAGAAATGCCCTGCAGTTATTTGGGAGCAAAGGGGTCAAAGACAACACCCCCCACACCCCTCTTCCAATGCTTCCACAGTTGGTACCCATCATGGGGCAAGAACTCACAAAATAACAAACTTAAACCAGGCTTAGGGCTGGAGAGATGATGGCTCAGAGGTTAAGAGCACTGGTTGCTCTTCCAGAGGTTTCGAGTTCAATTCCCAGCAACCACATGGTGGCTCACAACCATCTATAATGAGATCTGGCGCCTTCTTCTGGCCTGCAGACAGACATGCAGGCAGAATGCTGTATGCATAACAAATACAGATTTTTTTTGTTGTTGTTGTTGTTTTGTTTTTGTTTTTCGAGACAAGGGTTTCTCTGTGTAGCCCTGGAACTCACTCTGTAGACCAGGCTGGCCTCGAACTCAGAAATCCACCTGCCTCTACCTCCCAAGTGCTGGGATTACAGGCGTGGTGCCACCACGCCCGGCACAAATACACAATTTAAAAAAAAAACAAAAAACCAATAAATCTTTAAAAAAAAAAAAAAAAAACCAAAACAGGCTTAGAGCCTGAAAAGTCTTGGGTAGAAAGTGTCAAAAAACTTTCCTTCCGCACCCCATCCCTCCCACCAAATTACTTTTACACTGACCTAGAGGGCTTTGAACCAATGTAAAGCTCGTGGGTGATACTTTTTCTTTTCCAGACTACTCCAGCGGCTCCAGTTAGAAAGGCCATCGTCTTGAAGAAGATCGTAGCTCATGAAGTAGAGGTGAGAGACTGAGAAGAGCTTGGGATTGAGATGTCAAAACTGCACATAGCTATTGATTAATTGGTTGATGTTATCCCTACAGGTCCCAGATGTCCACACACTTAACAGGAGTCCTAGGGTGAGTTCAGTTCTGGTTATTTGTGTAGGATTTAATCCGTTCACCTCACAGGGTAGGCATATTCAACATTCCTTCTACCCAGGCAACAGTTCCTGGCTTGTCAGTGCAGGTCTCACTTTGTATTTCCTGAACTGGAAGTTACTGGATTGGCCTCAAATTCATAGAGATCCACTTGCATCAGTCTCTGCAGAGAGATTCAAATATTAGAGATGGGCATGCCAACAGGACTGGCTGTAATTACCGTTCTGCCTGCAGGTGTCATTAATTTTTTGTTCTTTATGCTCTGAGCATTTTTCACTATTTTTCTTAAGTTAAGCCTTAACCACTGGTCTTCTGTAAACTGTTTGCCACCAGATGGTTGTAGTGGCACGTGCCTTTGATCCCAAGACTTGGGAGGCAGAGGCAGGCAGATCTCTGAGTTTGAGGCCAGCCTGATCTACAGAGGGATTCTAGGACAGCCAGGGCTACACAGAGAAACCCTAACTCAAAAAAACAAAACAAAAAGTTAGTTTTGCCCAGCATTTATTTATGGCTGTAGAATGAGTCATGTTTAGGGGCTAGAAAGGTGGCTCTGGGTAAGGGCTGTTTTCAGATTACATCAGATGGATCCTAAACACCTATCTATAGCTTCAGCTTGAGAGTATCCAATGCCCTTCTCGCCTGCTCGAACACATGCATACACAATGTAAAAGATGCTGGGTGGTGGTGCACACCTTTAATCCCAGCACTCAGAAGGCAGAGGCGGCAGATCTCTGAGTTATAGGTTAGCCTGGTCTACAGAGTGAGTTCCAGGACAGCCAGGGTTACATGTAGCCAAGCCTGGCCCTGATTTTAGTATGTGCTTAAAGTTGGTTTTGAATTCCTGATTTTCAATCTCCCAAGTGCTGAAATTATAGATGAACACCTGGTGACATTTTATTCTTTGAGCAGGGTTGGGAGCTCTGGCTGGCTTTGGTACTCTTTGAGTAACGCACACTGGCTTTGAACTCAGTCAGTGTGCTGGGGTTTACGGGCAGGAGGCGAAGTGCCAGTGTGATATTCTGATGTGTGTGGTGCCGGAGAGCAAACCTAGGACACAGTCCCAGGTGTGTGCTAAGCAGGTATCCTGCTAGCAGGATAATCCCAGCCATCTTTGGGGCGGGTGGGGTTCAAGACAGTGTTTTTCTAGGTAACAGCCCTATCCTAGACCTGGCTTTGGAGACCAGGTAGACCTCACAAGTCACCGAGATTCACTTCCTGCAAGCCCCACCCAGCACCAAGATTAAAGGCGTGCATCACCACGCTTCCCAAACAGCTTTTAACCAGAGATGACATGGTAAAGCTAATGTATAGAAAGTTTTTTTTCTGTGACTGATTTCACTCGAGTCCTAGGACCATGGGGGCGAGTTAAGATGTGTCTTGTCACATCTCCCAGGGGTCCTCCTGGTGACCCCCATTGCCACCATTGACACATTTTTCTTCAGTGTCCTTACTAATGTCCATATGTACTGTTACATGTTTGGTGTCCTTCCCCCCTAAACAGGACGTCAGAGCAGGAACCTCTGTGTTCAAGGCCAGCCTCATCTACATACAGAGACCCTGACTTTGGCTGACAAGCCCTGATGGAAGTAGTGTCCAGGGGTCGCCCCTCTTCTGATTGGCCTCCCTTTATTAATTTAGTGCTCCCATTAGAGCAATAAGAACACGATGAGGAAAACGGGAATAAAAGGCAGACTGAGCCAGGTGTGGCAGTGGTGGCATATGCCTTTACCCAGCACTGGGGAGGCAGCAGCATGCAGAGCTCTTGAGTCCAGGGCTGCAGAACAAAATTCTCCAGATTCTCCAGAGCTTATGGCCAGATCTCTTGATGACTTCCTTGTGTTAGAGCATGGTGCCCCTGAGTTTGTCCTTTTGCTATTTTACTAGGTCTTGGCTCTAGAAAAGTGGGTTCTATGTCCCAGCGTGTAGGGTTCAGTGAGCCTCACCCCCAGCGTGCAGGTTTCTGCTGTGCATGCTGGGTACTGACAGTTCTCTTAGACGGCTGGTGCCCTTGATCCTCAAGCCTCCCTGTCTGGGTGGCATGACTGAAGTAACAGGCCAACTTCAGATAGCTATATTGTGATGGGAGAAGGGTCTGGTGATAGTACAGTTGCCAATGAAGGGCTGGGCTGGGCTGGATCTTGGGTATGAACAGTCTCCCTGAGGAGGAGCCTTTTGAGCTGAGAGTGGGGGTGAGTAACCAGTCCAGGAGCCTTGGGTACGTTTGTCAGGTTAAGCTTCTGCTGTTGACAGCTTTGCCATGGCTCCGCTGGCCTTGGGTCAAAGCCCTTATGGTGGCCACGTGCATAGAGGTGGTATTGTACTGTAATTCCACTCTGTTATATCTTCATCTTCAGTTCCTGGATCATTATTTCTTGACCTCAGCCACACTGGCCCATTTTGTTCCTTGACCCTGACTGACACACCTTGTCCTCAAGGCTCTTGTGACCCTTCTTCCCACCCACTACCTAGTGTGGTTGCTGGGGATTGAACTCAGGACCTCTGGAAGAGCAGTCAGTGCTCTTAACCACTGAGCCATGTCTCCAGCCCCCTCATTGTGTTCTCATTGCCACAGTGGGAGCACTGAAGTGCCAGTGGCTTTTCATTGTCCTTGATGTATTCACAGTGCCCAAAACAGTCCCTGGTATAGGATAGGTCACTAATAGATACTTGGCCAAATGAAATTTTGAAAAATCTTTAGCAGTTATGTAGCAGATGGCCCATAAAGGGTATGCCTGGATGCAGGCAGAGCAATCAGGAGGCCACCGTGCCAGTGTAGACCTGCTGAGATCTCATGTCAGCTAACAAGTGGTAGCTACATGCCAGGTACACCTCATGGTAGCAGCAGCAAATATCATCTCACAAGTGCAACTCCTCCTGAACAATATGATTGTCTCTTTCTTCCTAACAGTGGGCATGGAACCCAGGGCGTGTGCATTGTGGGCGTGTGTTCAATGACTGTGTTTGTTGCTTAAAATCTATCATGGACTGGGGGTGGAGCTTCGCAGTACAGTGATCTTGGACACAGTCCTGCTCTCCAACCCTACAACATGAAGTACAAAGAAACAGTAGAAATCCTGTGTGTCCTGTAGGCAGTCTTTCCATCCTGAATCCCCTAGCTGACAAGACTTCTCTCCTGTCCTGATACAGATCTCTTTTATCTTGGAAAAAGAAAACAACCCTCCGCTCAAGGTACCCACTAAAGAGGACCTCTTCAAGACTTGCAGTGTGCCTGGTACTCCCTCCAGCACCCCCGTGCTATCCACTCAGAATGTTGAGTCTAACTCTGGAGAAACGGAGCTGGACACCAGAGACCTGGAAATGTCGCAGAAAGTCAGGCGGTCATACGGTCGGCATCGGGGCCTCGGCGGTGCCTCAACCTCCACCCCTGGCCGCCGGTCCTTCTTTGGCTTTGAGGGACCTGACGACTTGCCTGGAGTCTCACCTGTTGTGTGTTCAAAGTTAATCGAAACCCCCCCAAAGGTACCTGCAAAGCAGCTGGTTCCAGATAGAACGCTCCCTGGAATCTCTCCCCCAGTTGTGAAAGAGAAACGAAAGAAGAAGGTTCCTGAGATCCCGGTGAGTGAACAAGCCGGGGGTGTGGGGCCAGACGTCTCTGGCTCTGGAGGGAAGGTAATGCCTGAGGGTGTGGGTAGCGTGCTCTGGCCAACCTGGCTGCTCTTCCCACTCACGTGCCCTCGTTTCTTTCCCCCAGAAATCAGAGCTGGATAAGTGGGCTATGGCCATGAATGCCGAATTCGAAGCTGCTGAGCAGTTTGATCTTCTGATTGAATGAGATGAACTGGGATGCCAGGCATTGAGTGGGATGGCCTGGCTGGCCCTCCCCTTCCTGTACACACTGTCCTTTGAGTAGAGCAGGATGTATGGGGTCCTCTTCACTAGCGTTGGTACCCAGGAAGGTGTTGCTGGCCTCTTGTTATATTGCGTCTTGTTACCCTGGACTTTCTACCTCTACAGTGTTGGTGATAAGAAGCCCCTTCTGCTCTGAGCCAGAAATGTTGAAAACAGGTTTAGCCGTGGGCTGTCTCTGCTGTTGTGTCCAGCCACCAACCAGTAAAGAGGTTTTGTGTGTTCTGCTTTGGTTCTGTGGAGTTGCGAGATCTCAAAGGCCAGGCAGACAGTTAAATGCTTGAGGGAGGATCTGGACATTGAGTCTGTGGAGTCAGGGTATGAGAGGAGGAGGGAGGCATAACTGGTTTTTAACACTGTGACTGTTACGTAAGAACTGGTCGGTATCTGTGCTCTGCTGTTGACATTGATGAATGGGGTACTGCTGCGTACAGCAAAGTGGGTGCATTGATAGTGTGGGCCTCAGATGCACCAGTGGAATAAGGGTTATGGTCTCTGCTTGACCTTTTTCCTCACATCTGTTTCTTTAAATATAAATACGAGCTGTGTAGTCTCAACTCTGGACATCATGTCACATCTCTCACGTGCTAGACAGCCAGAGCACTGATGGCAGCTTATGCTGTGTGCTTAAAACTAGTGCTCTCACGCGAGACCATTCCTGGGGGGTTGCTGGGCAAAAGCAGATGGATGTATCATGGTTTCTAGGGTTCCTTCCTGCCTGCCACCTCCTCAATTATGGTAAAAGCTATGGTTTAAAGGCCATTGGACTTCCAACATTTACAAGTTCGTGGGAATAGAAGCTGTGAGGAATGAGCTCAAGTGAGCCCGTTATACCGGGATGGTGTTAGTGGAACATTTCAGGATTTGTCCTCACCTAGTCCCGTGAACCTCGAACTGGATCATGCTGACTTGCTACCATTACCTCTCTGCCTCTGAGGTACTAATGTGCAGCCTAAGGGAAAGGTGGCTTAATTTCAAATAAACTTTTTAGAAGTTTCTACCTGTGTGTAGACTGCTTTTTATTTGGATGAAGACAGAAGCACTGCTGTGAAGCCCTAGATGCCCTGTGTTTAGGCTGTATCGCTTGGACAAGCTGCCGGCCTGGCCTCCTGCCAGGAGCTCTGGTCCCAGTTTCTTCCTCCAAGCTGGAGCTTCCTGGAACGAAGGCCTGAGCCCTCCGGTCTCAGGAGGGAAGAACTTGGATCTGAGTAAGGCTGCTAAGCACTGGTCCCCAGGGGAGGTCTATGGAATCATACAGCCAGCCCTGTTTCCCTTTCCCTCAGGCTCATCCAGTGGAGGGGGCTGTGTGGCCCAGTATAACAGCCCCTCCTGGATGTTACCCAGCAGCTAGGCTATGGCACCCCTGAGAAGCTGATCAAAGATCTGGGATTCCTAGGTCTGCCGCCTAATGTGTGTCTAGCTGTTTCCTCTGGGGAAATCTAGGCCATTGTTTTCTCCAGAGCTCTTGTGAACCTAGCTAGACTGGCTGGCCAGCAAGACCTTGGCTCTGTCTCTTAACCCTTCCCCGGCTCTAGGGTTACAGATACATGCTACCACCCTGGGGATCTGAACCCAAGTCCTCATGCTTGCATATAGTAAGCACTTTATTCACTGCAACATCTCTCCTTTGCCCTTTCACCACGTTGCATGCTTAAAGTACATCTGCACTATCATAATTTAAAATGACACTGACCAGATGTGGTAGCACACACCGTCAATCCCAGCACTAGGGAGGCAGAGGCAGGTGGGTCCCAGGACAGCCTGGTCTTCATAGTTCCAGGTCAGGCAGAGCTATGTAGGGAAACCCTGTCTTATAAAACTAAACAGCCAGGGCTGGAGAGATGGCATCAGCCGTTAAGAGCTCACTGACTGCTCTTCCGAAGGTCCTGAGTTCAAATCCAAGCAACCACATGTGGCTCACAAGTATCTGTAATGAGATCTGATGCCCTCTTCTGGGGTGCCTGAACACAGCTACAGTGTACTCACATAAATCTTTAAATAAATAAAACACCCAGGCTGTGGTAGCACATGCCTTTAATCCCAGCACTTGAGAGGTAGAGGCAGGCAGATTTCTTGAGTTCAAGGCTACACAGAAATTCTGTCTTGGAAAAATAAAAACAACTACTATACACTGATTGGAGTTTGGTCCTGTAAGGATCTGGCTTGGCTCCTTTTGAGAGATCAGCCAGCCCATTCACAGGTACCATTATGACAATACTGAAAGAAGGGAGACATATACTTATATATAAAGTAAATACTTTAGAAGGGGGCAGGGCTGGAGAGATGGCTCAGTGGTTAAGAACATTGACTGTTCTTCTAGAGGTCCTGAGTTCAATTCCCAGCAACCACATGATGGCTCACAACCATCTGGTGCCCTCTCCTGATGTGTCTGAAGACAACTACGGTGTACTCACATACATAAAATAAATCTTTAAAAAGAAAAAAGGGAGAACAGGGGTAGCAGGTAGCTTCAGACTTGTGACTTGAGGAGATGCTCTCTTTCCATACCACTAGAAGGGACACCTGTGCGACACTGAGAGTAGGAACCACCAGAGTAAGCCCACCACCATGGGCAGGGCCTTGAGGGAGAGAGGTTCGCTCAGCAGGGGAATGCAGAAGACGGCAGAGTGGACAGAAACCTGACAGGAACACCAACGGATAAACAGAGCACGGGGGACATGCTTGCAATTACATTAAAAAGAAGTCCTGTTCTGAGTAAGAAAATGATGTGGGCTTGAAAACAATGTGCCAGCCAGCTGTGGGGGTCCACATCTGCAGTCCCTGCTCTTGTCTGGTGGAGGGAGCAGGAGCTCTAAGCCGTTCTCCACAGGATGATGAGTTCGAGACCACACCAGACATTCTCAAAGACAAACCTTTTTAGTGTAAGTGCACACCCTGCACTGCTGTACCTTTGGGATGTGTTTATATAAATCCTTCACGGGCTGGAACTCAGAGGTAGAGTGCCTGTCTAACACATGGGCCTTTGGTTTTGTTTTGTTTTTAAAGATTTATTATATGTGAGTACACTGTAGCTATCTTCAGACACATCAGAAGAGGGCATCGGATCTCATTATGGATAGTTGTGAGCCGCCATGTGGTTGCTGGGATTTGAACTCAGGACCTTTGGAAAGAGCAGTCAGTGCTCTTAACCTCTGAGCCATTGCTCTAGCCAGGGGCCTTTTTGTTTTATCTCCAGTACCACTTATGTGAAATGATTCATTATCTGAAATTGAAATGTTCTGTCTATCTGCCTTCCTTCCTTCCTTCCTTCCTTCCTTCCTTCCTTCCTTCCTTCCTTCCTTCCTTCCTTCCTGTTTTTCAAGACAAGGTTTCTGTGTATCCCTGGCTGCCCTGGAACTTACTCTATAGGCCAAACTCCAAACTGACCTTGAACTCATATATCTGCCTGGCTCTGCACCCTGAGTGTTGGGATTAAAGGCGTGTGCAGCCTTCCCCCCAACCCCACCCCCTTGCAAATGTTCTGTATTTCATTTGGTGATTTTTACCAAAGCTTCAAGTGAGCAGAACTTGGTCAGGTACCTCCCTTCAAAAAAGCAAAACCAAAAAGCCAACCATCCTAAAAACCCACAAGGGCTGGGAGAGAGGAGGAGGAAGTGATAATATTTAAAGGAGCTCTACTGTTGTGTGAGTGGGGACTCACCTCCGCTTGTGTGAGTGGGGACTCACCTCCGCTTGTGTGAGTGGGGAATCACCTCCACTTGTGTGAGTGGGGACTCACCTCCGCTTGCAGTGTCAGGTGTGACTGAGAAGCCAGAAAGATGGTGCTTGAGCCCTCTTCGTCACAGCACTTTGTTTAGTATTTTGTCTGTTTTTCCAGATAGGGTTTCATATAACCCAGACTGGCCTGGGTTATAATATGCTGTTATTTACCTGAAAGGTGGCCTTAAATTCTTTATTCTCCTGCCTCCACTTCTAAGTACTAAGACTACAGCTGTGCCTAAAATATTCACTTTTGGCCGGGCGTGGTGGCGCACGCCTGTAATCCCAGCACTTGGGAGGCAGAGGCAGGTGAATTTCTGAGTTCGAGGCCAGCCTGGTCTACAGAGTGAGTTCCAGGACAGCCAGGACTACACAGAGAAACCTTGTCTCGAAAAACCAAAAAAAAAAAAAAAAAAAAAAAAAAAAAATTCACTTTTGGGGGTGTGTTAAATTTATACCTTGGAAATGGTTATGGATTCTGGAGATGACTCAATGTATAAAAACCTCAGATGGTATAAAAAGTATAAAACCAAATGAGCTTTTAACAGCCCCAAGTTTGTTCCTTGAAGTCAATAGTGGAAGAAAAGAATCGATTCCTAAAAATTGTCTTTTGACCTCCACACATGGACCATACACACATGCATCTGCACTCACTCACAGTGGGAATAAAGGTTTTTTAAACACTGAAAACTGGATGTATTGATTCCTTTTTTTTTTTCTTATGACAGAATAACTCAGCAAGCAAGGGTTTGTCTTGGCTCAGTCTCGGGGTCCCTCCCGCAGGGGGCACTGGCAGCAGACCCTGAGGAGTCTGGCCGCATAGCATTTGAGATGCAGGGAGAGATGAGGGCTAGAGGTCAGCCCCCTGTGCTTTTCATTCTAGGAGCCACCCATGCAGCGGTGAATCCTCCGAGAGGGGATCTTCCTTTTAGAGTTAACCCACTCTAGGAACTTCTTCCCAGGTGTGCCAGGAAATGTGTCTCCTAGGCGACTGTAGATTGTCAAGGTGACAGTCTTAACCATCAACACTGGGCATCCCATCTTGTACTTGCTGAGGCCTTTACCATCTGGGCTGGGCTTCGGTCCGGCAGCACTAGCTCTGGCGCCTCTGGCTTGCTGAATATTGCTGGTAATGGGCTCAGTGAGATCAATTACTGTCCCAAGAAAACCAAACTTGTTGGAAAAGGCAAGCAAAGGGGATGGGGGAAGCGGATCACCAACCAGGTCTGTGTCTCCCTCAGTCTTCTGCAGGCAGGCAGAGTACCCACTCCAAGCAGGTCTTGAAAACAGCCATGCAGCCTGCCGAGCCACAGCTAGAAGAACCTAAAGACTCCAGGGAGCCTGATATGGAGGTGACAGCAAAGCCCTGGGAGTCCCCCATCTACTGTTGACCCTAAGACAAGGAAGATAGGCAAGCTACAGAAATTCTTCCTTAGCCTGGCCAAGACTTGTGTTCTCGATCCTTAGATTCCACGCTGTGGAGCATCTTGGGTCCTCAGCAGCTGGAGGGTTTCCTCTGAGAAACAAATCACATTTGCTCCATCCTTTCCACTGCTTCCTCCCCAGAAGCTCGGGGGTACAGAGATCAAGTCCCTGTAGAGAAGAGAGGTGGACAGAGCAAGAAGGGGAAGAAGGGCTGGGCTCTTGGGTTGGAAGCCTCATGCCATTTTAGTCACCACAGCACCTTCTCTACAAAGCCATCCTCAGAGCCAACTCTGGACGTGCAGCCGGAGCCTACTGTCACATTCCTGTTCACGCTCCTGAACACTCCTGAGCCCAAAGATGATGACAATGAGACGTAAGGCTGCCTAGATGGTGTGTCTGTGAGTGGGTATCATTGAGGGACTTGAAAGGCAGCCCCCACCTGAGACCATTCAAACCTGTGCTACGATGAAGCTTTGGGCTGAACAGCAGGAAGTCCACACGTGACTGATGGGGCTGGCTTTCAGGCTGGGAACACAGAGCTGGCCTCCAGACCCTGAGGTCCCACTCTTACCTCCCCAGGGACACAGAGTATGAGAATCAGTTCGTGGATCAGGATGACTGGGGCCCCAGGCGGACCTCGGAAGAAATAGAGCTTTTGCAGAGGGACTGCATGAGGTGAGTTTCAGGGACAGCCCAGTGGGGCAAAATTTGCAGGACAGGTTGGTGAAGCCAGTCGAGTTCTTAGCTGGGAGCTTGGGCTGCTGCAGGGCAGGGCTTCCACTTGCCCTGGACTCTCTGCCTGTCTTTTCTGTTGTCTTTATTCCATCAGGGCCCTCGACTCTCAAGCAGAAGTATCCTGCGGGATCGGGATCTGTCCCGCCCATTAGTGACCGTAGCCATGGCTGAGTGGCAGGAGCCTAGCGTACTGAGCGTTCTTAACATTAACTGTCAAAGAACTAGATGGGTAGCTGGTTGTGGAGGGGTTCTGTTCTGTGATGTCAGCCAATGGAGCTGGGGGTCTACGATTCCTCCTGGCAACAGAGGTCCAGGGATGGAAGCAGTGTCCCTTCAGTGCTCCGTGCCTTTGACCCTTGGATCTGAGCCATGCCCGGTTCCACTCACACACTGCTGCCACTGGGCTCCCAAGCAGGGCTGATTCAGACCAGAAGCTTTCAGAGTCCTGAACTAGGCCTTAGAGAGCTCAAATAGATGGCCAGCCTCCTGCCCTGCGCCGTGGAGCCTGCCGCCCCGGTGATAAGCAGTCTGGGTATGGGTGAGAGGCTGCAATCCCAGCATTTGGAGATGGAAGCAGGAAGATCAGGGGTTCAACATCATCTTCTCTTTGAGGATTCCAGGCCAGCCTGGGCTACATGAGATCTTGTTATGGATAAGTGACACAGGACTGAGCGTGTGGCTGAGCATTTGCCTCTCTGGAAGCTCTGGTTCGAATCTCAGCATGTGCCCAAAGTCAGCAGTGGGAGGTAGAAGAATCAAGAGTTCACTGTTGGGCTGGAGAGATGGCTCGGCAGTTATGAGCATTAGCTGCTCTTCTGGAGGTCCTGAGTTCAATTCCCAGCAACCACATGGTGGCTCACCACAATCATCTATAAGAGGGTATAATGCCCTCTTCTGGCACACAGGTATACATACAGATAGAGTACTCATATACATACAATAAATTAAAAATAAATATTAAAAAAAAAAAAAAGAGTTCAGCTGGGCGGTGGTGGTGCACGCCTGTAATCCCAGCACTTGGGAGACAGAGGTAAGCAGATTTCTGAGTTTGAGGCCAGCCTGGTCTACAGAGTGAGTTCCAGGACAGCCAGGGCTACATGGAGAAACCCTGTCTCGAAAAAACAAACAAACAAACAAACAAACAAACAAGAGTTCAAGGTCATCCTGGTCTCTATACTAAGCTTGAGGCTAGCCTGGGCAATATGAAATTCTATTTCAAAACTATTTAATTACTTAAACTGTAATAAAAGGACTGGAGAGAAGGTTCAGATTTTTTTTTTTTTTTTTGTTTTTGTTTTTCGAGACAGGGTTTCTCTGTGTAGCTCCAGCTGTCCTGGAACTCACTCTGTAGACCAGGCTGGCCTCAAACTCAGAAATCCACCTGCCTCTGCCTCCCAAGTGCTGGGATTAAAGGCGTGCGCCACCAACGCCCGGCGATGGCTCAGAATTTAAGAGCACCGGTTGCTCTCACAAAGGTCCTGAGTTCATTTCCAGCAACTAGATGGTGGCTCGTAACCATCTGTAATGGAATCTGATGCCCTCTTCTGTCATGCAGGCATACATGCAAATAGAGCACTAATACACACTAATATACATATATACATACATACATACATACATACATACTTTAAAAAATGCAATAAAAATAAAAAGAAGGAGCTAGAGATATGGCTCAGCAATTTAGAGCACTGGCTGCTCTTGTAGAGGATCTAGGTTCAGATCCCAGCATCCACATAGAGACTTACAACCAAGCCGGGCGGTGGTGACACATGCCTTTAATCCCAGCACTTGGGAGGTAGAGGCAGGTAGATTTCTGAGTTCGAGGCCAGCCTGGTCTACAGAGTGAATTCCAGGACAGCCAGGGTTATGCAGAGAAACCCTGCCCAGAAAAAAAAAAAAAAAAGAAAGAAAGAAGAGAGAGAGAGAGAGAGAGAGAGAGAGAGAGAGAGATTCACAACCATCTATAACTCTAAAAGATTGAATTATTTATTTATTTATTTATTTTTTTATTTTATTTTATTTATTTATTTATTTTGGTTTTTTGAGACAGGGTTTCTCTGTGTAGTCCTGGCTGTCCTGGAACTCACTCTGTAGACCAGGCTGGCCTCGAACTCAGAAATCCGCCTGCCTCTGCCTCCCAAGTGCTGGGATTACAGGCGTGCGCCACCAACGCCCGGCTTGAATTATTTATTTTAAGTGTATGAGTACACTGTAGCTGTACTGATGGTTGTGAGCCATCCTGTGGTTGCTGGGAATTTGAATTCAGGACCTCTGCTCACTCACTTCAGCCTAAAGACTTATTTACTGTACTTATATGAGTACACTGTAGCTGTCTTCAGACACATCTATTTACAGATGGTTGTAAGACACCATGTGATTGCTGGGATTTGAACTCAGGATCTCTGGAAGAGCAGTCAGTGCTCTTGACTGCTGAGCCATCTCTCCAGCCCTATCTATGATTCTAATTCCAGGGAAGATTCCCTATTCTGACTTCTGAGGGCACCAGGCACAGGAACAGACAAAACACTGAAAATATAAACTAAGTAAATCCTTTTTTTGTTTGTTTGCTTCTCAAGGCAGGGTAGTCCTAGCTGTCCTGGAATTCACTATGTAGATCAGGCTAGCCTGGAATTTACAGATATCCACCTGCCTCTGCTGGGATTAAAGTTATGCACCATCACTGCTCACCTGAAATAAGTAAATCTTAAAATGCTGGTCCTGGGAGCCCACACTTTAAGTCCCAGCACCAGGAGACTGAGGCAGGCAGTTCTGTGTGTTTGAAGCCAGTCTTGTCTACATGGAGGGTTCCAGGCCAGCCAGGGCTACATGATGAGATGTCATATCAGAAACAAACAAATAAAGAAAAAGAAAAGAAAAGAGAAAAAGAGAGAGAGCAGGATTGGTTTTTCTGGGCTGTTAATGAGGACCAGGTCCCCCTGCAACGGCGGTGTGGACGGATGCCTCCAGAGGCACCAGCCGCTGAGCTAGTGCAGGAGGTGTGTGTATTGTAGGGGTGACTTGGAAAAGAACCTGGGGCTCAGGGAGCGTCTCCTATTACCCTAGGCTTCAGGAATCACTGTACGCTAGCGAAAGGGAAAACCTGGTCGTTGAAGAGAAGCTAGAAAACTTGGTGAGACCCTCAGCCCACGAGCCCTGCCCTGCCCTGAATCCTCCCCACCCCGCAGCCTTTCCCTTTCTCTCCTGAGGCTGGAGTTAGTCCTGCTGATTAGCCACCCACGTCAGGTCCTATAACCCTTTGTCCTAGCCTACCGTGTTGTACGAGGACCTGGAAGACATCATGATCATTCCAGAGGAATCTAAGGTCACCCAGGAAGTAGCTAAAGACTCCCAAGCACAGGGCATCCAGGAGGAAGGAAAGGACATCCAGGAGGAAGCAAGGGTCACCCAGCAAGAACCAGAAGACACCCGGGAGGAAGCAGAGGACACCCAGACAGAAGTCCAACCTCATGAGCAGCGGAAGAGGTCTTCTGGCCTGCCCTACTCCTTTCACACTCCCACACCCTTGCCAGCAACCACTGTACTCCCAGAAGATTCTGCAGGAATGCACCACCAGTCAGCCCGCCCCTCTTTAAGCCCCAGCAATAAAGATCACCACTGAGTTGCAGAACCAAGCATCCATGTGCCTTGGGTGAGGTGGACATCCAGCTGGTCTAAGGAGAGCTAGGTCTCTGGACCAGCTACCCCAGTGTGCTGCCTTCAGACTCAATCAAGGATCTATGATAAATAAGTTCTGAGTTGGGACAGGAAGGGACTGCACTCTCATCCTTGAGGCTGAAGGCTGTAATTTCAGAGTTCAGACTAAGAAGGTTGGGAAGAACCTCTTTTGTAGGTCATGGGCTGGAGAGAAGGAAGATGGCAGGAATTCCCAAGGGCTTACAGATGCATTTTGATTTGGGCTGTGACTGCTCAAGGGCTTTGCCTTTCAGTGTGTGCCCAGCCTGGGGAAGCCTCGCTAGGCTCCCACAATTGCTAAAGTGAGAGACATAAAGTGTGCGTGAGAAGGGAAGTTCTACTTTCTAAAGCCTGGGGGGGCGACTCAAGCAGTGAAGCTCTTGTCACTCAAGCTGGAGTACCTGAGCTGGAATCTCCAAAATCCGTATCTCAGTGGCATGCATAAGAGTCATCCCAGCACTCCCGAGGAGAGGTGGCAGGTAGGGACAAGAGTCCCAGATGCTCTCAGGCCACCTGTAGTGAGAATTCTGGGATTTGATTTCTTTAAAAAAAAAATAGGAATATTTTTTGTTTGTTTGTTTGTTTTGGTTTTTCGAGACAGGGTTTCTCTGTGTAGTCCTGGCTGTCCTGGAACTCACTCTGTAGACCAGGCTGGCCTCGAACTCAGAAATCCACATGCCTCTGCCTCCCAAGTGCTGGGATTAAAGGTGTGCGCCACCACCGCCCAGCGAAATAGTATAAGAATATGTTTTCATTTTAACTCAAGGTATGGGATCTGGGGCCGCTTCAGACTGTGCACGGCAGCTGTGATTGGCCTTGTGCTACAGTAGGAGCATGACTTTGCCAGCTGTGTATAGTTTCCACAATTTTGTGATGGCATTTGGAACTCTGGGGACTTTTTTTTTTTTTTTTTTTTTTTTTTTGTTTTTGGATTTGGTTTTTCGAGACAGGGTTTCTCTGTGTAGCCCTGGCTCTGGGGACTTTTCTGAGGGTTTATAAATGCTAGGGCCACTGAAAGGTATTGTGGGTCGGGTCGTTGGTTGGTTGGTTGGTTGGTTGTTGGTTGCAATTTGTTATGTAATCGTGAGCATAGAAGAAACAAAAAAGCCGGGCGGTGGCGCACGCCTGGAATCCCAGCACTCTGGGAGGCAGAGGCAGGCTGATTTCGAGGAATTCGAGGCCAGCCTGGTCTACAGAGTGAGTTCCAGGACAGCCAGGGCTACCTACACAGGGTGGGTGGGTGGTGGGTGGGGGTGGGTGGGGGTGGGTGGAGGGTGGGGGTGGGGGTGGGGTGGGGTGGGGACACAAAAACAAAAAACAAAAAAGAAACAAAAAGAATAAATTAGATTTCCGGACAGTGAGTATCATACCTGCCCAAGGGAACTTGACTCCCCTAATCAGCAGGAAATGGCCTAACCCCTGACTTTACTCAGGGGTGTATCTCTTCACCTCTGTCCTTTTCTTCCTCTCTAGTGTCAGGGGGCTGAAAGGCTATAAGAAAAACGGTGAAGAAGGGTGGAAGAAAGAACCACCCACAGAGTAGCCAAGACAGCTACAAATGGATACCTGTCTACACTGACAATATGACTCCATGGCATGGTTAACAGAAAGCGTTTATTCTAGAGATGAGGGAGAGAACAGCCAGAAGCATTTGAAAGAATCCAGAGCAGAGGGAGAAGGAAGTAAACTGGATATGGCCAGAGTTCTCTGTGAGGGAGGGAAACTAGCAGGGGCTAGAGAAGAGAGGAGTCAGAGTGAGGGGGAGGGGATGGCAGGGTTATAAGGAGAAGGTGGGGGAGGGGATGGCAGGGTTATAAGGAGAGGGTGGGGGAGGGGATGGCAGGGTTATAAGGAGAGGGTGGGGGAGGGGATGGCAGGGTTATAAGGAGAGGGTGGGGGAGGGGATGGCAGGGTTATAAGGAGAGGGTGGGGGAGGGGATGGCAGGGTTATAAGGAGAGGGTGGAGGGGGGATGGCAGGGTTATAAGGAGAGGGTGGGGTAGGGGATGGCAGGGTTATAAGGAGAGAGAAGCTGGGGGAGGGGATGGCAGGGTTATAAGGAGAGAGAAGCTGGGGGAGGGGATGGCAGGGTTATAAGGAGAGAGAAACTGGGGGAGGGGATGGCAGGGTTATAAGGACAGGGTGGGGGAGGGGATGGCAGGGTTATAAGGAGAGAGAAGCTGGGGGAGGGGATGGCAGGGTTATAAGGAGAGAGAAGCTGGGGGAGGGGATGGCAGGGTTATAAGGAGAGAGAAGCTGGGGGAGGGGATGGCAGGGTTATAAGGAGAGAGAAGCTGGGGGAGGGCAGCCTGTGGGAAAAGTCAATTGCATCCTAATCCATTCCAGGAAATAATATCTTAAGTGTATGGAGCCGGAGCTGAAGTTCCTCTCTGATTCTCTAAGAAAGCTTACAGGAAACCCTAGAAAGACCGAGGGCGGGAGTCAGTTCTCTGCTGCTCTTGGACCTGCACACACCATCCCTGCTTGTGGCTTCTCCAACCAGGCGCGACTCTCTAGCCACCCACAGTGTTGTGAATCAAACCCAAGGGCCCCACCAGGCTCCACCGGAATACAGCTCTAGCCCCCTTGCCTCTGTTTAACTTTGTTAAACAGTACCCCAGTACCCTGGGGACTGTGCCAAGCGTGGTAGCTGAGGGAACACTTGAGAGGGCACATTTGATCCCGCCTCAGCTTAGGTTGAGCAGAGCTCACTCCTTTAATTCCACAGTACACCTCTTCAGAGGCCCCATCTTCGTCGGATTGTTGGAGGGGGGTTCCAGGCATCCCCTGTGACCCACTTCCTGCCAGCCCTTGACCAGTGGTCCCTCTGTACAAAGAACAGTCTTACCATTTTCTTTCTTTCTTTTCTTTTCTTTTTCTTTTTCTTTCTTTCTTTTTTTTTGGTTTTGGATTTGGTTTTTTCGAGACAGGGTTTCTCTGTGTAGCCCTGGCTGTCCTGGAACTCACTCTGTAGACCAGGTTGGCCTCGAACTCAGAAATCCGCCTGCCTCTGCCTCCCAGAGTGCTGGGATTACAGGCGTGCGCCACCACCGCCCGGCTCTTACCATTTTCCCTAAGGGAATCGTGCAGTGATGAAGTTGACTAGGAATGTTTTGGCCAACAGTTAAATGATGAACCTACTTTTCAGACTAAGGACCTCCTCCCACATTTATTAGAGACCATCATTTATTGTATATAAAACATTTCCTGCTGGGCAGTAGTGGAGCACACCTGTACAGCCAGGGCTATACAGAGAAACCCTGTCTTGGAAAAAAAAAAATCCAAAAAAAAAAAAAGTCCTGATATATATAAATTTTCTCCAATTACGGTACTAACCCTTGCCCTGCCTCCTTTGTGTCTGCATTATTCAGTTTAGATGGGCTCAATCTTGAAATGTAAAACCTGAAAGAAAAACAGGGGCACCCCAGCGCCCCATGCCTTGGAATGTGACACCACTCGAGAAATGATCTTGATGCAACAGCATGAGGATTTTTATTCCAGAGGCTCTGGGGATCACAACCATACACCCAGGGTAGAAGACTGTGAACCCCGAGTGCAGAATCGGGACAGCTTTTATGGGCTTACAACAGAACCCGCCTAACACAAACCAATCATCCCTTAGCCTGCGCAGTGTGAGCCAATGGATTTGTACCACTCCATAGCTTCTAAGCCAATCAGTTTAAATTATCCAAACCCGCGCTCTGAGAACCAATCAGTTTCCTATAGAAGCCAGATAGAAACTAGTTAGCTCTTTTCCGCTTATGTGGTCAGGGTCACGCAAGCATTTCCTGTTTTGGGGCCAGGATTACTTAGTAGGCGGTTGGAGACCTGAGCACCTACCAGGCACGAGCCCCGCAGCCCGCCAGCCCAGTTGCTTCTCGGAGGCAAGACGGGAAAGGACAGCCTGCGGCTCACAGCTGGACACTGCCAGCGGGTGTGACCTGTGCACTCCTGGGCTAACAAAGAGCAGGCTAAACTTCTGCTTTTTTTTTTTTTTGTTGTTTTTGTTTTTGTTTTTGTTTTTGTTTTTGTTTTTGTTTTCCGAGACAGGGTTTCTCTGTGTAGCCCTGGCTGTCCTGGAACTCACTGTGTAGACCAGGCTGGCCTTGAACTCAGAAATCCGCCTGCCTCTGCCTCCCAAGTGCTGGGATTACAGGCGTGCGCCGCCGCCGCCACCACGCAGCTTAAGCTTCTGCTTTTGGAGTCATTTAAGAGTTAGGCATGGGGGATTCTTAGCCTGTAATTCTTGTCCTTTCAGAAGTACAATCCAACAGGACTGGAGACTAAATAGGGTTCTGGACAAAAATTAAAGTTCTCATAGACCTTTTGGACCTATGGCCTTTTGGTTGATATTAATAAGGAAGAAATTTTCCAGAGGTCCTGGGTTCAATTCCCAGGCACCACATGGTGGCTTACAACCATCTGTAATGAGATCTGATGCCCTCTTCTGGTGTGTCTGAAGACAGACAGCTACAGTGTATTCATATAAATTAAATAAATAATTCTTTAAAAAACTAAGGAATAATTTTTTATATTAATGGGAGCATATATGGCACAATGGTTGTGGAGGTCAGAGGACAGCTCTGCAGACTTCTCTCTGTTCACCTTTATGTGGGCTCCAGGGAGCACACTGAGGTCCCGAGGCTCCTATGGCAGGCTGAACCATCTCTGTGGCCTGCAACCAATTTCTGATGTAAAAGAAATATGTTTGTCTCCAATGGTGATTTCAAGCTCTTGTCAGCTTAGTCAGGAGGAGTCCGCAACACATCCTGTTCTCAGGATCTCATAGTAAGCAACTGCTGACTGTCTCACCCCATTTTTATGTAAGCCTCTTTTTCTGACCATGACAACGTTTTTATAATTGTTGTTATTTGAATATCTCAGTTTCCCATTGGGAAACTCACAATCAAATGCCTTGTTATGCAAATTAAAGTTACTCTCCAAAGAAAAAAGTTACTCTCCTTGTCTAGTAAGAGACAAGATAGAACTTAGAAACACTCTAGACTGAAGTGGTCTGTATCTTGCTTTCTCTTTCAAAGCAGAGTGAATACAGACTAAGGAACACTCTGTCAAGGTTGAGGGGTTCCAGCCAAGGAATACCTCACCTTAAGGATTTCCTTCAAAAGCAGACTTCATTGTAACCTGACTGCCCTGTTTCCTCTAAAAGGCCTCAGGCCTGGAAACCCAGTAATGTGGGTTTTTAGGCACTACCAAGGCTGCTGGGCTGCTAGGAATCAAATGAGAGCCTCCCTCCCCCGCCCCCGCCACTCCCCCCCCCCCCCCCCCCCCCCCCCCCCCCCCCCCGGGCACAGGAGTACAGGGGTCCCTAATCCACCTGGCCCTGCAGTTCAGCTTGTGGTGTTTTTGTTTGTTTGTTTGGTTGGTTGGTTGGTTGGTTGGTTGGTTGGTTGGTTGGTTTTTTGAGACAGGGTTTCTCTGTGTAGCCCTGGCTGTCCTGGAACTCACCCTGTAGACCGGGCTGGCCTCAAACTCAGAAATCCGCCTGCCTCGGCCTCCCAAATGCTGGGATTACAGGCGTGCGCCACCACACCCGGCCCAGCTTGTGGTGTTCTAACCTCAGTCCCTGTGGCCACTCCTGTTGACACTGCCTGGCAGTGCCAGCCTGAAAGTCTCATTCAAACCCAAGTCCCACAGGGAAGCTGTGATGGTTTCACAAGGCCTCTCAGCCCACACACGGCTCCCAGATCTGGTAGTCCAAAGAAGGTTTTGTGTGTGCTACAGCACCATGTACAATCCTCCAGACCCCTCTGTCCTCAAGACACTGGGCTAAGTGACAAAGCTTCCTATGTCCCATCTGGTGCCATCTCCTGGGAAGTGCAGAGCCAGGAGATGCTTTCCTGTAGCTGGACATCTGCTGACTAAGCGTGAAGCTGCAGCCGCAGCCCTGCTCTGTTCTAACCGCAGCTGCAGCTGTGGGACCAGGACTGGACAGACACTATCTGTAGCACAGTCGATGATGGCGCATACCTCAGAGGCTCCAGCTGGCTCAAAGGATCCAGTGTGATGTATCCTAGTGAATTGTGATTATCTGCCCTCTGCCTGGCTTGAGAGGCCCAGGAGAAACAAGTTTGGTTTTTTTTTGTTTTTGTGTGTGTGTGTATGTGTGTGTATGTGTTGTGAGGTATACATGTGTTTGCATATCATCTGCACATGTGTCGCACATATATGTGTGAGTGCTTATGCATAGGAGTGGGAGGGAGTAGGACCTTCTGAGTCACACTGTTGAGTTATTAGAGTTATTAGTGGACTATGCTCCAGGTCCAGGGTGGAGGCTGACCTCAGATGGGGTCATGGACTGCTTGCTCTGCAGTGACACCAAGAGGGCAGGACAAGGGGATGAGCCAGGGTGAGGAGTCTGAGATCAGAGCAGTGACCTGAGAAGCAGTGGTCGGCTGAGGTCTGGGCAGGGAGAGGAGAGGGAGCATGGTTTGTACCAAGCCTGATTGACAGCCTGTGTTTGATTTCCAAATGACAGGAATAAACCGACCACCAGAGGTTGTCTCCTGACTTCCATATGCTTGCTTTCATATGGACACATCTAAATAAGTGTGTGTGTGTGTGTGTGTGTGTGTGTGTGTGTGTGTGTGTGTTTGTTTTGGGTTTGGTTTGGTTTTTGATTGGTTGGTTTGTTGGTCTTTTGAGACCAGGGTTTCTCTGTGTAGCCCTGGCTGTCCTGGAACTGATTCTGCAAACCAGGCTGGTCTCCAACTCACAGAGATCACCTGCCTCTGCCTCTGCCTCCTGAGTGTTGAGATCAAAGATGTGCACCACCACTGCCTAACCAAAATAACTAGTATTTTAAAAGTAGAGAGGAGTGGGTCTAAGACTGTTATCTGTGGGCCCAGCTCGGACAAAATGATGGGAGGGCTTGACGATGCGTAAGATGGTCATCTGGTTGTGCTCAGAGAAATCAACAGGGGTTAAAGCTAAATCCAGCTGCTTGCTGAGCTCTAAACAGACATTCCCAAATGTGAGGCTTGTTCTATACATTCTGTGCCCGACGTCCCCAGGGTCACGTGACACTTCTGCACAGGCACCGAGTGTAACCAACATATGTCTTTCCCCACTATTGGCGCTTGAAGCAAAGAGGATGACGGGTCACAGGCTGGGCCAGGAGGCAGAGAAGGAAGAGGAGCGTAGTGGCCGTCCTACCATAGGGAGGGGGGTGGAGGGAGCTCACATGCTTTAGCTCTCTGCATTGATTTCTACCAGTGCTCACAGTCTAGAATGTTCAGAGCCAGGTTTATAGTGCCTGTCCAGCCAAGGTGTCCCAGTGTCTGCGGAAGTGTGGACACCAAACGTTTCCAACAGCTAGAGCTGATTTCCTTCTTGTTTACAGGGTAGTGTATATGCATCAGATGTGTTAAATGCATCACTGTATGTAACACAGTGCATTGTGTGTGTGTGTGTGTGTGTGTGTGTGTGTGTAGTCAGTATCTTCTCTATCCTTCACCTTTAATATATATTTATGTGTATATGTATTTGTTTTGTTTGGTTTTGGTTTTGGTTTTGGTTTTTTTGGTAGGTGTGCGCCACCACTGCCTGGCTATGTATGGGTTTTTTGTCTGCATGTGTGTCTGTGGGCTGTGTGCATGTGGGCTGTGTGTCTGTGTGCTGTGTGCATGTGGGCTGTGTGCATGTGGGCTGTGTGCATGTGGGCTGTGTGTCTGTGGGCTGTGTGCATGTGGGCTGTGTGCATGTGGGCTGTGTGTCTGTGTGCTGTGTGCATGTGGGCTGTGTGCATGTGGGCTGTGTGCATGTGGGCTGTGTGCATGTGTGCTGTGTGCATGCTGGTGCCTGCCAAGGCCCAAAGAGAGAATCAAATCCTCTGGAAGTGACGTTAGGGGTGACTGGTTGAGAGCCACCATTTTGGTTCTGGGAAATGAGCCTGGGTCCTCTATAAGCTGAGTCATTCCTTCAGTCCCTCCATCTTATTTTTTGAGATAAGGTCTTTCGTTGAACCTGGAGCGCCCTGATTCAGTGATATTGGCTGGCCAGCAGACCCTGAGGATTCCCTTTCCGCTTTCCTAGCCCTGGGCTAGGGGTTATAGACAGACTCTACATGCCCAGCTTGTACAGAGAAGCTGGGGAGGGTTCTCATGCTTGCACAGAAGCCCTTCACTGACCGAGCCTTCTTCCCAACACTTCTTATTTTAGGCAGGGTCTCATGGGGCTGGCCTCAAATTCACTGTTTCCTAGGCTAGTCTTGAACTTCCAATCCTCTGGTGTCCACCGCGAGGGGCTGTGATTGTACCGCCATGCCTGGCTTGAGTTGATTTCTCCAGCGTTTGCACACACAGCTGTGGCTCGCCATGCTCTGAGGCACGAGCCAGACTCGAGCAAAACTGCACACTCACTCCAGTCTGTACGTCTGCCTGTGCCTGCGAATGTTCAAAGAACTCAACCTTTCCAGGGCAGGGTGTGGCTATGCCCTGGACGTCCTTGGAACCTCTATCACTCATCTTATCTGCTAACCTTAGCAACTATCCCCTAGTTCCACTTTAAGGAAGGTCTGTGCTCTCCAAATTGGCAATCTCCTGATAAGAGCCAAGGCCATCTCCTGGGCCCTGATAATCATCCAGCCTGGGTAACTCTCCGGCTGGACTTTGCTTCCCTAGGGCCTGTCATGGAGCTGGCCCAGAGCTGAGTAGAGGGGAAGGGTGCGAGCACAGGGGGGAGCGTAAGCGGAGGGTAGGAGGGTCGGTGGGATGAGGTAGATGAGGTGCGACTGTGTGGGAAGAAGGTGGATAAGCAGCAGGGTGGTGGAGGAGGAGGAGGATGGTGGGAGGGACAGATAAAATGAATAAGGGCAGATATGGTGGTACAGCCTTGAATCCCAGGAGAGAAGGGAGAGCTAGCAGATGTCTGTGAGTTTGTTACTAGCCTGATCTAGAGAGTTGTAGGCCAGCCAGGGCTACAGAATGAGATTTTGTCTTTGAAAAAAATTAAAAAAAAAAAAAAAAAAAGGTGATGTGTAAATTCCACATCTGGGGAAGGTGAACCTTGCTTTGCCTGGCGATGTGGATTTCCTGATTTAGCTTGTACAGCAGGCCTCCCCTTCAGGAGTCCCATCTTCCTCCCACAAAGCAGAACGTCAGGGACTGAAACACAGTCCTGCTGGGCTTTCCCTCCTTCCCGATACTGGCTAAACATCTCTATAATGGCATCTCGCTTCACGAGGACAACAGCGTGGTTTTGTAAAGAAGGACTTTATCACCACCATTTTCTAGCAAAGAAAATAGGCTCAGAGAAGCTAAGTAAATTGTCTGACATCGAACAGCATGTCTAGCAAAATAACATCATTTGAACTAAAACATTGGCTCAAGCCAGCAAGATACCAGAGTCAGGGACTGACCCACCCCAGTGACGATACAGCAGGGAACCATGCTCACAGTGGGGCAGTCAAGGGCACACACATCCTGTATGCACTCAGATCCTGACTTCCAGGCTGATATGGGACGAGTCTTCCAAGGAGACCCTGGAATGGACCATTCCCTTTGCTGGCAGTGTGTCCCTGCATTGTCCTGGTTCCTTCAGAGAAGGCCAAAATGTGGTCCAGGTGTCAACTCCCTGATGACCCTGCAGGATGTCTCCTGGCTCTTCACCATAGGAGCAAAAGAACATCACCACCCATTAGTAATGGTTAACCAACCAGACGCCTCATAAATAAGGAAGCCCAGACAGGACTGCAGAGCTGTTTCCACAGGATGCACTGGGCGAAAATACTAGGGGTGGCCGTTGGAGCTGCCGCCCTCTTGGGGCTGGGGATCATCCTGGGGCACTTTGCCATCCCCAAAGCAACTGACCCTCCGGCCTCCAGTACTTCAGACTCCCAGGACCTGGACTTGGCGATCCTTGACTCCGTAATGGGACAACTAGATGCCAGTCGGATCCGAGAGAACCTTCGGTGAGAAGTAGCAGGTGTGTTCAAACAAACCCCGTTAGCCAGAGGCTTCCCCTGATACACTCCGCTCTGCCCTGCCCACCCTGCAGAGAACTCTCCAAGGAACCACACGTGGCCACCAGCCCTCGGGATGAGGCCCTGGTGCAGCTGCTGCTGGGGCGCTGGAAGGATCCGGAGACTGGGCTGGACTCAGCCAAGACCTCTGAGTATACGGTCCTGCTCTCCTATCCCAGCGCGGAGCAGCCCAACAGCGTGGAAGTCGGTGAGATCAAGTCCAGGGATGTCAGGGTGGTGAGAGCCACTGCTGGGAGCAGTGCTGACTCTGCCTTCTCACTCAGTGGACCCCAGTGGGACGGTCTTCCACTCCTTCCAACCCTTCGAGAAGAATCTGACCGGGGAGCAGGCGGGGCCCGACGTGTTGCAGCCTTATGCTGCCTATGCTCCCCCTGGGACCCCAAAGGTGAGCTGGGACCCTCCCCCCCCCCCGACACTATGATATTTTAGTTCTCCTTGGTTCTCTCCTTCCTCACTCTGATGCAGAGGCATGTGAGAAGTTTTTCAAGGTGAGGTGAGCCTCAAACCCCCTCCACTGACCTCGCCTAGGCTGTTATTCCTATCCTCCATCAGTCATAGTGGCCCCTGCCCAAAGCCTTGTAGGGGACACTAGATAGAGAAGAGAGGAACCGTCTTTAAGGTACATACAGCAGTGGGTAAGGTGGGGAGACAGAACCAAAACTCTTGTTGCTGCTACTCCATCTCTGTACCCTTTGTACCTGACTCCAGCTCTCTGTTTTTCGGTATCAGGGGCTCCTTGTCTACGCCAACCGAGGCTCAGAAGATGACTTCAAGCAGTTAAAAGCTCAGGGCATCAACCTTAAAGGCACTATCGCCCTGACTCGCTATGGGGGCGTGGGACGCGGGGCCAAGGTGAGTAGCTTTGACCAGGCAGGGATGTGGGGGAAGGGCCAGCCTTGGACAGGAAAATAGGAGGAAGAGGACAGAGAGGAAGCAAGCGGCTGGGAGTGGAAAGAGGCGGAGCATTAGTGTCACCTGAACACCTGCTACTACAAAGGCCAACTGGAGAGGCAAAACCAGAAGCACTTAAGTTCTGGATTGTTACCCCTACCCTGTCACCCCACCTTTTCATTCTTTTTTTTTTTCTTTCTTTTTTTTTTTTTTTTTTTTTTTTGGATTTGTTTTTTTCGAGACAGGGTTTCTCTGTGTAGCCCTGGCTGTCCTGGAACTCACTCTATAGACCAGGCCAGCCTTGAACTCAGAAATCCACCTGCCTCTGCCTCTCAGAGTGTCAGGATTACAGGCATGTGCCACCACCACCCAGCTTCATTCTTTCTTTTAAGACAGGGGCACTCTCTATAGCCCTGGCTGTCCTGGGACTCTGTAGACCAGACTCAGAGACATCTGCCGGCCTCTGCCTCTGCCTCTGCCTCCAGAGCACTGGGATGAAAGGTGTGCACCACCATGATTGGAGGGGCTTTTTTCCCCCAAAGACAGGGTTTCTCTGTGTAGCCCTGGCTTTCCTGGAACTCATTCTATAGACCATGCTGGCCTCGAACTCAGAAATCTGCCTGCCTCTGCCTCTGCCTCCCAAGTGCTGGGATTAAAGGTGTGCGCCACCACTGCCCGGCTGGTAACATTCATCTTTTTTATTGTTGGTGAGGTTTTGTTGTTGTTTGTTTGTTTGTTTGTTGAGACAAGGTCTCTCTCGGTAGCCCTGACTATCTTGGAACTTTCTGTAAAGACCAGGCTCTCCCCTAATTCACAGAGATCTGCCTATCTCTGCCCCCTGAGCACTAGGGTACAAGTTTTGCAAAAATGTATCAGCAGTATGTATTGTTTTGTATTTGACTTACTTCACCTAGCTTAACATTTTAAGGTTTCTTGCGATTGTTTGAGGACTTTATTCCTTCTCAAGGCAGACTAGCATTCCATTGTTGGACTGGGATGTGCTAAGTTGGTAGAGTGGTTTCTTGGCATGTACAAGGCCCTCCCTAAATTATTTTTTTTTGTTGTTTGTTTGTTTTTTAAGATTTATTTATTTATTTATTTATTTATTTATTTATTATACGTAAGTACACTGTAGCTGTCTTCAGACACTCTAGAAGAGGGCATCAGATCTTGTTAAAGATGGTTGTGAGCCACCATGTGGTTGCTGGGAATTGAACTCAGGACCTTTGGAAGAGCAACCACTGAGCCATCTCTCCAGCCCCCTCCCTAAATTCTATTCCCAGCAGCCCATAAAGTTGGATGTTCTAGCACATGCCTGAAATCTCAGCACTGGGGAGGCGGAGGCAGGAGGATCAGAAGTTCAAGGTCATCCTTGGCTACTTAGAGAGTCTGTGGCCAGCTGGATTACATAAAACCCTGTCTCCAAACATATATACCACCTCTTAATCATTCATTCATACACTGACGGACATTGGGCTGTTCTCATTTTTCATGTTAAAACTAATGTTGCAGTCAGAGGCCGTGGTGGTGCACTCCTTTAATCCCAGCACTTGGGAGGCAGAGGCAGGTGGATTTCTGAGTTTGAGGCCAGCCTGGTCTACAGAGTGAGTTCCAGGACAGCCAGGGCTATACAGAGAAACCTTGTCTCGAAAACAAACCAAGAAACAAAAGACTAATGCTGTATGAAGGGTATACATCAGTTTTTGTTTGAGAGTGACTCTTCCCCTGCAGTCCTGGCTAGCCTCAACTGCACAACAGTCCTTCTGCTTCTGCTTCTTCTTCCTGCTTGTTGGGATTGCAGGCTTTAGCCACCACAAATGACTTACATTTCACTCTTTTATATACCTGCATAGTATTCCACTACAGGATTCCTAGTGGCCCAAGTAGTTCTACCATAAATGTTTTGGGCCAACATTATCTTGCTCATGGGAAAACAGCAATTCTGATTTCCATGTAGAGAAGAGAGACGAGGCATAGGGCACGTCCCCATCCGTCACTTACACATAGCTTGCTCTGCCTTCTGCAGGCCATCAATGCTGCCAAACACGGAGTTGTCGGAGTACTGGTGTACACGGACCCTGGTGACATCAATGACGGGAAGAGCTTGCCTAACGAAACCTTCCCCAACTCCTGGGGGCTGCCTCCTTCTGGTGTGGAGCGAGGCTCCTACTTTGAGTATTTTGGGGACCCTCTGACTCCCTACCTTCCAGCTCACCCCTCTTCTTTCCGCCTGGATCTTAACAACATCTCGGGATTTCCCCCAATTCCCACCCAACCTATCGGCTTTGAGGATGCGAAAGATCTGCTCTGGTGAGCCTGTGCCCAGTTTGCCCTGACCCTAGACACCTACGGATGCCAAACTTAGCCTCACAGATACTCTCTCCCCCCCAGTAACCTCACTGGACCCTTGGCCCCTGACTCCTGGCAGGGAGCACTGGGCTGTGAGTACAAGCTGGGACCGGGCTTTGAGCCGAATGGAAGCTTCCCAGCTGACAGGTGAGGCAGGGCGTCTCTCTTCCCTCCCTTCCCCTAATTCCCTTCGTCCCTTGATACACCATTACCCAACATTCTCCTCCCTCTTCGAGGCAGTCTCCCAGCCCTTTCCAAAATGGCTTAGTCTTTTCGGGGAGCTCACTGAAAGGCAGTGACCCACCAGACCCCATGGGTCTCCCTGCCCCTCACACTCACTTCCCAATTCAGCTACTCGTTCCGTGAACATGCTCCAGGGCCTGGGCAATGCATTCCTGGCCACTGTCAACTTCCGCATCTGAGCAGCCCTGGCCACCAGGTGTCCCCTCTTCCCAAGCTAAGGAGGCTTCCAACCCACGGAGAGCAGTTTATTTATTTATTTTTTGTTTGTTTTTTAATTCTTTTTTAAAAAAGATTTATTTACTTATTATAAATAAGTACACTCTAGCTGGCTTCAGACACATCAGAAAATGACATCAGATCTCTTTACAGATAGTTGTGAGCCACCTTGTGGTTGTGGGATTTGAACTCAGGACCTCTGGAAGAGCAATCAGTGCTCTTAACATCAGTGCTCTTAACCACTGAGCCATCTCTCCAGGCCAGAGAGCAGCTTTACTTATTGCCTTTCTTGGTCCTGCTGGGCAAGTGATTGATGGTGTCACCTTCCCTCTCTTGCTCTCATTTCTTCTGAATCTGATAAGAGGACAGGCGAGGGCTTAAATTCTAATCAGATCCTTCTTCCCACCCCTAGCGAGGTGAAAGTGAGTGTCCACAACAGGCTGGAGCTGAGAAACTCCTCCAACGTCCTGGGCATCATCCAGGGGGCCGTGGAGCCTGGTGAGCCTGCTTGGACCAAGTCCCACCATTCCTGGAGTCTCTCTGGGTCCCGCCCTGGTTACAGCCCTGCTTGGCCTGCCTGCCCTCTGCTATCCCCTCTCTGCCCCTCTGACTCTGGTCCTCCCTTCAGATCGATATGTGATCTACGGAAACCACCGGGATAGCTGGGTTCACGGGGCGGTGGACCCCAGCAGTGGTACTGCTGTCCTCCTGGAGATCTCTCGAGTCCTGGGGACCTTGCTAAAGAAGGGTGAGGCCATGCTCTCTTCTGGTGACTCCCCTAGAAGCTCCTTCATTTCTGGGGCTCACTTGAACCAGGCATGAGCCCTGGAGGCATTAGTACCCAGGTTCCAGCCCCTGGCCTTGGGAGCCTCAGGATTCAATAACAGATTGCTGATATCTGCAGCCTTCTCCAGGAGCCTCCTGTGTGTCCTGGGAAAGTCAGGCCCCACAGGCTGTGAACATGATCCGTCCAGGCTCTGCCCATAGGGTGCCTTGCTTTTTAAGCCAAGTCTATCCATTCTGGTGACATTCCAGCACTGGAGGCCCTCAAGGGAAGGAATGCTGGGCCCTCAGAGCAAGAGATCATAGGAAGGGAGGAAGCTGAGTGTCCAGGGACAGTCGAGGTAACGAGAGGAGAGGGCAGGAAGGAGGGAGAGGGCTTCTGTTTCTGGGCTGGAAAGGACACTTGTGAGATGAACTGGAGGGCTGTTAGCAGTGATGAAAGGTCAAACAGATGTGGCCAACACCAACAGAGGAGGGCAGGTGGTCAGCTGGAGGACTGTGGCCAGCCAGTCTAGCCTACTTGGGTGAGTTTCAGGCCATGGAGCCCTCATCTCAACAAACAAACAAACAAACAAACAAACAACAAACAAACAAATAAACAAGGGGTTACTTGGACATAGCCAATTTTTTCTTATGCATTTATTATAACTTAATCTCTTAAGTATAGCAGAATCTAAATAATGGATTTTCTATATAGATCATCAGGAATTAATAATAAATACTATGGAGTGGGGGCATTCTAGAAATGAGAAAGAAAAACGGCGAAACCCCTAGCCTGCTCGCTGTACATACAAGTGCACTGGCACACACACTGAACCTTGGTGAGCTAACCTAGGACACACATTGTGTTCCCCTGTCCCGTTGCTGCTCTTTATCTTTCTTTTTTTTTCCTTTCTTTCTTTTCTTTTCTTTTCTTTCCTTTTTTTTTTTTTTTTTTTTTTTTTTTTTGGTTTTTTCGAGACAGGGTTTCTCTGTGTAGCCCTGGCTGTCCTGGAACTTACTTTGTAGACCAGGCTGGCCTCAAACTCAGAAATCCACCTGCCTCTGCCTCCCAAGTGCTGCTGGGATTACAGGCGTGCGCCACCACCGCCTGGCTGCTCTTTATCTTTCAAGATGCCGGCATTTGTCACATTTCCCACAGGCTGGTTGGCCTGACTGCCATCAGACCATCCATTGTTGGCAAGAAAAAGTGTGGGGACTTGTAGCTGCAAACATGTACTCATGCTATATTTAAAGTTTCTTCCTTCAGCCAGAAGGTGAGTGTTAGGTGCAAGCTCGGGCCTCAGCAGGCTGTGGCAAGAGCAGGGCAAACAGTTCAAGGCCAGCCTGGTCTACAGAGTAAGTCTCAGAGCAGCCAGGGCCACAGAGTGAGACTCTTGATGAGCCAATACATAAGTGAATAAATAGGGTCTGAGGTTGCAGGTCAGTGGGAGGCCCGGGGTTGGTCTCAGAACTTGGCAGTGGCAGCAAGAGAGTCAAAGCTCACAGTGACCGTGAAGCCAGGCTCCGAGACAAAAGGTGAGCTCCTTGCTGGGCGGTGGTGGCGCACACCTGTAATCCCAGCACTTGGGAGGCAGAGGCAGGCAGATTTCTGAGTTCGAGGTCAGCCTGGTCTACAGAGTGAGTTCCAGGACAGCCAGGGCTACACGGAGAAACCCTGTCTCGAAAAACAAAACAAAACAAAAACAAACAAACAAACAAACAAAAAGATGAGCTCCTGAATGGTAGGTTGCACGTCTGTGATCTCAACACTGGGGAGGCTGAGGCAGGAGGATAGTGAGCTTATGACCATTCTGTGTTACACAGATAGTTCTGGGCCAAGCTCAACTATATAGCACGACCCTGCTTTAGAAAGCAACAAAGTGAGCCGGGCGTGGTGGCGCACGCCTGTAATCCCAGCACTTGGGAGGTAGAGGCAGGTGGATTTCTGAGTTCGAGGCCAGCCTGGTCTACAGAGTGAGTTCCAGGACAGCCAGGACTACACAGAGAAACCCTGTCTCGGAAAAACCAAAAAAAAGAAAGAAAGAAAGAAAGAAAGAAAGAAAGGAAGGAAGGAAGGAAGGAAGGAAGGAAGGAAGGAAGGAAGGAAGGAAGAAAACAACAAAGTGAGGCTGGGGAGATGGCTCAGCAGTTAAGAGCACTGAGTTCAACTCCCAGCAACCACAACCATCTATAATGGGATCCAACAGCCTCTTGTGGTGTGTTTGAAAAGAGCAACAGTGTACTCATATACATTAAACAAACAAACAAACAAACAAATACATTCTTTTTTAAAAGTTAAAATAACAGAACCAAACAACAATAGATCAGATGATCCAGCTGCAGCCAGAGGTCAACAAACAGGGAGCACGGAGCTGAGGGAGCACTGAGCTGAGGAAGGGGCAAGCATCAGAATCTCAGGGGTGTGGCTGGGGACTGTGCTGTAGCCTGGAGGTGGAAGGCAGGCTGCTGGATGCTGTGGGAGGCAGGGCGGGGCCCTGGGTAAGTCCTCTGCCTCTGGAACCTGTGATGTCTGGGTTGAAGCTGGCGGCGCCGCCTACTGGCTATGATCTTGGGCAGGGCATTTAACTTCTGCCTCAGTTTCTTCAACTGTGAAGTGGAAAGACACTTTTCTTTCCTTTATTTTTATTTTATGTGTATGGGTGCTTTGCTTTTATGATCGCCTGTGTACCTTGTGCATGTTGTACTGTTGGAGGCCAGAAAAGAGTTGCATCCCCTGGAACTGGAGGTGGGAAGCCTCCATGTGGGTGCTTGGAGTAGAACCTGGGTCCTCTGGAAGAGCAACCAGAGCTCTTAAAGGTTGAACATCTCTCCAGCCTCCTTCCCCCTCCCTCCATGCACACGAAGATGCTGTTGTAAGGGTTGATTCGGGATGAAACTATTTGGAGCTATCAATGTACTATCAACAAATGTTTCCTGGGATGCTTAGAGACTGAGGATAGAGGATCAAATTTCCTCAAAGCCAGTCTGCCTTGGACCAGAGAGGAGGTGGGGCATTCAGGTCAAAGGAGAGCTGCTGACTCAAGGATTCCCAGGGTCCAGTGTGTTGAAGGTGGGAGGACTGTCTCCAGGAAGGCTGACAGAAGGGTGCCAGGTGGCGTGGTCTGACCACCTTTCTAGCTCCTCCCTCCCTTCCATGTCCCCAGCCTACTCCCCAAGTCTCTCTGGGTCAGAGGACCCTGCCCTCCTCATGGCTTCTCTCTCTCCAGGCGCCTGGCGACCCCGGAGAACCATCATCTTTGCCAGCTGGGGAGCAGAGGAGTTCGGGCTCATAGGCTCAACAGAGTTCACGGAGGTGAGTGGGCCCCACGAAGGGCAGAGTCGGGAGTCGGAGTCCTCGATGGAGCGGCAATGGACTGACTCCCGTCCCCTCCCTCCCACCCTTCCTTGGCACAGGAGTTCCTCAGCAAGCTGCAGGAGCGCACAGTGGCCTACATCAACGTGGACATCTCTGTGTTCTGTATGGGAGGCTCGGGCAGCTGGGCGTGGGCTGGGAAAGGAAGGGGCTGGGTCTGAACAGGCCTCCCTGCTTCCTTCCACAGCCAATGCTACCCTCCGGGCACAGGGGACACCCCCTGTACAGAGTGTGATCTTCTCTGCCACCAAAGAGGTGCAAGGGGGTGGGGTGGGGTGGGGTGGGGGTGGGGGGCTATGTAGTATAGAATGGGCAGGACTGGAGCCCTCGGATCACAGTTGTTCTGGAGAGTGGGGTCTGGTAGTTGAGGCTGGATTTCCTGAGCCATCAGATGTTCCTCTTTGTACCAGATCAGTGCACCAGGCGCCAGTGGCCTCAGTATCTATGACAACTGGATCCGATATACTAACCGCACTAGTCCAGTATATGGACTGGTTCCCAGGTAAGCCCAAAAACCAGACAGGGAGGGGCTCATAGGCCCAGCATGTCCAATGGCACCCCCAGAGCTGTCTTCTTCCCTCCTCCAGGCTGGGCACGCTGGGTGCGGGCAGCGACTATGCCTCATTCCTCCACTTCCTGGGCATCACTTCCATGGACCTTGCCTATACCTATGACCAGGTGAGTACTCTTCCACGCCACTCCCAGTCCAGACGGGATCTGGTTCGTTCACTAAGCGTCTGTCAAATGCGTCTTAGTTTTGTTTCCTGTTGCTGTGAAAAAATACCTTGACAAAAGCAACTTTGAGGAGGATAGGTTTATTTTAGCACAAGTCCAGGTCCTAGTCCATTGTAGCAGGGAGTCACAGTGGCGGAGCCCCAGAGAATTGAGTGCATTACACTCTCAGTTAGCGAAAGTCATGAGTAGATGCTTGGTCAGTAACCAAATTGTGGTTTATTAAGGCAAATTGTG
Organism: Apodemus agrarius; assembly: GCA_964023405.1. NCBI lineage: Eukaryota > Metazoa > Chordata > Mammalia > Rodentia > Muridae > Apodemus > Apodemus agrarius. The sequence continues at coordinate 143,405,442 of OZ030005.1, forward strand.
GTTTATAAATGTAAAAGGGGAAACCTTGTGTTAGGATGAGGTGTTGAATTGTAACTGGGCATGTTAACTAGGGACGCCAAAGGGGGCTTTTGATTGGCCAAATAAGGGGCTAGACCTTGGCGGAGCTTTAGGAATGTCATCTCACAGTTTTTAGCAGGGCAGGGGGAATTGGGGAGAAAGGCAAGACCTGCTCTAGCTGGCCAGAGTCCCCTGTGTCCTCCCATAACAAGACAGACTCCCACAGATATGCCCATAGGCCATCCGGATTTAGATACTTCCTGAGACTCCATCCCAGATGTTTCTAGATTATATCAGATAGACAATTAAAACTAACCGTCAGCACTGGGCAAGGCTGGCTTTGCCAGGCTCCCAGCCTGTTTTCTGCTCGTCCCTCACTTGCACTGGTTGTCTGATTTGAAGTTGCCCCACCTTACTAATTCTACAATGCGGTCACATCATGTTACGCCTTACTCAGAACAAGGAAAAGACTGCTGTCAGTCAGCTCTAATCAAGAGATGTTAGGGAAGGTTCACATGTTGTGGGGATTGAGGTGGGACTACAGTGCATCCAGCTGTATCTCTTGAGGGGATACTCTAAATCCCTTCCCCCCTGGCTCTGCTGCCCTTGGGTGGCGGAGCTGGGATTCCTATATCTGACTTTCTGTTTGGGTGATACCAGGCAGGTTAGCCTCTGACCCTCAGTTCCTCTCCTCTGGAAGTGGAAATTCTGAAGCTCACACAGCTCGCATTGTGGCCTACTGTGGGTACCCAGATTTACCACCCCAAGACTACCGCCTCTTCCTTATTCCTCTAGAGCAAGACCTCAGCCAGGATCTACCCGGCCTACCACACAGCGTTTGATACGTTTGATTATGTGGAGAAGTTTCTGGACCCTGGTGAGGAAGGGGACAGGGGCACTCTGAGACTGATAGGATGGGCCGAAGATGCAGCCCTGGCCTTGTGTCCCCTCCATAGATTTCAGCAGCCATCAAGCTGTGGCCCGGACTGCCGGGAGTGTGCTTCTCCGGCTCAGTGACAGCCTCTTCCTGCCCCTTAACGTCAGTGACTACAGTGAGACACTACAGAGTTTCCTGCAGGCTGCTCAAGACGGCCTTGGTACTCTGCTAGAGAAGCAGAACATCAGTCTGGGTATGCACACCCCAACACGGAGTCTTGGGGAGCCCTGTGTCCCCAGCGAGGGCTAAGCCAGGTGTTCCCCACTCAGGGCCCTTGGTGACCGCAGTGGAGAAGTTTAAGACGGCAGCTGCAGCCTTGGTCCAGCACATCTCGACACTGCAGAAGAGCAGCCCCCAGTCAGTGTCGGCAGTGGGCAGGTGTCCGGGAGGGGCACTGGGCATGCGTGGGGCTAGCAGCCGGAACTGCTGGCTGGCGGGGTGACGCACACGCTCGCTCTCCAGTCCTCTGCAGGTACGGATGGTCAACGACCAGCTAATGCTCTTGGAACGAGCATTCCTGAACCCGAGGGCTTTCCCAGAGGAGCGATACTATAGGTGAGCCTGAGGGGTGGGACAAAGGCCTCCCACCCAGAGCTTCCCTGTGTCACACTGCACAGTCCACTCCACGGGTGGCTGGGGACTGAGGCCCATCCTGCACTGCTGGAAGCCCTTGCTTTCAGACTAGACAGGAGGCTTATGCTTGCGTATCGACAATGAGTTCAGGTAACTTCTCACTGACCCTCTGCTCCCCTTTTCTCCCCAGCCACGTGCTCTGGGCACCCAACACAGCCTCTGTTGCCACATTCCCAGGTCTGGCCAATGCTTGGGCCAGGGCGGAAATCAACTCCGGACCTGAAGCTTGGGCTGAAGTACAGAGGCAGCTCAGCGTGGTAGTAATGGCCCTGGAGGGTGCAGCGGCCACCCTGGCACCCGTGGCTGACCTCTGACCCCAGCCCTGTCCCTTGGGTTGTTTATCTTGCATCTCTCACACCTATTTCTCTGGGGTATGTTCCCTTTTCTGAGGCCAGGAGTAGGTACAACCAGCAAACACTCTCCAGCTTGTAAAGCAGCAGCTGGGGTCCCTGCAGTTAAGGACAGCTGCTTGTGGCAGTGGGTGAAACTAGGGCCCAAAGTAGTGTAGAGGCTAGCCCGTTGCTCAACCTTCTTCCCCTGCTTTCTCTCCCCTCTTAACCCTCAAATAAATGAAGTTTAAAAGCTCCTGTTATCGTTTGGAAATCATAACGAGTTCCTTTTATTGTTTGGAATCTTGAAGAACCCTAGGTGCTCTAATCTAGGCCTGGTGGGAGATGAGGCCCTCTCAAGCTGGAGATCCAGGTCTGGGAATGTCCTTGTCTTCCTCCGCCATGACCACCTCCTCCAGCGTATGTCCCCGCAGCTTGCTTCCCACTAATATGTGGCAGGTACCAGAGGGTGGGAGTCCTTCCTCAGAGTACTGACCCCTCAGGAATACAACTCTGTCTTTATCCAAGGTCAGTCCATGGGCCTGGCACAGGTCCTGTGCTTCCTGGAGTCCATCCAGGGCCAGAAAGTGTACTATGAAGTCCAAAGGCAAGGTCTGTCCTTTTGGAGTGCTCAGGGCACGGGCCAGGCGGGCCAGGGCTTTGCGGCGGGCATGCCCAATGTGTTCCTGCACTGCGCAGCTCTGTAGGTAGGGCAAGGTGCGAAGCAGGCGAAACAGTCGGGCATGGTTGTCTTCCCGGAAGGCAGCATCCACAGCCAGGGCAGTCTGAAGGGGTGGGCAGGCACGCAGGGCGGCCGGCAGCTGCAGAACCTCCCGCAGGGCCTCCACAGAACCTATGAAGGCAAGAAGCAGAGAGAAACAGGATGCCTGATGACTGCTGGACCAGGCAGACCTGTCCCACCCCTTCCAGGCCAGAGCTATTTATATCTGCGCTACTCCTGGACAAGCTCATCTCCAAAAGCTTGGTTCTGCCTACCTGCCCGCTCCAGTCATATTCCCTCAGAGAGGCTACCCCATTTCCTCTCTCCTCTTCTAAGAAAGATCCAACCATCAGATCCTTCTCTGGTCTTTCTGATGTGCCACAAGACCCGACCTCCTTCAGTCTAAATAAATCCTTACAGGGCAGAAGTGGCCAGTGTTCTCCATTTACACAGGGACAGAGGCCAAAATAACGTAAAGGCTTGCCTCAGGCTGTCCTGGGGCACAGGCTATGCTAGACCCAAACTTAAGATTTCTTCTGACTTAGGGTTCCCACTGCTGGCCAGTGGCTGCTGGCTTCCCTACACTTACCCTCTCCCTATCTGGAAAAGGTATGTTTTTGAGGAAGACTCTGCTCTAGTTTCCTTTCCAGGAAATCGTGGTCACTGGAACCTTGGGCCACTTTTATAAATTAGTGAATTTAAGAGTCACTGTGTGTGTGTATGACCCAAATATACTGTATCCACATATAAAATCACCAAAGAATCTGCCTGCCTCTGATTCCAGTGGACACAAGGCGCTGTCACCATGCCCACTCAGGACTTTACTGTAATTAAACAAACCACCCGCCCGGGGGCGTGGTGGCGCACGCCTGTAATCACAGCACTTGGGAGGCAGAGGCAGGCGGATTTCTGAGTTCGAGGCCAGCCTTGCCTACAGAGTGAGTTCCAGCACATCCAGGGCTACACAGAGAAAAGAAACCCTGTCTCGGAAAAAAACAAAAACAAAAACAAAAACAAAAAAACCAAAAAACAAAAAACAAACAAAACACCCCCCCCCCAAAAAAAAACCCAAAAACCAAACCACCCACAGAAGGGAACCTTTTAGTAACTCCTGTCAGATATATTTATGGGCCAGCCCATGGAGTAGTTCTTAAAAGTTTGGAAAGCACTTTCTAGATCAACTCGCTCTGTACTATCCCACTCCTTCCACCTCTACTATGTTGAAAACAACCCCAATTTGAGAATGGCAGGCCTGATGTCCCAATTCGGGGCTCTTACCAACTGACTTTTTCAGAGAGAAGCTATTGCTGAGTGATGGAAGTTATCGTACTCCCAAGCTACAGTTCGCCGTTGCTGCTAGAACTGCTTCCCCCCCACCCCTAAGCTCCTCAGGTCCCGGCATTTGTTCTCTGGGATCCGACTCACCCAAGTTGTAGAGCAGAAACAGGCCCTGAAAGGCAGCCTGGCGGGGGTGCGGGGCTTTGCTCCGGGCGTAGCAGCGCCGTAGCGAACCGAAGCCTTCCTGTACCTGAGTCTGAAGCAGCACCGGGTCCACCGCTCCGCGCGTCTCTTCTGGCCGCACCCGAGCCACCACGGCCAGCAGCGTGGCCAACGCAGCCTCCAGCACCGCTGCCGCGTCCGCGTCGCCCACGCCCTGCAGCGACAGATCCAGCCGCACTGCGCGCAGGCGATCGGCCACGAAGCTCGCCACCTCCGCGCACGACGCGTCGGCGCGGTCAGCCACCTCACCGGCCAAATAGCGCACCGTGGCCAGGAGCACTGGGGGCGGCCGCAGCAGGTTTGGCGGGGGCCGGGGTTTGCCCGCTGCCGGCCGGCTGTACTCCTTCACTGTACGCCTCGGGTCGGCTCGGGGAGCGTTCCCACCGCCGCCTGGCTCCACCTCCAGTCGGTGCAGGCGGCGCTCGCGTTCGCGTCGGGCGCGCTCGGCGGCCGGGCACATGTCTGGGCACAGGCCCATGGGCAGTTTGCAGCCGGACATGGCAGGGCTGTAAGCAGAGGACGCACACTCAGCATTGCCGGGCCAGCGGAAGCGTGGCACTGCATCCTGCCGCGGGCTCGGGGAACAGGCTTGGGCCCCAGTTAGGCTGGCCCACCCCGACTCACGCGGCTTTCTCGATTTGCCGCTCCCGCGGCCTTTAGAAACGCCTCCCATAATCCACCGCGTCTGGCTTCGGTTTTTCCCCTTAAATCGTCCCATGATGCACCGGTTTGTAGTCCAGCGATGAGGCCACACCTCCCCAGGTCTGGTTGTTGGTTTAGATTTTTGTTATTGCGTATGTGTCCATCATTTCTTTAACAAACTAAACTAGTGCTGCGTGTCTGTCATTCTTCATTGTTTCCCTATGCGTTTTGTTCTAAGACAAGATCTCACTATGTAGCTCTGGATGGTCTGGAAGTCACTATATAGACCAGGCTGACTAAACTCAATAGAGATCCGCCTGTCTCTGCTTTCCAGTTCCGGGATTAAAGGCGGGGCTCACACATTCATAGGTATTGTTAGCATTCAGTCTAAGCTCCACCTCACAGTTACCTGGCAACAACCAGGTATGCTCCGCCCCACACTTACCTGGCAAAAACTAGGTAAGCCCGACTCACTATAAAAGGGGCTGCTTGCCCCCTCCTCTCTCCGCGTGCTCAGGCTGGCCTCTATTTCCCTATTCTCTCTGTCTCTCTGTGTCTGTCTCTCTCTCTGCCTTTCTCTGTCTCTACTACTCTCAACTCCCCTCTTTATGTCCTGAATAAACTCTATATTCTATACTATACCGTTGAGTGGCTGGAACTTAGGGGGAAGGAATGCCTTGACATGAGCCCGCTGAGGAGCCCCCTTCCCCCATACCTCGCCACACCACCATAGAACATATTCCCCCTCTCTTTTATCTTTTTTCTTTCTTTCTTTCTTTCTTTCTTTCTTTCTTTCTTTCTTTTTTTTAAAGATTTATTTATAGCCGGGCGGTGGTGGCACATGCCTTTAATCCCAGCACTTGGGAGGCAGAGGCAGGTGGATTTCTGAGTTCGGGGCAGCCTGGTCTACAGAGTGAGTTCCAGGACAGCCAGGACTACACAGAGAAACCCTGTCTCGGAAAAAAAAAAAAACAAAAAAAGATTTATTTATTTTACATATATGAGTACACTGTAGCTGTACAGATGGTTGTGAGCCACCATGTGGTTCCTGGGATTTGAACTCATGACCTTTGGAAGAGCAGTCAGTGCTCTTAGCCACTGAGCCATCTCTCCAGCCACCCCCCCCTTTTTTTTTTTTTTTGTTTTTTGTTTTTTGTTTTTTGTTTTTTTTTCCGAGACAGCGTTTCTCTGTGTAGTCCTGGCTGTCCTGGAACTCACTCTGTACACCAGGCTGGCCTCGAACTCAGAATCTGCCTGCCTCTGCCTCCCAAGTGCTGGGATTACAGGCATGCGCCACCATGACCGGCTTTTTCTTTCTTTTCTTTCCCCCCCCCTTTTTTTTTTTTTTTTTTTTTGGGTTTTGTTTTTTCAAGACAGGGTTTCTCTGTATAGCCCTGGCTGTCCTGGAACTCACTCTATACACCAGGCTGTCCTGAAACTCAGAAATCCACCTGCAGCCTGGCAGTGGTGGCGCCACACCTGTAATCCCAGCACTTGGGAGGCAGAGGCAGGTGGATTTCTGAGTTCTAGGCTAGCCTGGTCTACAGAATGAGTTCCAGGACAGCCAAGGCTATACAGAGAAACCCTGTCTTGAAAAAACAAACAACAACAACAACAAAAAAAACCAAAGCAAAAACAAAAAAAAAAAAAAAAAAAGAAATCCACCTGCCTCTGCCTCCCAGAGTACTGGGATTACAGGTGTGTGCCACCACTGCTCGGCTTCTTTTATCTTTTTATAAACATAACAGGTATGATTTGTTAGACGCAGCTTATTCAACTGTTGGTACAATGTAAACTCAACCACAGACTATACTAAGCAAATGGACCTGGTTGTGTTGATACACGTTTTATTCACACATATTTAAGTTTCATGAAAATTTCACTAGTCAAAGAATTCTTTACCTTCCAACCATAGAAAGAAAGGAAGAAAGAAAGAAAAGAGAAAAAAAGATTCTCGAGAGCCTTACAAAAAAAAGGCAGTGGGCCAGGTCTTGCTACAGACCCTGGCTCTAGACGGGTGAACTGACAGATCAGTGGCCCAGATGCCACTAATAAAACAGACAGGCAGGAGCAGAAGTTCAAGTCTGATCCCACGGGGGCAGGCGCGTCAGAGCTGAGAAGTCTCTGCTTTGCTCATACTTGATCCAGTTGATACAGAAATGGCCCCTGCGATCACAAGAGCAGGAAACAAGGCCAGGTCCCAAGGAGAGAGGAGAGGAGGCTGGCAGTGGTGGCGGCGACATCCCAGGAGGGGCCCCCTCAGGGCAAGTGCTCACGGAGGGCCTCCGCCCGTTTCAGGTACTCAGCTGCCTTCCTCTTCACCCCCTCCCGGCGGGCAGGGGATGGGTCACCTGGAGAAAGCAGACGGCCCGACTGCATTCAGAACCCCTGGTCGGTCGCAATGTCTTTTTCCCTCCCTGGGCCCTCGTGTGTCTTTGCCCCATTTTATGAGGCCATTAAAAAAATTAAGGGAAAATTCTGCCCAAGGTCTCCGAGAGTTGACCTGTGAGAAACAGAAGCTCACGGTCCTTCGTCCTTTAGACATGTGTGTGTGAGGGGGCGTGTGAGGGTCAGCGGCGCGGGTCTCCCCTCACCGCGCCTGAGGTGAGGTCTCTCTTCCTCTGCGGTCAGGCTCGTCTGCCCTCCAGTTTCTGGGGAGTCTCCTGTCCCTGCCTCCCATCTTGTCACCAGGACCCTTGGTTTCCTGACTCTGCTGTGGCACGCTGTTTGGTGTGGGCTCTGGACATTCTCGTCCAGGACTTCCTGCTTGCATGGCTCGCGCGTTACCAACTGTATCAGCTCCCCGGTCCTTCGCTTTCCTCTCTCCCTCCTCCTCACTGCCCTACCCACCTGAGACGCCCCGAAGCAGGATGTGCACCCCATCTTGGTAGCCTTGCAGAGCCGCGGCGTAGGCACCAGCCTTTTCACTGCGCAGGGCTTGAGTGATGAGTTGTGTGGCCTGGCCGATGTAAGCTGGGGCAGCCTCTCCATCCTCAGCCCCTCCCTCCTCCTGCCCTCCTGGCTCCCAGGGCTCCTGGTCCGGCCTTTTGGACTGCACCTCTATGGCTGCCAGCTCCCCTGTGTGGGTGGGGCTGGGGCCTGTATTTTCTGTAACGCAACAGAGTGGAGTCAGGGCCTGTTGCCTACCCCAGGTGTCACCAGGACACCAAACTGTCCCGCTGTTGGCTGGACAACTCCGAGTTCATTTGAGAAGAGGAAGCAGCTGGGATCTGCTTCCTCGGTTTGGCTCAGGAGGTTTTGTGAAGCTCGGTTGGTTATTATTGTCGAGTGCGTGAGTGCGTGAGTGCGTGAGTGTGTGAATGCGTGCGTGCGTGCGTGCGTGCGTGCCGTGGCTGGAGGACAGGGTCTGGGTTTGTTTTCTTTAATCATCTCTGGTGGAATCCGGGGATGGAACCAGGTTGCCAGGCTCATGGGGCAGGGCTTTCACCCTCTGAGCCATCTTGCTGGCCCATGACTTGAACCTCTCTGGTCTTTCTGCTCCTGCCTCGTAAGTGCTAGCATTCAGGGTGCGCCAAGGCCAGCTGCAGCAGGTCCGTGAGCAATAGGACCCTGTGGTGATGTGCGACCCAGAGTGTGCTAGAGGAGGACTCAGCTCCGTCCTCCACGGCTCCTGACAGAGCTTCTCACGGCCATGGGGGTCTCCCTTCACGCCCCTTAGCTCCGCTACCCCATACCTGTTCCTTACCCTCTTTGGAGTAAGGGTCGAAAAGGGCGAGTTCAGCCTCGGAGAGGGGACCTGGAGCTGGGGAGCTGGTCGCGTCCTCCGTGCCGTCACAGCTGAAGAGAAGGTCCAAGGCCTCCTGGGCAGGGCTGGATGGGAGGGGGTCCACTGAGGAGAGAGCAGAGGGACACTGACTGCGCTTACTGTTCCTCGGAGTTCAAAACCGCATCTCCATCTTGAGTAACCCTGGCAGCAGCCATGGGTATTGACAGGGCCACTAATAGGTTGCCAAACCCTATCTAATAGCTGAGCAAACGAAGCTCAGAAAAGAAAATGACGCTCCCCCCCCCCTAGGTTCTTGAGGCCCCACCCCTTCCCTGACCCCAATATACCTGGTGCCTCCAGCTCCTCCCGGCCCCTCCTTTCTGCAGGCAGTGGCTGGAGTAGCCGGGCCTCCTCAGGAGGTGGTGTGGGGATGAGAGGGGGTGGCAGGATTCGCAGGTCCCTGGACGCCTCAGAAGGCCGTGTCACCTCCCCGCCCTGCAGGAGACAAAGTCCAGCAGGGGAGAGGGTCAGGAACATAGCTGGTAGGGAGGGGAACTGTTCCGGGGACGGGAGAGCGGACAGACTTACCCGGAAGAACTCCTTGAGCTGGGGGCTGTTGTTGAGTGCAGGGATGGGAACCGTGAAACGCAGCAGGTCCTCTGCGCCCTTGCGCCGCTCCTCGATCACAGAGGCTTCAAACCGCCCTGCAGAGCCCGGGACAGGAGGGCAGCAGTGTCATGGGAGCGTCTGTGCTCTCTCTGCGTTCCCTCTGTCTCTGTCTCTCAGTCTCTCAGTCTCTGTCTGTCTCAGTATGTAACTAGCTGGTTTTTGAACTAGCTATGAAGACCTCAAACTCAGAGATGCACCTGCCTCTGCCTTCCATGTGCTGGGATTAAAGGTGTGGGCTATCATGCCGACAAAGGCCATTTGAGGCTTGGATGTAATCAGGAGGGAAAGAAGGCTCAGAGAAGGAGGTGACTTGCTCACAGAGCAAGGTCACAGAGCAAGAGCTGTTTCACTGCTGGGCAAGGTGGAGCACACCTGTTAGCCCATCCTTGGGAAGCTAAGGTAGGAAGATCGTTCAAAGTTCAAGGCTAGCCTGGACTATATTTGAGGTTTTGTCTCAAGAAATTGGTAAAAACAAAAACAAAACAAAACCAACAGCAGATGCAAAGCCACCTGTGGTCTAGTCTAGCCGCACCTGAGCGGGCTGGGGCCCGGCCTGACCCCGTCTCACTGGCCGAGGTGACCTGCCAACAACACACAACTCTGGGAACTCTTGTGATTAATGGGTTAACAGACTGCTGGGTTCTCTGCTGTAAGAACTAGCTTGGTTTTCTCACTCATGTCCCCCTTGACTTTCTCCCCGCCACCTTGGGGCTCTGCCAGCAACAGAGCCATCCGCAGATGTGGCCTCTGAACTTTGGATCATATGTTAAACTAAGTGTCTTTCCTATAGTAACCAATGCATCCTCTGTGTCATTGCAACTGAGTCTCAGTTTCCCCATATTTCAATGAGACCATCTCAGAAGGCTCATCCAGTTTTCCAGAGATGTCTGCTCAGGGTACAGGATCACACTCACAGTCCCCATCAGACAGGCTCCCCTTTGCCTGAACCCACCTGCACACTAGGGCAGAGGTTCTGACTCAACACTCACCAAACACCTGGGCACGGGGGAAAGCCGGAAATTCCTCTAGGCGACGGAAGAGGTTGCGGTGAGTATAGGCCAAGTCTCCATGAAGCTTACGGAAGTCACTGTATCGCTTCCAGACTACTACCTATGAGGCAGGCGAGAACTGACCTGGACCAGCCCAGGTGGAAAGTGGCCTTCCGGTACTCAGTATATCCTAGAGTCTGAGAAGGGCTGCACACACCCTCTCCAGCACGGGCCAGGGAAGAAGGCAGGCCCTTGACATTACCAGCTAGTCCCTTACTGATGCTGAGTATGTGTACGGGAACAGCCCCCCTTTCCCAGGGGTCTTACCTCTTTGATATCCTCTGGGTCCTTCTTTGAGATGAACTGAGAAAGGAAAGGCAGGGTCAGGTGAGACTAGACCCGACAAGCAGCACTGCCCTCAAACAGTCCCCTCAGAGCAAAGCGCCTGCTGGGATGAATGGGCCCTGGCCTTCAGGCTTTGAGCACATGTTCCTTTGGATTTCTGCACACAGGGTTTCATGGAGCCCAGGATGGCCTCAGACTGTAGCAGAGGATGGCTGTGTGCTCCAAACCCTTCTCTCTGCCTCCAGAGAGGGGTGTGGGGTGTGTGGGGGTGGGGTGTGTGTGTGGGTGTACCCTGGAAGAACAGAATTGGCCTGAGACAGAAATAACACGTTTTGCTATTATGCTTATAGAGGTTTTACTGTTTACAGTAAGGTTGTGCAGTTTGGAATCATTAACAATTTTCAGAACATCCTTTCCTTTTTTTCTAGGTCTCAGCAAATCAGACGTGATTAAGATGCCCATTTAAAAGCTAAGGGTGGCCAGGCGTGGTGGCGCACGCCTGTGATCCCAGCACTTGGGAGGCAGAGGCAGGCGGATTTCTGAGTTCGAGGCCAGCCTGGTCTACAGAGTGAGTTCCAGGACAGCCAGGGCTACACAGAGAAACCCTGTCTCGAAAAACCAAAAAAAAAAAAAAAAAAAGCTAAGGGTGGGGACTGAAGAGGTGGCTCAGTAGTTAAGACCGTGTCCTGATCTTCCAAGGACTACAGTTCCGTGCCCAGAACAGCATGTATGGCTCACAATCTTTTGTAACTCCAGCTCCAGGGGATCAGAACTGATGTACCTCCCTCTGACCTCCACAGGCATCCAAGCACAGTTGGGATACAGTCACACAGACACCTACATCAGTAAGGAATAAGGAGGCCGGAGAGATGATCCGAAGGTAAAAGCACTGACTGCTGTAACTGAGCACCTGGGTTTGGTTCCCACCACTCAGATGGAAGATAGAAATCATTTCTAAGTCCAATTCTAGGAGATTCAATACCTCTTCTGACCTTTGAGCTCACCAGGCTTGTATTTGGTGCATATCACGGGCAAAACATTCATACATATAAAATAAAAGTAAGTCTGGAGCTGGGTCAGTGGCTCAGAGGTTTAGAGCATTGGCTGCTTTCTAGTGGACAGAAGTTCTATTCCCAGCATCAACATGAGGGCACACGATGGCCTGTAATTCCAATCTACAGGGATCTACCACCCTCTTCTGGCTTTCTTGGGTATTGCATGGATAGTGCACAGATACATATGCAGAAAAAACACCCATACATGGTCTTTTTATTGTTTTCTGTTAAAAAAAAATATGTTAAAAAAATTTTTTTTTATTTTTTGGGTTTTTTTTTTTTGAGACAGGGTTTCTCTGTGTAGCCCTGGCTGTCCTGGAACTCACTCTGGAGACCAGACTGGCCTTGAACTCAGAAATCCGCCTGCCTCTGCCTCCCAAGTGCTGGAATTAAAGGCGTGCGCCACCACTGCCTGGCCAAGGCACACACTTTTAATCCCTGGGGAGGCTGCACTGGGAGGCAGAGGCAGATGGATGTCTATGAGTTCGAGCCTGGTCTATAGCACAATTTCCAGGACAACCAGGGCTACACAGAAAAATCCTGTCTCAGGAAAAAAAGGAAAAAGGCCAGGTGGCGCACGCCTTTACTCCCAGCACTTGGGAGGCAGAGGCAGGTGGATTTCTGAGTTCCTGAGTTCGAGGCCAGCCTGGTCTACAGAGTGAGTTCCTAGACAGCCAGGGCTACACAGAGAAACCCTGTCTCGGGAAAAACAACAACAACAACAACAACAACAACAAAAAAACAACCCCAAAACAACAACAAAAAGAAAGAAAGAAAGAAAGAAAGAAAGAAAAGGAAAAAATTTAACTGAATAAGTCTAAATAAATTATAAAATAAAATGATCATCCTGCTGTAGGGTGCTGGGGAGGGAGGGAGGGAGGGAGGGAGGGAGGGAGAGAGCGAGAGCGAGAGCGAGAGCGAGAGAGAGAGCGAGAGAGAGAGAGAGAGAGAGAGAGAGAGGCATTTCTCTAGTACTGAATGAAAAAAGGAAAAAATATTGCATGTGTAAGGCATGTGACTAGGTCTAAAATGCTAACAGGAAGACATAAGAAAGGGCCCTGAATGCCCTTCCATCCTTCCTACCCTCTGGCCATCTTCCTAGAGACAATTATATTTGTTGCTTTTTTTTTTTTCATGGGAAAATGTAAGCTATTGGGCATAAGCACAGCCTTGAAGTATCTGAAATTCTGACTCAGATTGCTTTGGGAGTGACATTTATGTGTTTGCTTCCTTTTAACAGTTGACAAGTGCACTAATCAAACAGTTGCCTAGCTTAAAAAAAATTTAAGGACAAGAAAATGTATTGTCAGTCTTCAGGCAGCAACTAGGTTTCTCCCGTTGGAGGCCTCCATAGCTACAGGCCCTTGGGTAAAATTCTAAAAGCATTCTTTCATGCTGATGTTTCTACAAACTCATTTTAAGTTTTATTGTTATAAATACCAATTTCAGCTTATTGACTTCCTTATCAGTGAAGACCAGTCTTTTTTGAGTTTTTAAAACCACAAATATAGCCGGGGCGGTGGTGGCGCATGCCTTTAATCCCAGCACTTGGGAGGCAGAGGCAGGCGGATTTCTGAGTTCGAGGCCAGCCTGGTCTACAAAGTGAGTTCCAGGACAGCCAGGGCTACACAGAGAAACCCTGTCTCGAAAAACCAAAAAATAAAAAAACAACCCACAAATATTATATAAACATGTATATAATATATAAAATAAAAATCATATATACGTATACACACATATATACATATATGTGTGTGTGTATATATATATAATTTTGTAAAGAGCTTTTTTTATAGTTGGGCACGGTAGTGCACTCATTTAATCCCAGCACTTGGGAAACAGATGCAGGCGGGTCTCGGTGACTTCTGGGCCAGTCTAGTTTACATAGTGATATCCCAACAGCCAGGTCTGTCTCAAAAAATGAAAAATAAAACGTATGTGTAGGGGGAGATTTTACGTATCAAGCAGGGAAAATTACCAGAAGCTACTCTAAGCGATTAGAGAAGGAATATTTGGGTTAATCTGGAGTTTTCTTGCTTTGAGAAATCTGCAGACCGCGTCCAAACATCACCACCAATAGGGCTGGGGTACCGGGCGGGCTGCGAGCCGTGCGTGCTCCAGACTTTAAAATTGACCCTCAGCCCCGCCCCAGGCGGTGAGGAACCGTGAGTCGGCGGCCTCAGACTCTTCTTAAAGGGGAAATCCATTTGCGTAGGCCAAACCGCGACCTCCCTGAAGCTCTTTGCCTTTAAGGTACAACACGGGTCCCGAGCTGCTTAAAAGGGTAATGTTCCCTGCTGGGTCCCACCTCACCTGAGCGGTTACTTTGTACTCCGTGTAACCCTTGGGGTGGGTCCTAGGGTCCGAGACTGTGTAGTGTCGCAGGAAGTCATCCTTCGCCTGGCGCGACATAACAGCGGTGCTGGCCGCCGGCTCCTCCTCCTGCACGTCGCCCCCGCTCGGCGTGGTGAGCCTCCTGCCACCGCCAGGATCTGGCCTGAGCCCTTCTTCAGGCCCAGGGACCTAGTCGCAAGTGACAGAGCCGTTCTTGGCTTGGGGGTGTGGCTAAGGGAGTGTCTGACAAGTTCTAGGATATTGGTAAAGCGGAGTTCTAGGTAGAGACTAAGGATTGGTTGTTTAGGAGAGGATTTACTAGCTGGCCTCGTGGCTTGTGATTGAGCCCACCTCACCCTAATGTAAACCCTCCTTACAGACCTCCGAAACTTCTCCTTATTTCTCTTCTTTACACTCAACCAGCCTCTTATTTATGAATTGTTTTGAGCTACGATCTCTGCTGTGTTGACCAACTTCTGGGCTTAAAATATCCTCCTACCTAAGCCTCCTGAGGATCTGGAATTTTAAGTGCTTGGCATAGGGCCTAACCCTTGCACCTTTCATTGTGTTCAAAATGTGCCTGGCAGAGCCAAGAAAGTTCACTGCATCCCTGTGCGGGATTGGCTGGGGGACTGACATTTTCTGACAGTGAAAGAGCTGGATAGTGATAGAGGCTCTGAATCACAACTCTTATAGTTATGTCTATTTGAATTCCTCTTAACTGCTTCAAATTTAGGGAGATGGGACGTTGAGATGATCTCATGTAGCCCAGGTTGGCTTCAGACTCTATGGAGTTGAGGCTAGCCTTGAATTTCTGATCTTCCATTTTCCACCTCCCAAATGCTGAGACCACAGGTAATCATCGCATTTCCCTCTTGTAACTGCACGCACCTAGTTGTTCATCTATGGAAAGGGGTCGTTGTCACAGTGTCTTCTGTAACAGACCAGATCAAGTGCATGCTGGCACAATACAGGCACAGTGAAAACCCAACACCAGGTCAAGGCCAAATTGGTGAGAAAGATGTATCAATAATGTTTTCACTGAACATAGATTCTAGCACATTCACCACCACCAGAAATCCCGTCTTCAAATGGGAAAGAGTGGATAAAAGAACCATTAAAAAATCTGAGGAGATGTTGGCTGTGACGGTGCATTATGCTTTTAGTCCTGACACTAGGAAGGCAGAGGCAGGTGGATCTCTGTTTTGAGGGGGAAAAAAAACCAAAAAACAAACAAACAACAAAATAAACTATTTGTTATGCTCAGCCCAGGGAGTAGCACTATTAGAAGGCTTGGCCCTGTCAGACAGAGTAGGTGTGTGGGAGTGGGCTTTGAGACGCTCCTCATCCTAGCTGCCTGGAAGTCAGTCTTCCACCAGCTGCCTTCAGATGAAGATGTAGAACTCTCAGCTCCTCCTGCACCATGCCTGCCTGGATGCTGTCATGCTCCTGCCTTGATGATACTGGACTGAACCTCTGAACCTGTAAGCCAGCCCCAATTAAATGTTGTTCTTATAAAAGTTGCTTTGGTCATGGTATCTGTTCATGATGAGAATTACGGCCTAGGGATTCCCCGTGCCTAACTCTTTTTTTTGTTTTTGTTTTTGTTTTTGTTTTTTTTTCGAGACAGGGTTTCTCTGTGTAGTTCAGGCTGTCCTGGAACTCACTTTGTAGACCAGGCTGGCCTCGAACTTAGAAATCCTCCTGCCTCTGCTTCCCAAGTGCTGGGATTAAAGGTGTGCGCTAGCACGGCCCGGTGCCCCGTGCCTAACTCTTAAATGACCCCGAAGGGTCAGAAATTTAGCCCACTCTTTGTTGGAAACTGGGTGAAAGGTCACGTTCCTTGGGCCTGCCCAAGAGTGCACGCATCCCACGGGCCTGCGCTGTCCAGCCCCAGGCCTGGGAGGGTCCCTGTGTCCTTTCCCGTCTCTCCTCCATGGAGCAGCTGGGGTGCGGGCGAGCGGGTATGGGCCGGTGGGGTCACCGCTCGGGCTGTGGGGCTCGAACCTGTCGGGTGCTCAGGTCCCCAGGCGCCTGCTGCTGGTTGGAGGACCTTGAGTATGTGGTCCTGGCCCTGTGGCAGGAAATGCGTAACAGGAAGTGAGCTAACTAGTTGCTACCTAGCTTCTATAGAAAACTGATTGGTCCTTGGAGCACGGGCTTAGATAATTTAAACTGATTGGTTTAGAAGCTATGGAGTGGTACAAATCAATTGGTTCGCACTGTGCGGGCTCTCGATGCTAAAGAATGATTGGTTTGCGTTACGCGGGTTTTGTTGTAAACCTATAAAAACTGTTCTGATTCTGCACTCGGTTCACAGTCCTCTACCCATGCATGGCGTACGGCTGTGAACCCCAGAGCCTCTGGAATAAAAATCCTCTTGCTGTTGCAACCAGACCGTTTCTCGAGAGTGATTTGGGTGTTGCCTTCCAAGGCATGGGGTGCTGGGACACCCTCATTTTTTCCGGGTCTTACATTCACAGCAGTGAAACCCTAAGACAGAAGTTGGTACCAGGGACTGTGGTGATAGGCCTGACCATGCTTTTGTTTGGAAGAATGTGGATTTGGAGACGTTGGATTTGGAAAGCAGTAGAATGCTTTAAATGGGGCGTAGTGGGCAATCCTAGTAAGAATATGGAAGGCTATTACTAAGAGTGATTTGAATTGTGTGGACCCACCCCAAGAGATTTCAATATGTGGCCTAGAGACTATTTTTGTGGTATTTTGGTGAAGAACTGGCTATTTTTGCCTTGTCTGAAGAGTCTGCCTGAGGCTAAGGTGAAGAGACTCAGAATAATTGCACTGACAATGGAACTCTCAGAAATGCTCATCATAGACTTTGTTCTCTGGTTAAATCTCATGAAGAACATTTATTTTTAAGATTTATTTTATTTATTTGAGTACACTGTGGCTGTCTTCATACCAGAAGAGGGCGTCTGATCCCAGTATAGGTGGTTGTGAGCTGCCATATGGTTGCTGGGAATTGAACTCGGGACCTTTGGAAGAACAGTCAGTGCTCTTAACCAGCCCATTAGAACATTTTAAACAAGCATAGCAAACTGAGAAAGGAAAAATATAAAATATATGGTTCGAGTATTAAATGAGCACCAGAGAGTGAAATGGAGCTGACTCCTTTGCTCTAGGAGATAGCAGATTTAGGGAGTGGGACTTTGGGGCAAGATCCTATTCAGCTAAATTTTGATCTAGGAATGGTGGTATGTACCTTCTAATCCTAGAAAATAAACCAAGCAGATCTCTGAGTTCAAGACCAGCTTGGGCTGGGCAGTGGTGGCGCATGCCTGTAATCCTAGCACTTGGGAGGCAGAGGCAGGTGGATTTCTGAGTTCAAGGCCAGCCTGGTCTACAGAGTGAGTTCAGTCAGGGCTACACAGAGAAACCCTGTCTCGAAAAACCAAAAGGAGAAAAAAGAAAAAAAAAAAAAAAGAAAAGAAAAAGAAAAAGAAGTAGACCAGCCTGAGACAGAGCAAGTTCTAGGTAAAGATTAAAAGATTAAGTCCAATCCTGGTACACACTTTTAACCCCAGGAGACAGCCATGCAGATCGCTGAGTTCAAGGGCAATCTACAGAGCAAGATCCAGGACAGCCAAGCTTAGGCTGTAAAGGAGTTGGAAAACAGAAAGCCAGTGATAATGTAACAGAACAAGGGGGTCGTGTTCCAGCTCCTGTGAGCAGCAGAATTTCGGCCATGTGGCTCCAGCTTAAGAGTCCAGAGTAGAAAGAATTACTGGGACAATTGATGCTGGTTAGCTGGAGCTAAGAAATTAGCATTGATTAAGAAGAGACCTGCCAGCCGGGCATGGTGGCGCACGCCTGTAATCCCAGCGCTTGGGAGGCAGAGGCAGGCGGATTTCTGAGTTCGAGGCCAGCCTGGTCTACAGAGTGAGTTCCAGGACAGCCAGGACTACATAGAGAAACCCTGTCTCGAAAAACCAAAAAAAAAAAAAAAAAAAAAGAAGAGACCTGCTGCCTGGCGGTGGTGGTGCACGTCTTTAATCCCAGCACTTGGGGGGCAGAGGCAGGCAGATTTCTGAGTTCGAGGCCAGCCTGGTCTACAGAGTGAGTTCCAGGACAGCCAGAGCTACACAGAGAAACCCTGTCTCAAACAAAACAAAACAAAACAAAACAAAAAAACAAAACAAAACAAAAAAAAAACAAAAAAAAAAAAACAAAAAAAAAAAAAAAAAGAAGAGACCTGCCGGGAGGTGGTGACGCACACCTGTAATCCCAGCACTTGGGGGGCAGAGGCAGGCGGATTTCTGAGTTCGAGGCCAGCCTGGTCTACGGAATGAGTTCCAGGACAGCCAGAGCTACACAGAGAAACCCTGTCTCAAAAAAACAAAACAAAACAAAAAGAAGAAGAAGAAGAAGAAGAAGAAGAAGAAGAAGAAGAAGAAGAAGAAGAAGAAGAAGAAGAAGAAGAAGAAGAGACCTGCCGGGAGGTGGTGGCACACACCTGTAATCCCATCCCAGCACTTGGGGGGCAGAGGCAGGTGGATTTCTGAGTTCGAAGCCATCCTGGTCTACAGAGTGAGTTCCAGGACAGCCAGGGCTACACGGAGAAACCCTGTCTCGAAAAACCAAAAAAAAAAAAAAAAAAAAATGTGGAAGAAGAGACCAGCATCACTGAGGCAAAATCTTCTGGGAAGTGTTTTCTGAGAGCACAAAGATGCTGGGTTTCAGAGATTAGCCAAGACACTTGGTAATGTGTAAGAGTCACTCAGGTGGTACTGGTTTTGAAGGCTTGAAGAGTCATGAAGAGCAGCTGAGGCTCGGCACTGTGAGAGGCCATGTAAGGCTTTGGTGAAGGTGCAGCTTCAGTTGCAGTTGACAGCCCCGGAGTGAATGGTCACGCAAACGAAGAGCAGCTGAGGCTTGGCACTGTGAAGGGAGCCTGAGGCTATAGGTGAGGCCTAGTTGCAGCGGAAGACCCCAATGTATTAAAGATGCCAGTACCATGGGCTGATCACCAAGAACAGCAGCAGCAGTGGAGTGGATCAACCTGAGCTTAGAGTGCTACAGAGGGCAGAGCTGAAGTGACACCAGCCCCTTGGAGGAGCCTAGAAGATCAGGTGTGGATCCCAGACATTGAAACAAGCTAGAACGCTAAAGTTGCTTTGGAGACCTGAAGATGTTCGAGATGGCAGAGCTGTGGGCTATCTGCTGAGGAAAGCTGCTAACAGGGTGTGGAACCTGCCCAGGAGAAAGAAGTTTGTTGCAAAGATGATCGGGAGACCACTTTGACATCAGACACAGAGATGCAGTTTGGAGTCTGTCTAGTTGATTACAGTTAAGTGATTGGATGAATCTAAGAAGAGACTTTGAACTTTGGACTTTTAACATTGTTGAGACTGCTATAGACTATGGGGCTTTGGAAGTTGGACTAAATGTACTTTTTTATTACGCCATGGGTAGGTTTGGCCCCCATAGACTCATGTGTTTGAACAAGCCTATGGGGCCAGGGCCTGGAATGTTATGGTTTGTATATGCTCTACCTAGGGAGTGGCACTATTAGTTAGGCATGGTCTTATTGGAGTAGGTGTGGTCTTGGAGTAGGTGTGTCACTGTGAGTATGGGCTTTAACACCTTCATTCTAACACCTTCAGATGAAGATGTAGAACTCTCACTCAGCTCCTCCTGCACCATGCCTGCCCACATGCTGCCATGCTCCTGCCTTGATGATACTGGACTCTCTCCTCAAACTGTAAGCCAGCCCCAATTAAATGTCCTTATAAGAGTTGCCTTGGGGCTGGAGAGATGGCTCAGTGATGGATCACTGACTGCTTTTCCAAAGGTCCTGAGTTCAAGTCCCACCAACCACATGATGATTCACAACCATCCATAACTAATGAGATCTGACACCCTCTTCTGGTGTGTCTGAAGACAGCTACAGTGTGCTTACATATAATAAATCAATAGCCGGGCGGTGGTGGCGCACGCCTGTAATCCCAGCACTTGGGAGGCAGAGGCAGGCGGATTTCTGAGTTCGAGGCCAGCCTGGTCTACAGAGTGAGTTCCAGGATAGCCAAGGCTATACAGAGAAACCCTGTTTTGAAAAAAACCAAATAAATAAATAAAATGAATAAATAAATCTTTAAAAAAAAAAAGAGTTGCCTTGGTGTCTGTTCACAGGAGTAAAACCCTAACTAAGACACTATTTAACTGGGACTTGCTTACAGCTTCAGGGGTTTAGTCCATTATTACCATGGTGGTACAAAGGCAGACACGGTGCTGGAGAAGGAGCTGAGAGCTCTACATCTGGACCCACAGGCAGCAGGAAGAGACACTGGGCCTGGCATGGTCTTTTGAAACCTCAAAAACCTACCCCGTGATATACTTGCTCCAACAAGGCCACGCCTCCTCCTCCTTTTTAAATAATAGAACTCCCTAATGACTAAGCATTCAAATATATGAGCCTATTGTATTCAAGCCACCACAGGGCTTAGGAGAGGAGGCTGAGAAAGGTGATGTCCCCTGTGAAAATTAGAGGCAAATCCCTCATGACCATCACAGGTGCTTGGGATATGGAGGCAGTGCTGCCTCTGTTCTCCACCCCACACCCACACCCACACATATGCGCACAAACACGCACATGCACGCAAACATGCGCACACACACATATGCGCGCGCACACACACACACACACACACACACACACACACTCACACACCCCTCACACAGCCCCTGCTGACCTCAAGCTCTCTGTGTCCTTGAAGCCCTTGTCCTGCTCCACTCTAAGTGCTGGGATTACAGGCTCACACCACTATGCCTAGCTTCCTGGTTCTCTCTTCTCCTCCTGGCCCTTGCTCAGCTCTTTTTGTCTGCAGCAGTGTAGTTCCTGGCCCTTTAAGATTCCTAGGAGCACCGGATGCCAGCAGAAGCAGTAGGGAGAGGTAGCCGCTGCTTTGTGCCCTGGGTTTCCTGCCATTGACCATGCGGTGAGGACTCCACCTCAGCACCTGTGCTCTGCTCAGTCCCATGATGACTGTAACCTTGCTGCTTTCTGCTCTCTATGCCTACGTCTCTTCTCCCTGCTTACACACACACACACACACACACACACACACACACACACACACTACTAGGAACACTGGCACTGGGGTGGCTCCATTGTACCAGTGCTGAATGTATAAGCTCCCATTGTTTCAAATCACAGTCACAGTTGGCACTTATCCAGTGCACATGATGCCCCTGACACCAGTTGATTCCTATCTACAGCAGGGGCTGACATTATCTTTCGCCAGACAGAAGCCCAGATGAGTCAGGCGGTTCTATCAGCATTTACAAGGGCATAAGCAGAGCCATGGGCGTCTCTGAGGCCTGGGTTTTACTCATGGTGGGGTTGAGAGCATGCAGACCTCAGGTAGCAGAGAAAAGGCCAGCTGCAGCTGCCACCTGATGAAGACATATCTAAACACACATACACACAGCGCGGGGCTTGGGGACAGTGCTTTTTAAAATAACAAGCCAGTGTGGAAGATGGGTGCTCATTGCCTTGACAGCCATCTACCATAAACCTGAGCCTCCCGGGGTTTTTGACAGAAACAGGAATGGAGGAAGTTTCCAGAGGTTGCTCTAATGATGGTGATCATCACCCTCACCTAAAGGAAAACATCGCTGGTTCAAACCAGGCTGCCTGCTGGGTTCTGGTTGTATTCTGACCAATTCCTTCTCTGCGCTCTGGCTGCCATCACTCCTGAGTGGCTTTCCCTGGGCCCTGAGACAACAGTGTGTTCCTAGATGCCTTGGAGTTGCCCTAGATGCAGTTTAATCAGCACAAAGAAAGCTGCGCTTGGAGTTGTGGTGCAAACCTTTAATCCCAGCACTGGGGAGACTGAGGCAGATCATGAATGGATTCTAGGGATCAGGGAGAGGGGAAAGGAGGAGGGAGGAGAGTGTCTGGGGAGAGCCGAGCCTGGGGTCTTAGGGTTTTGCTGCTGTGAACAGACACATGACCAAGGCAACTCTTATGACAACATTTAATTGGTGCTGGCTTACAGGTTCAGAGGTTCAGTCCGGTATTATCAAGGGGGAGCATGGCATCCAGGCAGGCCTGGTGCAGGAGGAGCTGGGAGTTCTGAAGGCAGCAGGCTGAGGGTATTTAAGCCCACCCCCACAGTGACATATCTCCTCCAACATGGCCACAACTCTTAACAGTACCTCTCCCTGGGCCAAGCATGTACAAACCAACACGCCTGGACAGGGAGGGACCTTTAAATCCCTCAGCGGTGCCACTCCAGAACTGGGAAGGACAGTTGGGCTCCTGAGGACCCAGCCGGGCTCTGCTCAGACCTCTTCTGCTCTAAGGTGGCATGGCTGAGACTCCAGTGTGTTATCACATTCCTTTAGGTAACTGCTCTACACCTGGGGCACAGTCCATTGGGCTTGGTGGCATCAGGACCTTGTGAGATCGGCAGGGCCCCACCAACCCAGCCGGTTTCTGCATTTCAGTTTCAAGCATGAGCAACAACAGAAGATGGAAAGGTCTAGACTTGCACACCAGGTGGCAGGATGCAGGTCCAGGTGGGTCACATCTCCCTGTGGAAGCGACGCTCATAGGTCTGCTATGGAGCAGGGCGGACCCCACCCTGGGCCTTGGAGACAGCCTGGCTAGGCTTGAGGGCCTGGAGTGGCCCCGTGAGTTATAGTTACTGACACAGCCACCTCTCTTCCCACTCTGTACACCCCAGTCTGGTATTGTCTGTCTGATGTGGCCTCCCACAGCGGTGCAGGCTGCCCCCTGTGTACGGTTTCCTGGTTGCACTGGCAAGCTAGGAACTGAGTTTAACTATTCGTGAGCGCAGACTGGGGCTGGAGAAGTCTTGGGTTTGTTTGTTCATTTTGTTTTTTGTAATTCATACTGATGAAGACAGGTGTGCCTCTAGGGACTTGGCAACCCCTTCTCAGAAACCTTTCTCTTCTTGACTCCCTCTTCTAAAGTCTCCTCCTCTAGGAAGGCTGCTTGGTAACTTGCAGATGGACCCAGCAAGCCCTGCCTGGGTGGCCATGCTCTGCCCTTTCCTTTGACAAGGGGGGACTAAACTGGTTAGACCTGGGCTCTGCTCTGCCCCCTGGGACTCAGCATTGCAGGTGATACAGTCAGTGACTCACAAATGGCTCAGCCAGGGGCTGGGTGAGGAGTGCTTTATTCTCACTGCCGGACAGGAGAGGCGACACCAGGACCCTGGCAGCAACAGGCAGTCCCTTCCAGCCCAGCCTGTCCTTTTGGCATAGCAGCTGCAGGCCACTCTGGGAGACAGGGTGATAGTCCTCACGGGGTTGGGGGTGGGCAGCAACGGGCAGTGGTAGCAGCAGCAGGTCACAGTGGGGTGGGGTGTTAGTCTGGCCGGCTGGTGCTCATCCCTCCGGCTGGCGTCTGATGAGGACCTGGACAGTGAGCTGAGGACACTGAAGAGGCTCAGTCGGCAGTAAAGACACGACTGGAAATGTCATCAAGGAGCCAGTCGATGCCAGGCAGCAGGTCCTCCCCCGTGACGGCACTGCAGCCCTGGATGCGCCAGTGGTGGCTGCGGATGGAGTCCAGCTCCAGAGCCTGGGGACAGAAAGGACTGGTGGAACCAGCAGGCCTCAGCTTGTCCTTTCCAGTCACCCAGTGGGTGGCTCTGAAGGTACACACTAGTGCCACTGTCAGTGACATGAAACCAGCTTGGGCTGCTGCGTGTGTGATGGGAGCCAGGCATTTCGCAGGGACCACAGAAATCATTCCACCTCTTGCTATCATCCCGACCTAGGGACGGCGTGGTTCATTTTGCCAAGGAGGGAATCGGATTCAGAGGCTCTACAGCCTTCAGATCACACAGCTGGTTAAAAGGTGACTGTAAGACTCTAAAGCCAGGGTGGTGGGCACACCTATAATACAGTAGTACACTGGCGGGTGGGGGCAGGAGGGATCAAACCTGTCTCAAACAAACAAAAATTAAAACCGGACGCCGACTGGAGTGACAGTTAGGCTGTGGCATGGCTCCAAGGCTGGGGCGGCGTGACACACAGCCCTGGCTTGTTCACCCGCTGTGTGACACTGGGCAGGAGGCTGGGTCGGCGTGACACACAGCCCTGGCTTGTTCACCCACTGTGTGACACTGGGCAGGTTATCTAACCTGTGTCTGCTGCACCTTCCGTGAGGGGACAGATTCTCCCTCATGAGACTGCTGTACAATGGGTGAAGAATGAAACCTGTGAGCCCACACAGGGACCACAGCAATGGGAAGACGCCCCGTAGTCTGGCCGAGAGTCCTGTGAAGTGGTCATGTTACAGGTCTGCCTTTTCCCAGACTGGGGCGCTTTGTTATCAGCCAGGCATGGAGGTGTGGGCTTGAAATTCCAGGCAGGAAGACTGCTGGTGAGTTTGAGAGCAGCCTGTGCTACATAGTGTGCTTTAGGATAGCCTAGGCTACAGAAGCTCTGTCTCAAAAATAAAAACCTCAGACTGGGCCTGGCGTGTAGCTCAGTTAGGAGCTTGCCTAGCACGCACAGCTATGGAGCACACCAGCACTGCAGAAACGGCCATGGTGGTGCACACCCGAAATCCCAAGTACTCCGGAGGTGGAGGCAGGAGGCTTCCTGTGAGTCTGAAGCCTGCTAGGGCTGCCAAAACCCAGTTTCAAAATCCAAAAAAACAGTAAAATTAAAAATAATAAAGTACGAAAGCCCCTCAGCTTTACTCAGTGCGCCTGCACCAGGGCCCGACTCACCTCCTGGATAGCATTACAGGACAGTGCTCCAGGCAGGTCCTGCTTGTTGGCAAAGATGAGGAGGGTTGCTCCAGCCAGGCGCTGGGGGAAGAAGAGATGGGTTGGGGGTGGGGAGGCTTGACTTCAGCGGGATCCCTTCTATCCAAGCCACGAGGTTGGTGTTAGCACACAGGTCAGGGACAGAGCTCCCGGTTGTGGGGGAGGCCGGGATGGAAAGGGCTACCGATGCCAGCTACCACACAGTGGGCAAGTGGGCATCGCTCGCTTCCAAGCCTCAGTTTTCCCTTCCCTAATCAGGGAGAAGGTGTTGCCCACAATGATCCCCGAGCCTTCTGCAGCTCTGGCCACGTGCAGAAAGCATAAGTGTGCTGGGGCTGCCCTGGGGACCCTGGGTACAACCACCTCCCCCGTCCCAGTCACAGGCTCCTTACATTTCCAGCAGGCTGCCTGTCTCTCTCTACTTATTCCCCGAGGTGTGTTTGCCTTTGGAACCTCTCCTTATGCAAAGAGAAATCTAACGTCTGGGCCTAGTCCTGCTGAGCCTCGACTCAGCCTCCGACAACAGTGACCGCTCTAAACCTGTTCAATACTCCAGGAGGGGCTGAAGTCACACCAGCAGCATGTGTCTCTGGGTCTTTGTGAGTCTACAGTCCCATGCATCCTGGTGGCTCCCACCTAGCCATTAGCAACTTCCTCTTACCCTCTCAAAAGTGGCCTTCAACTAACTGAAATGTGGCGACGTGATCCAGGGTCTGGGACGGACACAGCACAGTAGTGGAAATGGCAGTGTCCAAATAAAACTAGCAGCTTACGATAATGGTGACTCCTGAGCATGGCTTAGTGGTGACCAAATGTAAACTTGGCACTCGGGAGGGTAAGGCAGGAACAGAGAGTTTGGAGCCAGCCTGGACTAATAAGAAAACCTCATCTCCGTGGCGCACGCCTGTAATCCCAGCACTTGGGAGGCAGAGGCAGGTGGATTTCTGAGTTCGAGGCCAGCCTTGTCTACAGAGTGAGTTCCAGGACAGCCAGGGCTACACAGAGAAACCCTGTCTCGAAAAACCAAAAAAAAAAAAAAAAAAAAAAAAAAAAAAAGAAAAGAAAAGAAAAGAAAAGAAAACCTCATCTCAAACACCTGCCTTAACCTTGCCGCCAAACAAACAAACCCCAAACAAAGGAAAAACAGAAAACCTGCCAGGATAAGCAAGCAGCCAATAGTGAGGGGGTGTGGAGGTATGCCCCTGGAGTGACGGGTGGCACCTCTGTCAACTGGGAAGGAGAGGCAGGTGGACCAGGGTTCAAGGACAAGGCCAGCCAGTTAGGCCAGCCTGAGACAAAGAGTAAGATCCTGTTGTCAATAAGTCTTCTTGTCTGGACAACAGATGGTGAGGTTAGCCTAATTATTGCTTTAGGAATGTGGACGTTAAGGCTCAGGGGCCTTCCTGAAGCCACACAAGGCTGGGTTCCTGTGCAGGCTTCCCTGCCTCCCTGAGCCTGTCGGAGGGTGGGGGTGGGGGCCAGCCTGGGGCAGCCCCTGCAGCAGTGGGTGGTCAATCAGTAAAGGCAGAGATGTGGTCCAGGTCTCAGCCCAGGGCCCAGTGAGTGAATGGACCCCTCCCTCCCCGCATCCCCGTAAGTCAGGCCCTTGTGGCAGGGGTCTGGATTGCCTGCAGGAGGGAGCAGGCACACCTCCTCCACCAGTAGGCTCTGTAGCTCTCGCTGACAGTCCTGCATGCGCTGGCGGTCAGCGCTGTCCACCACCCAGATGAGGCCGTCCGTGCTCTCGAAGTAGTTCCTCCAGTAGGAGCGCAGAGACTTCTGGCCACCCACATCCCAGATGTTCAGCTTGAATCTGGGAAGGAGGGGGCAATGAAGGTCAGGCTCCTGCCCTCCGCGCCCCTCCCAGCCCCACAGTGGCCCTCAGTGACCCTACTCACCCGCGGTGCTCCAGGGTCTTGATGTTGAAGCCTAGCGTTGGGGAGATGGTGTCCACATCTTCTCCGTTGAATTTCTTGAGGATGGTGGTTTTGCCAGCATTGTCCAAGCCACTGGGGCACACATAGGCTAAGGAGAAGTCCCCGAGCTCTGCTGGAGGACACGACACCACACCACCACCTTCCTAGGGACTCGTAGTTTCCTACTGTATGTAGAAGCAAGTTGAGCACATGCCTGACCCATAACTGGCTTGAGATAAATGTGGAAGTATGAGACGGAGTTCTATCATGTCAGCCGGCTCAAAGTAACTTAATTAACGCATCAGATAGTGAGTGCCTATTAAGTGCCAGGTCCCCTCAGCTGTTGGTGGACAAAGTCACCACCCTTCTGAACCTTATAAATACCGGGGCTGGAGAGAGGGCTCAGCCGCGGGGCACATGCTGCTCTTGCAGGGGACCTGGGTTCAGTCCCTCACCCACAAGGTGGCTCCCTCCGTGAGCACCAGCCACTCAACACGGCGTACACACAGACACAATACAAAGTTCTCACACACGAATATTAAAAAGAAAACTAAAGACTAAATAAAGCAGAAGAGAAAGCTGGATATTGGAAACCAGTGAAGGACATTCCTGGAAGGAGTGGCTTTCAGCTTAGGTGCCAGATAAGGCTCCGTGGGGTCCCAGGCCCAGACCAGATGGGCCGAGTCTGGTGAAGGGCCAAGTAAAGTGCAAGTATCTCAGGTGGCGACCATCCTCATCAGTCTCTGCAAGAGCCACAGCCTCTGCTGACAGCAGGTAAGAACGCGGCAGCCAAAGCCTGGCCTGAGGTGAGAAGGGCCAGGCTCGCCTTTAGGACGGCTTCCTGTTCACTTGACCTTGGCCAGGAGACCCCCGTGAGAGGCACAGGAGAGTACCTCTTGCCTTCGGCAGCAGCAGGCTCTCATCTGACCACCTGTCCTTCCAACACCGTCGGCTCTTCCACGCCTCCCCTCCCATCACCCCTTCTCCCACCCCACGGCCACAGCGTCCTCCACGCCGCAGCCTGGGAACAGGTGTTCACACTCAGCTGCGTCAACCTCCATCTTTTTGCTTGTACCGTTTCATTTTGTTGTTGTTGTTGTTGTTGTTTGCTTGGAACTCCATGTAAAGCAGACTGGCCTCAAACTTGTGGCCGTTCTCCGGACTCTGCCTCCTAAGTGCCAGAATTACAGGCACATAGCACCATGTTGGACCTTTCATGGATTTTGCTTATTTTTTGAGACAAGGTCTATGTAGCTTTGGCTGGCCTGGAAGTTGCTCTGTAGACCAGGCTGGACTTCAGCTCATAGACTCACCTGTCTCTGCCTTCCGAGCGCTGGAATTAGAGGCGTTCAATACCATGCTTGCCTTTTTGTTTAAAATATTTTGAGTTTTTGTATACATGCCCACTGAATCACGACGAGGACATGTGGACCCCAGAACTGTCATTACACAGGCTGTGAGGCACCAAGTGGGTACTGGGCACTGAACCCCCATTCTCTGGCTCTAACCACTGTACCACCTTTACTTAGCCCCTTGCTTTAAGGCTACTGTTATCAGACTGGCTCCTGAGGCTTCCTGAAGGTAGGTCTCCAACTCTGGCCACGCTGCCACCATCTGCTCTGCCCCGGCACTGCTACTTTTTCCTTGGTCCCCTCCCAGATTCCACCCCTGTACGCCTTGTCTGACTTCACCCAAGTGTCTAGACCTGGGTCTCCCTGGGCCCCAGCCGGGCCATCCCATCATCATTTCTAGGCTGATGGCTGCTACCTACCTGCCCAAACAGTCAGGGTGGTGTCTTCCCAGGGACATACTTCTCTCCTCTCAGCAAGTGGCTCCTGGTCCTTCTGAGTACTCTGGCCAGAAACCAGTTCACGCTTGGCTTCATCTCCCTCATCCTCTCCTGCGCTCCCTTCACAGCCCAGCTGCCTAACTGGTCCCAGCCGGTGGGCTCTCCCTCTCTCCTGCCCCTTCCTCCTCCACTTTCTTGAACATGCCTGACTTATCCTCCCCCAGGGCCTTCGCACTTGCAGGTCCTCTGCTTAAGTTTTCCGAGATATCTCTACCTCCTTCACAGTCTGTTGTCCAACGCGTACTATCTTGCCACGTCTTTGACCACTTGTGGACTCTTCTCTACCCACACTACGCATTTTATTATTTGCTTTATCACTTTTCTCTCCCCTTTCATCACAGAATATGCGAAATGAAGGCTTTTTTTCTCGTTTCCCTGTTTTACCACATTCCCTAACATAGTAGGTGCTCAGAGGTCATCCAATGAGTGTCTTTCTCAGAACTGTCTAAAACAGGCGCAAATAGAAAAGTTCTAAGTGCACGTTAATTTTCCTTTTCTCTCTGTGAATTGCAGATGCCTAGGTGGCCTGGCACAGTATAAAATGGGTTAGGAAGGTGCCAGTTAATGCAATGAAAGGTCGGTGGTGGCCTAAGGGGCAGTTGGACCTGTGGCCCAACGAGTCCACGCCTACCCACAAAGGCCTCGGCGGTCCTCAAGACCCTGGGATTCCGACCCTAAGGGCCCCGCCAAGGCTTACACCCGTGGATGATGGGGAGGGGGTCAGCGCCAGGGAGGAGCAGGGCCCACGCTCGGGCCAGCCCGAGGGAGCGTGACGTCCGAGTCACCACCACTGCATCGCTCCTCGCAGTGATCCTGGAGTCCCCGGTCTAGACCCGGCCTTGAGACCACCGGGCTGCCTTTTGCACGCCACCCCCGCCCCGCAGAGTGGTACGGCCCTCCCCGGCCCCGCGCCGAGCAGTGGTAGCGCCGCGTGCGTGACGCACCACCGGCAATGGGTACCCACGGCGGCCGCGCCCCCACGCCCGGCTCCGCCCACCCGGCGGGCCCCGCTACGCTCGCGACCGCTCTAGCGCTCGGAGGATACAGCATGAGCAGCCGCAGCTCTCGCTCTTTCTGCTTCATCTTCTTCAGAATGGTCAGAAGCCCCATGATCCGGTAGCCCCCTCCCGGCCGCCGGTTCTTCTAGTCCCGGGACCCCGCTCCCGTTTCCTATTGGCCAGTCTGGTGTTGGTTCCGCCTTTTTCGTCACGTGACCACAGGAGTGCGGGGCGTCGCCCCCTAGCGGCGCGGCGGCGAATATGTGGTCTGCTGCGTTAACCCTTCTCCGGAAAGTCCAGGGCTGGTGGACGAGGGAGAAGTCCCTAAGCCTTCCGACTCCGAGGCCTCGGTCGGGTACCAGAAGCGGACTTTCTCGAGCTGTATCTCGTTTGGGTGGTAGGGAGTACCCGCGAAGAGATTGCGAGCCAGGAGTCCGAACCTAGTTCCATAAAGAGCTAACGACTCATCCGGGGACCGTAATATGACCCGGTTCCCATAAGTGCGTCTTGTGACTTCCATTATCCACATTTGCCAGTGACGGAGAACCCGTTGATCCTGGTCCGGGACTCGGTCGGAAAATGGCTCTGTGCGTTCAGTCGAGGGTGATGACTCCCCCTAGGGGCCATTTCTAAATGTGCGGGCAGTATGGCCTTCTTGGGTTGTTTAGAGCTCTAAGATCTGCGCAGTGCGGAGATCAGAACCGCACAAGGGATTGATTGCTGTGTCTAGGACCCTATCAGGTTGAGAAGCTTCAACTGTTAGGATAAAACTGGAGGGGCGTGGTAGTGCAGACGTCAATCCCAGTGCTAGGAAGGCAGAGACAGTAAGATCTCTGAATTCAAGGCCAGCCACAGCCTCGACAGATAATAAAGAGACCCTGTCTCAAAAAACAGATAGAAAACCTGAAGCCCACCTGATGCTTAACCTTATAGCTGCTGGCATGTACTAGGTGTACAGTCAGAATATCTTTAGTAAATGACTTTCTCAGTGTAGCCCTGGCTGTCCTGGAACTCACTCTGTAGACCAGACTGTCCTGGAACTCAGAAATCTGCCTGCCTCTGCCTCCCAAGTGCTGGGATTAAAGGCTTACGCCACCACCGCCCGGCCCAAGAGTTCTTTTTTAAAAAATATTTTACTTTGTTGGTCGTGGTGGCACATACCTTTCATCCCAACACCTGGGAGGCATAGACAAGTGGATCTCTGAGTCTGATGGCAGCCTGGTGTGTGTGTGTATCCAGTACAGCAAGAGCTACACATCTGAGTCCCTGTCTCAAAACAATCATCATATCATTACTGTGTGTAAACTCTGTGTGTGTGTGTGTGTGTGTGTGTGTGTGGCTGCACACACCACTGGAGGTCAGAGGACAACCTTGTGGAGCTGAGTCTCACACTTTGATGTGGGTTCCAGGCAGTGAATTTAGCATCAGACCTTCTCAGCAAGTGCTTTTTGTCGGTGAGACTTCTCACTGACCCAGAGAGTGAGTTTCTCTTCTTACCCCTCCCCTCCCCTTATCTTTTTGGTCTGTTGTAACTGGGTCTCAGGCAGCTGAGGCTAGCCTTCTCTCTCTATGTAGCTGAGGATAACTCTCCATCCTCCTTCCATTTCCCAAGTGCTGGCTTATAGCCTGGCCCTCCATGCTTAGCCCAGTTTTCAATGGAGCTTATTTCATTTTTGTTTTTGTTTTTGTTTTTCGAGACAGGGTTTCTCTGTGTAGCCCTGGCTGTCCTGGAACTCACTCTGTAGACCAGGCTGGCCTTGAACTTAGAAATCTGCCTGCCTCTGCCTCCCAAGTGCTGGGATTAAAGGCGTGCGCCACCACTGCCGGACTTTTTTTTTTTTTTTTTAATTTACTGTTTTATTTTTACTAAGAAGGCTAGGCTGACTCCATGACAGACTTCTAATTGGCAGTTACAGACTAGGCCTAAATCTCTGTTTCCAAGACCTGGGCAATTCCAGGCAAGTCCAGGCCTCAGAAGCTGCTCCACCACCTGGCCTGAGGCAAGGACAGTGGGTCAGCAGCAGTTTCCAGCCCCTACACCTGGTAATGGACTGTCTGTAGAGATGGACCCAACAGATTAACATCGACATCTCCTGCCCCAGAATTCCCTAATCTACTTTATATCAGGCCTGCAAGCTCACTTGATGGTCTATCTTGGTAATGGGAGACCCTAGCCTGCCACTCTGTGTTTGCATACTATTTGAGTCCAGGGTATCATTCTTTTTTCTTTCTTTTTTTTTTTAAGATTTATTTGTTTATTATATATTTATTATATATGAGTACACTGTAGCTGTCTTCAGACACACCAGAAGAGGGCATCAGATCCCATTACAGACAGTTATGAGCCACCATGTGGTTGCTGGGATTTGAACTTTTACATTATGTATAAAAATGTTTGCTTGCATTCTGTCTGGGCATCATGTGAGCGCCTGGTGCCCCTGGAAGCCAGAAGGGAGCATTGGAGCCCCTGGAACTGACGCTACAGTAGTCATGACCTCATGCAGGTGCTGAGAATGCAGGTCAGAGATGCTAACTGTTGCACCCTCTCGCCACCCTCTCTTTGCTGTTCTGTGAGACAGGGTCTCCTATAGTCCATGCTGGCCTTGAGCTCCCTGATCCTCTTGCAAACCTGGGATTGCAAGGATGTATCACTACTAGTTGAGGCTTATGGGGTACTGGAGATGGCTCCCAGGGCGTCATGAATGCTAGACAAGCACTCTTAACAACTGAGCTACACTAGAGTAGACCGAGAGTATCTTATAAAGACAAGGAAGAGGTGTCTGGGAGCAGCCGGGGGTGGGGTGGGGCATGGGTAAGGGTTGAATACAGTACAGTATACTTACATGCATCCTCATCATCATCACCACAACCAAGGCTGGGGTCTAGCCCAGGCTGCCTTTCCATTTGTTTCATGGAAAGGAGAAAAAGGTATTCTTGGAACCCTTGGGAAACACCCTAGAGAACCAGGAACAAGCTATGTAGAGCTAGGATTCTATTTAATTGTGACCATATGTGTTCTCGAATGTGTACACATGTGCATGTTTGTGCGTGAGTGTGTGTGTGTGTGTGTGTGTGTGTGTGTTCCTCCACAAGAAAAATTGTAGAAGTTTTTGTTTTTTTAAAAAACAGAAATTGCGCTCTCGAACCAGGCGGCCTCAGCCGTGAACAACGCAGCGATGGCCAAGATTAAGGCTCGGGACCTGCGCGGCAAGAAGAAGGAGGAGCTGTTGAAACAACTGGACGATCTGAAGGTGGAACTGTCCCAGCTTCGCGTCGCCAAAGTGACAGGAGGCGCCGCGTCCAAGCTCTCCAAGATACGAGTCGTACGCAAATCCATCGCCCGAGTCCTCACTGTCATTAACCAGACTCAGAAAGAAAACCTCAGGAAATTCTACAAGGGTAAGAAGTACAAGCCCCTGGACCTGTGACCCAAGAAGACTCGAGCCATGCGCCGCCGGCTCACCAAGCACGAAGAGAAGCTGAAGACCAAGAAGCAGCAGCGGAAGGAGCGGCTGTACCCGCTGCACAAGTATGCAGTCAAGGCCTGAGACGACAATAAAGTGCAAGACTGGCTGGCAAAAAACAAAAACAAAAACAACAACAACAAAAAAAAACCAAATTGCTGGGCAGTGGTGGCACACGCCTTTAATCCCAGCATTTGGGAGGCAGAGGCAGGCGGATTTCTGAGTTCGAGGCCAGCCTGGTCTACAGAGTGAGTTCCAGGACAGCCAGGGCTACACAGAGAAACCCTGTCTCAAAAAACCAACCAAACAAACAAACAAAAACTGCACAGAAATCTTACTTCCGGACGTGGCTTTGTTTTAATCCCAGGTGTGGGTGTGTGAAGCGTCTCAGCAGGTGACTCTTTGTCTCCTGCTCTAGCAGGGCGTGGCTTTGCAGGGCGTGGCTTTGCCAGTTGTTTTTTTTTGTTGTTGTTGTTTTTTTTTTTTTGTTTTTCGAGACAGGGTTTCTCTGTGTAGCCCTGGCTGTCCTGGAACTCACTCTGTAGACCAGGCTGGCCTCGAACTCAGAAATTCGCCTGCCTCTGCCTCCCAAGTGCTGGGATTACAGGCGTGCGCCACCACCGCCCGGCAGCTTTGCCAGTTGTAAATAGTTTCTGCAAGTGTGTGATGTTTGGAATTCTGGATACTTGTCAGAGGGCGTATAAACTGCCGGACAGTGGGTTGTTAGTTGTTATTGGTGGTTGCTATAGTCATGCACAAAGAGACATTAACAACTAGAAATGATGTTGTGCTGGCGAAGATCAAACTTGCACCAAGGAACTCAACACCCCTAATCAGCAAGAAATAATCTATAACATTGCCTCCTTTCCTGCCCTGCCCCGACTCTATCCGGGATTCCTTTCTCTCTCCTTCCCTCCTATCCCTTTTTATCTCCTACCTAGTGTTAGGAGATTGAAAAGGTGGAAAAAGAAGGGTGAAAGAAAAAAGAACCCACAAAGTAGCCTAAGTCTGGCTACAAAAATAATAAATAAATCAATAAAAAATGTTGATTTTGCCGGGTGTGGTGGCGCACACCTGTAATCCCAGCACTTGGGAGGCAGAGGCAGGCGTCTACAGAGTGAGTTCCAGGATAGCTAGGACTACACACAGAGAAACCCTGTCTTGAAAAACAAAACAAAACAAAACAAAAAGTTGATTTTTTAAAAATTGCTTTTTTGAGAGAGTGCTGGGATTTAAGGTGTGTGCCACCACTGCCTAGATGAAATGTTGAAATTATTATTATTTTTTTATGATTTTTTTCGAGACAGGGTTTCTCTGTGTAGTCCTGGCTGTCCTGGAACTCACTCTGTAGACCAGGCTGGCCTCAAACTCAGAAATCCACCTGCCTCTTGCCTCCCAAGTGCTGGGATTACAGGCGTGCATCACCACGCCCGGCAAAATGTTGAAATTCTTATAGCCAAGAGGAATGTAGCAGTGTATGCCTCCAATCCCAGCACTGCGGAGGAGGATTCAGGATCAGGACTCAGGGTCCATCATCAGCTACTGAGTGAAGAGCTGCTGACTTAGGGTTTCCATTGCTATGAAGAGACACCATGACCAAGACAGCTCTTACGAAGAGCAACTGGCTTCCAAGTTCTGAGGTTTAGTCCATTATCATCATGGAAGACAGTACGACAGTGTCCAGGCAGGCATGGTACAGGAGGAGCTGAGAGTTCTACATCTTGTTCCAAAGGTGACAAAGAGAAGACTGACTTTCAGGCAGCTAGGAGGAGGATCTCAAAGTTCACCCCGACAATGACACACTTCCTCCAACAAGGTCACTCCTACTCCAACAAGGCCACATCTCCTAATAGTGCCCCTGCCTGAGCATATTCAGATCACCACGGCTACACCAGACTATTTGAGACTTAGTGTCAAAACACAAAACAGTCTAACCAAATCTCCACAGTTGTGAGAGCTGCCTTCTTCCAGAGGAGGACTCCTTAAGTGGACTGTGGCCTACGGCTGAGTTCTGGAGGCTCTGTTCAGGGCTCAGCTGACCCAAGGAAAGAGCTTGAATATCCTGGATCCCCTGGCTGGCGCTTGCTAAGGTTAGAAGGTGGCTTGAACCAGGACTGTAGGACTAGCAGGGAGACAGAGTGAGATTCCTCCCAAAACAAATGAGTAGAGCAAGTGTCCCCTCCCAGAGAGCAGCTCCTCCAGTCACCTTCGAAGGCAGTAGCAAACTTAACTAACTTCTTCTTCTGGAGCAGAAATGAAAACTACTAGCACCCAGGGACCCCAGCTTAAGTGAAAATTGCTAATCGATAAGCATTAGAAGTCCTTTGAAATATTTGTACCCATTTTTATATCTAAACATTTTTTTAAAAGATGTATTTATTTATTATATGTAAGAACACTGTAGCTGTCTTCAGACACTCCAGAAGAGGGCGTCAGATCTCGTTAGGGATGGTTGTGAGCCACCGTGTGGTTGCTGGGATTTGAACTCAGGACCTTTGGAAGAGTAGTCAGTCTCAACCACTGAGCCATCTCTCTAGCCCATATCTAAACTTTTTTTTTTTTTTTTTTTTTTTTTTTTGAGACAGGGTTTCTCTGTGTAGTCCTGGCTGTCCTGCAACTCACTCTGTAGCCCAGGCTGGCCTTGAACTCAGAAATCCGCCTGCCTCTGCCTCCCAAGTTCTGGGACTACAGGCGTATGCCACCACGCCCGGCTTATATCTAAACATTTTTAAGGTGATACATTTTCTATTTCATTCTAAGAACTGTAATGCTGTCTACAGCCATACGACCTTGAGCATCTGATTTCTTCTGAACTTGGAAGCTAAGCAGGGTCGGGCCTGGTTAGTCCCTGGATGGGAGAACTCGGGAACAGGCTCGCACAGTGCTGGGGTTCCTAGATGAAGGCCTCTCCATTCAGCCGCCAGCATCAAAGTAAGTGCTAGGGAAGGGGATGAAGAAAACGGAAGGAGAGCCCGATCTTCTCTCTGGTACAACCTGGTAAGATGCTAGGCTTATTTTCCGTGTCACATGCCCACAACAGAGGCACGGACCAGCACTTGGTGGCAGCATACTCAAATAAAGGCTTTGTTCTGTTAAGTCGCAAAGAAGGTAGACTGTGCGGCCTGACGACTGACCATGCGCAGACCAGTTCTGGCCTGGCCTGCTTGAAGACTCTCACCCCTCATCTCCCAAGGAGTCGCTAGCGTCCGAGGGCGAACCCTGCCCCCAGGGTTTGTTTCTGACTGTTGAGTGGATGTGTACACCATGCAGGACTCTGTCAAGAGCCTCAGAGGACAGGCCAGAGTACTCAAGCATCTTCATTCCAGACCTCAGACTAGCTGCCTCTCGTGGGCGGCACAAGGCAAGGCTCAGCCAACTCGCAGGTGATGTGAGAGGTGCTTGATTCCTGGCCCTCGGCCAGGCACTGGCAGGCGGGCCCAGCCTCGGGCCTCACCAGAGCCTGAGGAGTCAGGAAGTACCTGAGACCCAGAGTTGCTAGCAGCCACCTCTGCACCTACTTCATCTGTTGCCATGGTTCCCTTAAGAACAAGACTGGAGAGGGACAGTATCTCCCATATCTGTAATCCTAGTACTCAGGAGGCAGAGGCAGGAGGATCGACACTACTTTGAGGTCAGCTTGAGTGACATAGGGAGTCCCAGCCCAGCTTGGACTCAGGAGTGTGAGACCCTGTTTGGAAACAAAGCATACTGGGCATGGTAATCTGCAGCTGTAGGTGTAGCACTTGAGAGGCAGAGCCAGGCAGATCTGAGTTCTGGGGCAGTCTGGTCTATATAGGGAGTTCAGGACAGCCAGGGCTACATAGACCCTGTCTTAGAAAAGAAGAACATATAGCTGGGCAGTGGTGGCACACACCTTTAATCCCAGCACTTGGGAGGCAGAGGCAGGTAGATTTCTGAGTTCGAGGACAGCCTGGTCTACAGAGAGTTCCAGGACAGCCAGGGCTATACAGAAAAACCCTGTCTCGAAAAAACAAACAAACAAACAAACAAAAAACAACAACAAAAAAGAACTTTTGCTGGCAGCTGATACTTGATACTTAACCCACCTCGAGGACAAACTGTGATCGGGAAGTAGGTGTGATAGCTGTGGGGTCACGTGTGCACAGAAAGTGTGGGAGAAAGACAGGCAGAGGAAGAACAGGCCCAGGCTGCGGAGCAGGACATGTAGATCTATCTCTGAAGTATCAGGTTTCCACAAAAATAAACTTTGTGAGATTTTATGTCTTTGTTTGTTTGAGACAATCTTATGGAGCCCAGGCCAACTGTAGCTGAGGATGACCCTTGAGCCCTGTCTCTAACCTCCTATGTGTTGAGATAGCTGATCTGTCCCACCATCGGCTTAGATTTTAGGTGTTTTTTTTTTTTTTTTTTTTTTTTTGAGACAGGGTTTCTCTGTATAGCCCTGGCTGTCCTGGAACTCACTCTGTAGACCAGGCTGGCCTCGAACTCAGAAATCCGCTTGCCTCTGCCTCCCAAGCGCTGGGATTAAAGGTGTGAGCCACCACCGCCTGGCTAGGATTAGGTAGAATATTGGAATTCTTTAATGAAAGTAAAGGAGTTAGAGGTATAGGACCCCAGATTTTTTGTCTATTTGAGAGAGTTCACTTAATGAAAAGGGGGATATGTACCTTGACCAGGCCATCCACCCCAACGGCCAAAGGGAGAACGGAGGCTGGGTTAGGCCAGGTGGGGAGAGATGGAGGGTGTCCTACTGCAGAGTGGGAGAGAGCAGTGGAGGGGACTGAAGGTATCTGGTCAGGTGAAAGTGGGTGCCCAAGCGAGACAGTCAGAATGACTGGAGAGAGAAGAGGAGGCTGAAGAGGCCAGAGGGGAGAGAGGGCTCAGGATCAAGGGATGTGGAGGTTTCCCCTGGTTGAGACTTCAGAGCTGGAAGGAGTTGGGTTGAAGAACAGGAAGAAGAGAGGGAAGGCTTGGAGCAAAGCTAAGAGAAAGCTTGGACATTGGGACCTCCTTCCATGTACCTGGTCGCGGGCAGTAGTTACCAAGGTCCTGTATAATACCGGGACCTAAGGTACTATCAGGTGGCCATTTGGATTGGTTGTCTA
Source organism: Apodemus agrarius (assembly GCA_964023405.1). Classification (NCBI taxonomy): domain Eukaryota; kingdom Metazoa; phylum Chordata; class Mammalia; order Rodentia; family Muridae; genus Apodemus; species Apodemus agrarius. The sequence goes on from OZ030005.1 coordinate 143,443,424, forward strand.
AGAGCTATTGGAGCCAAGTTTAGCTGCAAAGGCGTATACATTTAGAAGCCTTTAAGTCAGGCGCTAAGTGTAATGTTCTGAGGTTCTCCAAAAGACATCCCCTAAGGGGGAGCTTAGAAGTATAATCAAAGACACAGTTCCCAGTTCCCACGGGTGGAGAGAGGAGTCACAGGCTCAAGACGTCCCCAGGACACAGGGAGGACTGAAATAAGAAGGCACAAGCTAGGTGGTGTGTGGTCGCAGTGCTGGGCAAGGCCTGGGACTAAAATCCTGAACAGACACAGTCCACTGAGAGAGAGAGAGGTGGGGAGGGGGAAGGGACGGGGAAGATGGAGTATTTATGGGAGAGAGAGAAGGGAGGAGAGAGAGAGGGGGAGAGAGAGAAAGGGAGAAAGGGAGGGGGAGGGAGAGAGAGAAAGAGAAACCATGCTGGAAAAAACGAAGCCTTATCCAAGGCAAAGGTCAGTGTTGGGGTGAGCTGGAAGGTCAGCTGTAGCCTTGAAGACCATGGCTGGGGTTGGGGTGCCTCCTTTTCCAGAGGGGTGCTGGCCACTGAACAGTCACTTCCTCGGACCCTGGGGAGGAGGGACTTACCGATGTCCAGTGTCGCATGGAGCGCCTGTTGCAGGCGGCCTGGGAATAGGGCCCTGGTGTGTGGTTTCAGCACACGGAGAGGAAGGAGCACCAGCACCAGCAGAGCCTTCCGAGTCACTCAGCACCAATGTTGTGACCTAAGTGACAGACACCAGAAAGTCTTGCCATGCAACAGCTCTCCGTGATTTATTGAGGAGGGGGTGTACCGAGGCGGGGAGAGGAGGGCCTGGCCTTTTGTGAGGGGATATGGCATATGTGCAGGGGCAGGTGGTGGAGATGCCTGATTCCAATACACTTAACTGCTGAGGCCTCTCTCCAGCCACGACTGTTCTGTTTCCTAAGACAGGGCTTCATGTTGCCCAGCTGGCCTCAAACTCCTTTGTAGCCAAGGATGAGTTTGGATTATTCTTAAATAGATGTTTCCGGTTGCCTAGGACAGGACCTGCCGTGCAGTAGATGTTCAAAGACCTTTGCTGTGTACTAAGCACAGGCACAGAGCGTTTGCGTGCTCCTGATGAGGACAGAAGAGGGGAATGGGACAGGGAGGGCTGGGGGAGTGAGGAATAAGATGACAGCAGTGGAGGGCTGGGGACAGCTCACAGCTTGCAGTATGGACATGACGACTTGAGTTGGATCTGCACAGCCCACAGCAATAAATGAAACAAAACAAAATGAAAAACCGTAGCAAACTAAAACCCCATAGGGCCTGGTGACACTTATCCAAAGGCCCTCTAGCTCAGCCTAATAGGCAAAGTCCAGTCTCAGTGAGAGACCTGTACTGAGACTAAGGGAGAGAGACTGGAGAGATGGCTCAGTGGTTAGGAGTGTTTATTGACCCCTCAGAGCACCTGAGTTCGGTTCCCAATACCCATGATGGGTGGATTATAATCACTTGTACCTCCAACTCTGGAAGGTCTGACCCCTTCTTTTGTTCTCCACAAACACACACACATACATACATACACACAGAGTGGGGAGTGGGGGAGGGGGGGAATAAACCCAACGAGTAGAGAGGATTCAGAGCTGGACCTCTGACCTATATGCATACACAGGAACATTTACATACACACTCATACGTGTGCACCATGCGCACAGACACACACACACAGTGGCAGTCTCTTTGGCTTTGCCATTTTGACTTGACTGTCCCCTCCTCTTACTGAGCCTCAGTTTCCCCAGTTATAAAGCCAGGAGATTTTTATAACTGGTCCTTCCTGGGTTATGTCCCCAAGAGTTGCTTCCCTTGTCCCTGGCCAGGAATCAGCTGCCTAAATTTTCCCTTTAGTGAGCCCCTGCCTTCCTGTGTATAGATGACTCCCAAGGCCTTGCTCCCCGATTCTAGGTGATGGCAAGGAATGGAAAGAAATGGGTCAGGATAAAGTCCCTACAGGGGCTGATAGACAACTTCTAGGGTCCTCTGGTTGTGAGCTCCTCTCCCCAGCCTAGCCCAGGTGCTTCCTGGTCCACCCCTACCCTCTTGGCACCGTCTGAGGGGCTGGGTTGGTAGCCTCTTGCGTTGGGCCCTGGGAATTGCTGGCCTCCCTGGAAGGGCAGTGTGCCTTCCGCTCCAGCCAGGCCTCTGGTTGCGTGTCCCTTGCTGGTTGCTCTCCAAGGACAAGAACAGGTAGACTTACCCTTCCCAAGCTCACCAGCGACCACCATCCATGAGTAACTTCAGTCATGAGGAGAACGCTGGCAAAGAGAGTGGAATTTCATTTTATTTGTTTGTTTGTTTGCTGGCTGGTTGGCTTTTGAAGACAGGATTTCTCTGTGTAGCATTGGCTGTTCTGGAACTCACTCTGCAGACCAGGATGGCCTCGAACTCACAAAGATCTCCCATACGCTGGGATTAAAGGCATGCACCACTGCTGCCCGGTAGGATTTTCATTTTTGTAGATAAGAAAATTGACATTCAGAGAAACCAGGCCTTGGTCTAGGTCACAGAGGCAAAAAGGCTTTGGGAGAGAGAATCTAAGCGCTGGGGTCCCAGCCGCCGCCTCCGCAGCTCCGCTGTTTACTATTTATACTTCCTGCCCTCCTCCAGAGGTTCCGGTGAGCTTCCGGGAAATGTGTGTGATTTAAGGAAAGCACAGCAAAGGGCAGGCAATGCGTCCCACGCAGCAGAGCGCTCCCAGAGCTGAGCTCCTGGATGTGCCATCTCCCACTTCCTCTCAAGTGGCACCACCCACCACCAGGACAGGGACAAGGGTGACTTCATAGAACTGCTGTTACCTACCCCTTGGAAGGCCTTCTCATTAGCCATCCGTGACTAGTGTGCTGAAACTGAAAGTGGTCTTTCCTGGGTTATGTCCCCAAGAGATGCTTCCCCATTCCCTGAGCGGCAGTCTCCGGCCCAGAATGGCTCCGCTCGGCAAGCCTTTGCCTTCCTGTGTATAGATGACTCAACACCTTGCTTCCCAGTTTTAGCTGATGGTAAGGAATGGAAGAAATGGGTCAGAATAAAAGTCCCTGCAGGGGCAAGCGACACCTGCTTCAGTACTTGTGAGGAGGGTCAAAAATTCAAGGGCTGGGGCTGGATAGATGGCTTGACAGTTAAGGGCACTGACTTCTCCTCCAGAGGACCTAGGTCCAGTTCCCAGCATCCATATGGTGGCTCACAATCATCTGTAACTCTAATTCCAGAAGGTTGTCTCCGTGTTCTTGGTATATGCAGGGGCATATAGATCTATTTTCAGGCAAAACACGCATGCACAGAAAATAAAACTTTGTTATAAAAACTCAAGGCCATCCTTAGCTGCATAGATAAAATAAGGTCAGTCTGGGCTATCTGAGACCCTGTTTCAAACAACAGAGTCTGTGACACCCTGGGAGAAAGGATTTCCTGCCGAGTGAAGCTACCCAGATTCCTCGTGTGTGTGTGTGTGTGTGTGTGTGTGTGTGTGTGTGTGTGTGTGATTGCTCTGGGCCTAGGCTCTTCTAGGACCCAGGCACCGCCCACTGGCCCTCCTGGCAGCATCCCGATGGCTGTGGGACCTAACCCTTCCTCCCTTCTGGTCCCTGTGATTTAGAGAAAGCTAACCCCAGCTCCTGCCAAAGGGTGAGCCTGGACCCTGGCTTTGCCCATCTCATGGATAGCAAGAATGCACAGGAGACTCAAGTCAGAGCAAGGGGAGAAAACCCTAGGGAGAAATTGCTGTACCTATTGAGAAAGCATGGGAGGCCTCCCCCTTCCCAGGGCAGCTAAGCTGCTGCCGAAGCTGTGGGCACCTTGTTACAGAAACCCTGCTTGAGAATGAGGCGGGGTGTGTGTGTGTGTGTGTGTGTGTGTGTGTGTGTCCTCCTCCTCTCCTTCTTTCCCCTCTTTTTTTGTCTGGTTTTTTTGAGACAAGGTTTCTCTGTGTAGCTCTGGCTGTCATGAAACTCACTCTGTAGACCAGGTTGGCCTCAGACTCATAGAGATCCGCCTGCCTCTGCCTCCCAAGTGCTGGGACTAAAGGCATGCACCACCACCACCTAGTGGGCTTTTTCATTAAATATGTATATCCTTTCTGTTCTTGTACCCCGGAAAAATTGGGGTGTGTGTGTAGGATCCTGCTATGTAGCCCAGGCTGGCTTTAAAAATGGTACTATTCTCCTAAGGCAAAGCAGAGAGAAAATTATGGGAACATGGAAAAGAAAGGCAGCCTAGAGATATGGCTCAGCAGTTAAGAGCACTGACTGCTCTTCCAGAGGTCCTGAGTTCAAATCCCAGCAACTACATGCTGGCTACAATGTACCTACATATAATGAATAAATCTTAAACAGAAACATACACACACACACACACACACACACACACACACAGAGAAAGAGAGAGAGAGAGAGAGAGAGAGAGAGAGAGAGAGAGAGAGAGAGATTTTACCCTGGATTCTAGTTGAAGCTTCTTGCCAGCTGAGAAGCAAGAACAGCACAAACATTTGCTGGGGTGAGAAGTGGGCTGGAGAGGTGGCTCAGCAGTTAAGAGCACTGACTATTCTTCTGAAGGTCCTGAGTTCAAATCCCAGCATCTATGTGGTGGCTCACAACCATTGGTAATGAGATCTGATGCCCTCTTCTGGGGTGTCTGTCTGAAGACAGCTACAGTGTACTCATATAATAAATCTTTTTCTTAAAAAAGTTACTTTTGGGGCCCGGTGGCGCATGCCTGTAATCCCAGCACTTGGGAGGCAGAGGCAGGCGGATTTCTGAGTTCGAGGCCAGCCTGGTCTACAGAGTGAGTTCCAGGACAGCCAGGGCTATACGGAGAAACCATGTCTCGAAAAACAAAAAAACAAAAAAGTTACTTTTAAAAAAGAGGGTCAAATCTCCTTGTTCACTATGTAGCTGAAAGAAACCTTAAACTGATCCATCTGCCTCCACTTTGCCAGTCCTACCAAGCTATAAACCCCAGCATCTACACTAAAACATGTCACTTTAAGGTTTGGGCATGGTGGTACATACCTTAAGCCTCAGTGTCCAAATGGTAGACAGAGGCAGGTGGATCTTTGTGAGTTCGAGGCCAGCCTGGTCTAGAGTGAGTTCCAGGCTACACAGTGGACCCTGTCTCAAACTGGAAGAACAGCAAAGATTACAGAAAGGAGTTGGTTTCTCTCTCTCTCTCTCTCTCTCTCTCTCTCTCTCTCACACACACACACACACACACACACACACACACACCAGAAAGAGAGAGAAAGACTGAAAATTACTTTTAAAAATTAAAAACAAAAAAAATAAAAGACAGGCAATGGTGGTGTACACCTCTAATTCCAGTACTCAGAGGCAAAGGCAGGTGGATAGGTGGATCTCTGTGAGTTTGAGGCCAACCTGGTCTGCAAAGAGTCCTAGGACAGTCAGGGGCTGTTGCACAAAGAAGCCCTGTCTTGAAAAAACAAACAAGTAAAAGACTGTTGGTTATTAGAAAGTAAAACCCAGCCGGGCGGTGGTGGCCCACGCCTTTAATCCCAGCACCTGGGAGGCAGAGGCAGGCGGATTTCTGAGTTCAAGGCCAGCCTGGTCTACAGAGTGAGTTCCAGGACAGCCAGGACTACACAGAGAAACCCTGTCTCGAAAAACCAAAAAAAAAAAAAAAAAAAGAAAGTAAAACCCCCCAATCCTGCCCAGATGTGGACTTCTGCTGTGCAGTGCTCTAGCCTGCTTACAGTTGCTGCTTCATCAAATCCTTATTAACCCATTTTACAGAGGAGACACAAGAGCAAGTGGACTGACACAGAGCCTGCTTGTTCTCTAAGGTCCTCCTTAGAGCTGTTACCCTGGAAGGCTTCTCTGACCTTCCCGGCAGGAGGCGTCCCACACACCTTTGAGTTACAGACTAAGTCTCCACTCTTAGTAGGACCTTCATGCTATGAAGGGCCAAGAAGGCGAGCCCTAAAACAAGGGATGCCCATCATGGGAAGATTTGGGCCAAGAGATCTTTGTCCCCACACAACTGGAGGCCTGAGCATCTGTTCCAACCACAGCAGGTGTGGGAGGACTTTGGGACCAAGCACCAACACATTCTGGAGGTCACCAAAGGATCTCCTCCCCGTGCCTCAGTTTCCTCACTGGCTAGAAGCCTCTAGGTGTGTAGGCCCTATGGCACCGAGTCTTCCAGGGAAATGTCAGAAATCCTGGAAGTGTCATGCTCCACGTTAACGCTGAGAGCCTTTCATTCACTCATGCGATTCATGTGCTGACTGTTAGGTGTCTGCACCTGTTAGGGGAAGGCAGCGTGTGAGACGGAGGGTCACTTCCGAGAGCAAGGCAGCCACTTGCTTTAGACCTCAGGTACTGGGGAACTCCCAACTTCCACCCACCACACTGCAGGGGTCACCAGCCCACAAGAGCTGGGTAGGAAAGACTGAGGGCTTGGAAGAAAGAGAGATTGTGTTCTCTGTCCAGCTCTGCCTCCCTGGGGTGGGAGACCTTAACTCTCTGGGTTTTATGACCCCAACCTTCAGGAATGTTCTTATGGTCTGTGTTCCCTACAAATTCATGTTTCAAACACCAAGCCTTCAGTTAGATATGGTGTCACATGGCTGTAGTTGTACCAACCTCAGGAGGCTAGCCTGGGCTACATAGTGAGACCATGCCCTAAAAAGAAGAGGAGGAAGAGGAGAAGGGGGAGGAAGAAGAGCAGCAGGAGGAGGGCAAACAGTAGCAGCAGCTGCTGCCACCTCCAAGCGTGGTAGCTCACTAGGCAGAGGCATTATGTTTCAGGCCAGCCTGATGCACATAGAGTTCTAAGCCGGCCGGGGCTGCCAGGGAGACCCTGTCCTAGACAACAAGAACTCAAAGCTCAGCCGGGCGTGGTGGCGCATGCCTGTAATCCCAGCACTTGGGAGGCAGAGGCAGGCGGATTTCTGAGTTCGAGGCCAGCCTGGTCTACAGAGTGAGTGCCAGGACTACACAGAGAAACCCTGTCTCAAAAAACCAAAAAAAAAAAAAAAAAAGAACTCAAAGCTCTACCGAAACTGCAGACCCTGGTGCCATACCTGTAACCACAGTGCTCTGGAGGCTAAGTCCAAAGCATCTCAAAGTTTAAGGCTAGCCTGGGCTGCACAATGACCCTGGCAACCTTGGCAAGAGCTGAATCTGCTGGTGCCTTGCTTTGGGGGCTTTTCTGCCCCTAAGGCTATGGGGAATAAACATTGGTCAAGCCATCCAGGTTACAGTAGTGCTGGTGTGAGGTGATGAGGACTCTGTCGCAGCAAGGGGTCAGGGTGTGTGGGCCCTCGGCTCCGGGAGTCCATCCACTCTCAGGGAAGCCTGGGAGGCATTAAAGGTTAAACATTACCCTGTGCCCATCCCTGCCCACCACCACTCCCACTCCCTTCTGAAGACTAAGCCATAAACACCTCCCTTTCCTCTTCCTCTGGAGATGTGGTCTCCCAGGAGGAGGCCCCGCTGGTCTGCCCACCTCTCCTGGAAGCCCCTGGTCTGGGAGGTCGGGGAGTCTGGCTCTAGTCAGAGCCGGGGAGTCTGGCTCTAGTCAGAGCCGGGGAGTCTGGCTCTAGTCAGAGCTGCAGGCTCAAGTGGGGACACTGGGCCCTAGTCTTCGCAATAGGTGTTTTTTGGGATGACATCATACACAGGCTTCCTTCGGATGGTTCCCCTGTGGAGTTCACAGACTGGCTTAATGAGCCCCTCAGGTGCCGCATCCAGCCAGCAGCCCTACCCGATGTCTGGGAAACAAAAATAATTCCAAGAAATGGGCATCCCCGTTGTACCAGGTCAACCTGGGTCAGCCTCTGCCCCCAGGGCTCTCAGGAGCAAGGTGACAGGGTCCTGCTGGCACATCCAGTCTCTCCTACCCGACAGTTTTAATTATGAACATACGTCAGCAATCCCAGAATCCAGATCCACTGCAAGTTTCCAAGAGGGGACGCGCACCGGGCCGGGCGGCACCTTCTAACGGGGAGGGGAGAGGGGAGGGGCGGGAGGGGGGCTCTTCATTCTGCTCCTCCCCTGCAAACAGCTCTGTAAACTAGGACTGACTTTTATCGTCCACAGCAAAGGGGTGAGCACAGAAGCTTCAGGCAGGAACTTGGTGGGCAGAGCACCAGGGCTCAGTCTAGTCTTCCATTTCTTAAGGCTCAAGCTGGCTTCAGGACCAGTTCTAGAGATGGCAAAAGATTTCTGTGCTCCTGTGTAACTCTAGCCATTACAGACATGGCTAATCAATCATGATGTGGCAGACACTACTAATCAATTGCAGTCTTTTTATTTATTTTACTTATTAAGAGACACAGTTTCTTTCTTTTCTTTTTTTTTTTTTTTTTTTTTTTTTGGTCTTTTGAGACAGGGTTTCTCTGTGTAGCCCTGGCTGTCCTGGAACTCACTTTGTAGACCAGGCTGGCCTCGAACTCAGAAATCTGCCTGCCTCTGCCTCCCAAGTGCTGGGATTACAGGCGTGCACCACCACCGCCTGGCTGAGACACAGTTTCTTATAGCCCAGGCTAGACCCCAATTCTGTGTAGCCATAAATTGCCTTGACCTGCCGGGCAGTGGTGGCGCATACCTGTAATCCCAGCGCTCTGAGAGGCAGAGGCAGGCGGATTTCTGAGTTCGAGGCCAGCCTGGTCTACAGAGTGAGTTCCAGGACAACCAGAGCTACATAGAGAAACCCTGTCTCGAAAAAAACAAATCCAAAAAACAAAAAAAACTCAAAAACAAACAAACAAAAATTGCCCTGACCTTCTGATCCTCTTGCCTCCATTCCTCAAGTGCTGGAATTAGAGGCTACTGTGCCCAGATTTAGCATTTTTTGTTTTTTAAATAGGAACTTGGATATAAAGGTTCCTTTAAAATTTTTATTTTGGGGGCTTGAGAGATGACTCAGTGGTTAAGAGCACTGACTATTCTTCCAGAAGACCCAGGTTTAATTTCTAGCACTCACAGTTTTTGCTTATAAATAGCTGAAACTCTAGTTCCAGGGGACCCAGTGCCCTCTTTGGCCTCTGAACGCACTGGGCATAGAATGTGCAAGTGAGTCACTCGCACTCAAAGTCAAATGTAAAAAGCTTACATTCATCATCACTGGAACAGGGGCTCATCATTTAGCCCTGGCTGCCCTGTAACTCACTCTGTAGACCAGGCTGGCCTCTTAACTCATAGACACCTGCCGGGCTCTGCTTGCAGGTGCTGGGATCTGAAGGCGTGCGCCATCACACCAGCAATGACTGCTGATTTTTGCAGTCATGCCTCCAATATCGGTCTCAGAGTTTGGAGTGGTCGTGTTGTCACAGTCCTTTTGCTGAGCCTGGGAACTTTTATATTTTGAGGAGTTTTAGTTCTTATTATGTAGCCCAGGTTGGTGTCAAACTTCAACACCTGCCAGGTTGGTGTCAACACTCCAATCACCAGCAGTGATTCTCCTGCCTCTGCTTCTGCAGTGCAAGCACCACACCAGGCACACCCAGCCCCAAACCAGGGAATTTGCTCCACCCTACCCATATCCTTTATAGATAAGGAAACCAAAGTTCAGAGAAGGTGAGTCACCTTCTCAAAGCTGCACAGCTCCAGCGTGGACTGTGAACCTGGGCTTTCCCTGAGACTAGAGGGGCTCCTTCATGAACCTCACCCCCAGCCCGCTTCTCCTCTAGGTTCTGGCCCTGGCATTCTGCCAGCCCTCCCCAGGATACCATCTTGTTGCTCCCCCTGTCCACCCTGCATCATCCTTCTTCCAGAGAAGGGGCCCAACCGGAAGGAGGCTCATGTTAGGAAGTTCCACCCACGTTAGCAGGCAGGAGCCAGGGATTCTGGGCAGCCCGAGGCTTTAGGAGAAACTGAAACTGGGCGTGCTGGGGGCGGAGTGGTCACTGGGGATTTAAAGAGCCACCACTTCCTTGGGCCTCCATAAGGCCCTGGGAGGGGACGGCTGCTGAGGGGACATCCAGGACTGACTGAACCTCCGTTCCCCTTGCCTAAGCCATGCAACTCTGTGGGAGTGGCGCGCTCCTGACTGGGACAGTGAGTACAGGGGACGAGGAAAGAAACATTATGGAGAGAAAGCTGTCAAGGGTCCCAGGGGACAGTGAAGGGAGGATGCAGTAAGGTCACCATGATCTGTGTGACTTGGGACTCCACACTGCCATCTCGGGGTTTAGTTCCTCGTGGACATTGGAAGGAAGCCGTCCTGGCTTCCACACTGCAGCCCAGCCTCCAGCTCTGAACGTGGGCCCTGCAGAGCACTGCTTCCTCTCAATCAATCCATTCGCTCTCACCTGTGGCCTCTTCCAGATCCTTCCCTCTTCTCCCCAATCTCTCAGGTCACAGCTGCCTTCTCCCTCGCTGACTCTTTCTTTCCCCAGCCTCTATTCTTGACCTCTGGGGTCTGAAGTTTGCCCTGAGGAGGATATAGCCACAATCCAAGGAGCAGAATCCTCAGCCAGAGTGGCTTGAGTCTTGCCTGAGGTGGAGTGACAGAGACAGGGTCCAGCTCTAGGCTTTTGGCTTCAAGTTCCATTTAAGTTTTGTGGTCCCCAGGGTTGGAAGGCTCAGAGCTACCAGCAGCAGTCCCCTCTGTCCAATAGACTGTCCGTCACTGCTAGGCAGCTGCCCCTCTGCAGCGTGAGTGAGCATGGAGTCCTGTAGACGTCTTCTGTGCCAGGCAGATACTCCTCAGGTAGGTGACACTCCCGCTTGCTTTGCTTGGGAAAGGATCTCATGCATCCCAGGCTGGCTTCAAACTCACTGTGTAGCCCAGTCTGGCCGGGAGTAAGCCTTACTGAGATTACAGGCAGGCACCATCACGTCTGGCCAATTTGTCTATTTGTTGTTGTTGTTGTTGTTGTTTGTCTCCTCCTCTTCCTACTCCTCCTTTTTCTTCTTCTTTTCCTACTTCTGTGCCCTTCTAGCTTCGTGCCTGGTACGTAGTAGGTGCTTAATAAATGTTTGCTGAAGGGCTGGGGAGGTAGCCAGTGCAGTATTAGTCTTGTAAGCATGAAGACCCGAGCTTGGTCCCTAGCGTCCATTTAAAACACCTGGCTGGGTGCCAAGCACTTGTAACCCCAGCCCTGGGGAGGGAGAGCTTGCTGACCAGTGGTCCTATTGGTGAGTCCCAGTGGGGCTGAAGGGCTGGTCCATCAGTTAGGAGCACTCACTGCCCTTGGAGAGGACCTAAGATTGGTTCCCAGCACCTTCACAGGGCAGCTCACAACCAACCCCCTGTAACTCCAGCTCCAGGGGACTTAACTTCTCCTCTGGTCTCCAAGGGTACATACGGTCAGATGTACACACAGGTCACCACATACATACATGACTTAAACAATTCAAATAAGGTAGGTGGCTTCTGAGCATGAATGATACCTAAGGTTGTCCTCCTAGTGTGTGTGTGTGCGTGTGTGTATGTGTGTGTGTGTGTGTGTGTGTGTGTGTGCGCGCGCACACACAGGAAATGAAATGTGTTTTGAGTAAGTGAATGCCAGCACTTAGAGACTGAGTTGAGACAAGCACATGGAACCATATCAGACCCCAACCCCACTGCCTTTGTGGAGTTCTGGGCTGGAAGATTCTATAAATGCCAGCCCACTCAGCAGCGGCGTCTCCTTCTAGTTTCTCTCCCTCGGGGGCGCCTGCTCCTAGCTTCTATCTTTCACTGTCTGTGAACAGTTGGGAAAACACCATGCGCCTCTGTCCTACCACTGAGGTTATTACAGTGAGGAAAAAGTCACTGCTGGCTTTTGAGAATGTGTTTGAGGTTCAGATCCCACCCTCCCTACGTATTATATAAGCTGCAAGCTGGACACTGGGTAGGGCTGGCTTTGCTGTAAGGAGCACAGTGTCATCGGGAGGGAGGAGACAGACTTTGGGAGAACAGGACTTTTCAGGGATGAGACTTGAGAAAGACAACGTTCCAAGTAGCTGATCACGGTAAACGGGGCAAGCCCCTGCCAGGACCACGGAACCTCTGCCTCCCGCCTCATAGGACCTTGAGGAGGCTCAGAAACAGCTGAAGAAGAAGCAGAAGAACCGGCTGGCTGCCCAGCGCAGCCGGCAGAAGCACACCAGCAAGGCGGATGCTCTGCACCAGGTAGGGATGGCCTCGCTCGCGGTTCAAAAGACGGAGAAGAGTTCTTCTCTTTCCTATATTTAAAACAAATTATGTATATAATTTTATATAATATGTAAATATATAATTATGTATATGAGTGCTCTATCTGCATGTACACCTACATGCCAGAAGGGGACATCAGATCATGCTATAGTTGTGAGCCACCCCGTGGGTGCTGGGAATTGAACTCGCGGCCTCTGGAAGAGTAGCCAGTGTTCTTAACTACTGAGTCATCACTCCAGTCTCTCTCTTTTTAAAAGTTTATTTTATGTGTATGTGTATGTGTATTGGTATTTCCCAGCATATATATATATATTTGTGACATGTGTCATGCTTAGGAGGCCAGAAGATCCCCTGGGACTAGGGTTACAGACTGTTGTGAGCCCCCGTGTAGGTGCTGGGAAGGGAGCCTGCTCCCTCAGGAAGAGCACCTAGCGCTCTTAACCAATGAGCCATCTCTCTAGGCCCAGAACAGTTTCATTTCATGGTTCTTAGGACTGGAAACCAGTGCCACCAGGACCTAGCGTCGGGCCAGCAGGTAGTGAGGTCCTCTGTGGAGGCAAGGCAAAGCAAGGGCGTGACACGGTGTGGGAGGGGTATGCCTGAGACACACCCACCGACCCACCCTTCCCAGCGGCCCTCATTCCATCCTCATGTACACCCACTGTTCTTTTGCATCCATTAACTCGGGAGTGGATTTGTCATCCTTTACAGTAGCCTTCTCCTACATCCCCCACGTTGCTTCTTTCCTGAGCCTCCAGGTGCCTTGGGGGCACCGGATTGTCCCATTCCATTCTGCTTGCAGTCACCTACAACAGGGCCTGGCAGGAAAAAAAATTTTTTTTTTTTTTTTTTTTTTTGTGATTTTTCAAGACAGGGTTTCTCTGTGTAGCCCTGGCTGTCCTGGAACTCACTCTATAGACCAGGCTGGCCTGGAACTCAGAAATCCACCTGCCTCTGCTTCCCAAGTGCTGGGATTAAAGGCGTGCGCCACTACTGCCTGGCGAAAAAAATGTACTATAGAGCAAATGATAGCTTTAGGATAAGGAGCTCTGGAAACACCCCGTGGGGGAGGGCACATTTGCTTACTCAGTCCACTACCCCAAGCTCCACAGAGGGGCTTACACGGCATGGCTCAGCATCCGTCTGATGTTCTGGATGCTGGGAAACACAACTCCAGACCAGGTCATGGTACTGGACAAATGCTGTCGCCGAGCTACACCTCCAGCCCCTATTTGTTTATTGTCAGGTTTTAATCGGTTGTAAGTGTGAGAGGGGCTTATGCAGGCAGAGGCAGGGGACAGCTCTGTGGAAGCAGTTCTCTCCTTTATGTTTGCACGGGTCCAGGGATCAATCAGGCCATCAAGTTTGTGTGGCAAAGTACCTGTCCCTGCTGAATCACCTCACTAGACTGGCTTACTTTTTATTTATTTGTTTATTTATATATTTATTGAGGCAGGCTTTCTTTGTCTAGCCCTAGCTCTCCTGGAATTCACTATGTAGATCAGGCTGGCCTGGAACGCACAGAGATCTGCCTACATCTGTCTCAAATACTGGGATTAAAGACATGCATTATTGCCGGGCGGTGGTGGCGCACGCCTTTAATCCCAGCACTTGGGAGGCAGAGGCAGGTGGATTTCTGAGTTCGAGGCCAGCCTGGTCTACAGAGTGAGTTCCAGGACAGCCGGAGCTATACAGAGAAACCCTGTCTCGAAAAACCAAAAAAAAAAAAAAAAAAAGACATGCATTATCATGCCTGGCTAATTTTATTTTTAATTATGTGTGTGTGTGTGTGTGTGTGTGTGTGTGTGTGTGTGTGTGTATGCTTGTAGGTGCAGTACCCACAGGGGCCAGAGATGTCAGAGGCCCCTGGGACTGGAGTTACAGGAGGTTGTGAGCTGTCTAACCTGGGTGCTGGGAATTGAACTTGGGTCCTCTGGAAGACCAGTTCACTGTCTTAACCACTGATGCTTCTGCCTCTCTGGTGTTAAAATTAGAGGCCTGTGCCACCACACCCAGCGTATGTGCTGCCAAGGGTTGATCTTAGGACTTCATTTATGCCAGGTGAACACTCTGCCAGCTGAGCTATGCCCCAGCCAAGATGCCTTAGAAATACCCTCTCCGGGGCTGCAGAAAGGGCTCAGCCAGTAAAAGCACTTGCTGTACCTAAGCTCTATCTCTGAGATACACACAGAGGAAGAAGAAAACCGACTCCTGAAAGGTTTCCTCCGACCCCTGCACCTGCACTGTGGTTGGATGTGTCCATGTACATTTGCACGCGCTAAATACATACATGAATAAAATATACTTTAAATTTCTGTAAAGGCAAGAAATGACCTTTCCATCTTTAGAAAGCATTGTGCAAATGGGGCTGCTGAAGGCTCTGAGGCCGGTCAGAACGCAGGCCATGGCTGTACCACATGTCATGCAGAATGCCCCTGAAGTGTCTTCTTTTAAAATGTCCACAAAGGGGCCTGAAGGAAGCTGAGTTATTCAGACTTACAAGATGTGGAAGTAAAAGTCTCTCCGCATCTTTGCCATTACCAGCACCATCAAAATGCAAGCTCGGCACGGAGGGAGGCGAGGTGTGGGTAGAAAGCCTGGTCCGTGGAGCCACAGAGCGGGAGGAGGGCACTCAGTGCCACTAGCCCTGCCATCTCCACGCACGGGTCATGCCACATGCCACTCCCCCAAAAATGTTAAAAAAAAAAAAAAAAAAAAGGAGAAGAAGCACAGTCCTTGCATGGTGGCGCCTGCCCCAATGGGTTCTACTCCAAGAGGATCAATAGCCTTACAAAGAGGTGGGTGGGCAGGTAGGCATGTGCCTGTGATCCTAAGGTTTGGGAGCTAGAGTCTGGAGGATTGGGAGTTCAAGGCCAGCTTAGGCTGTATGCAGTTCTTCCCCCCAAAACAAAACTGCGTGTTGATGGTTGTCTTATGGGTTTTCAAAACCTAGTATTCAGCAGACTAGAGCTTAGAAAATACTGACTTAGGGGTACCCACCACCTATGCAACAGTACCCTGAATCTCTTCTAGGGACCCGGAGGCTGAGCCCCGGCATTTAGCAGACTCAATGTATCCAGGAAAGAATGGCCTGAAACTGTTCCTATAAAGGCCATATCAGGAGCAGCAGGGAGGCAGGTCCTGGCAGAGCAGTCAGCAGTCACGTGAAAGAGGCAGATCCCGGGGGGGGGGGGCAGGGCAGGAATTAAGAGAGAAGCTTCGAGCCCCACAACAGTGCATTCAGATCCTGGAGTCTCGGGAACCTTTAATGGCTTCAGTCCACACTCTATGGCACAGGAAGACACGGTGACACATGCCTGTAACCTTAGAATTTGGGAGGCTGAGGCAAGGAGGAAGGGCCACGGCAAGTTCAAGGTTCTCCTGCGCTGTAGAGGAAGACCTTGTCTCAAAAGACCTGGACACTGGAAGCTGCTTTAGCGGGTAATTTCTCTGATGGTGAAATGAGTCAATTTCGGCCCAATTAGATTATATTAAATGCAGGTTTATTGGGAAACTGCCCTTGGTTGAATTCACTGGCCCCAATGACAGAGACCAGGGAGGTCACCATGGTGTGTGTGGTAGGGGTAGAAACAGAAAATGTACACACAGAGGGAAGAGAGAGAAGGAGGGAGGGAGGGAGGAGACCATATTGTCTGGATTTTCTTGGGAAGAGCCTCTCGGGGAGGGGCAGCCCAGCTCCTGGGCTGGCGAGTTCGGGGTAGAGGACAATGCCTGGTAGGAAGGAGCTGAGGGATGCTGGGAGAACCTGCGGCAGGTCTGCTGTGACAGGGAAGAACCTTTGTTGTAGAAGGTATTTAATCTCAATCTGGAGGTTTCCGTCCTGCCTTTGACCATTCAGTTCCTGGATAAAAGACACAACCTTTATATTTATGCTAAGCCTTAATCAGCAGTGGAGCTGGGCAGATAGCTGCCCTCTGTGCAATTGTCCACTTCCTTATCAATAACCCAGAGTTCTAATTTGCTTTGTTCCATGGCTGCTATGAATTCCAATTGGCCAGACTCATGACCATGCTTTGAAATTTCATACCCCATGGCGTCTCCTGCTCCCTCCACCACCTTCTCTCTCTCCTCCTTGTGGTTCTCCTCAGATCCCAAGCCCGGACCACCAAACCCCGCCTATCTCAATTCTGCCCAGCTATAGGCTGTAGGCATCTTTATTCACCAATCAGGGATAACTTGGGGGGCAAGGTCACATAGCATCCCTTAGGTCTTGTCCCTGGATGTACCCAGGCTTGGGTGGCAGAGGTGGGGTGGGGTTTGGGGAAGAATTTAGCATTACAGTACATAGCAAAAGATCAAAGCTTTGTTTTCTCATCATGCTTTGCAGCTTTGCTGTGCAAGCATGAGGCCCAGAGTCTCATGCTTGCATAGATTTCTGGGTTTTTTTGGTTTCTCCGAGACAGGGTTTCTCTGTTTAGCCCTGGCTGTCCTGGAACTCATTCTATAGACCAGGCTGGCCTCGAACTCAGAAATCCGCCTGCCTCTGCCTCCCAAGTGCTGGGATTACAGGTGTGCGCCACCACCGCCTGGCCCAGAGTTCAGATTTCTAACACCGTATTAACAATGTTGGGTGTGACTCCCTATGCCTGTAGCTGCAGCATTAGAGGCAGAGGCAGGCACATCTCACGAGCTTGCTGGCTAAAATGTTCAGCTCCAGGGCTATTGAGAGAGCTAGACTCAAGGAAGAGAGCAAGAGAAGAAGATACCCAATATTTTCCTGTTACGTCCTCATTTGTTTACAGGGGCCCTTCCCCAACCAAACAAAGATACAGTCCAAATTCACCAAACAAGAATACTGTGACTGAGCCGGGCGTAGTGGCGCACGCCTGTAATCCCAGCACTTGGGAGGCAGAGGCAGGTGGATTTCTGAGTTCGAGGCCAGCCTGGTCTACAGGGTGAGTTTCAGGACAGCCAGGACTACACGGAGAAACCCTGTCTCAAAAAACCAAAAAAAAAAAAAAAAAAAAAAGAGAATACTGTGACTGAATGGGCCAGTGAAGTGATGGGGTGGGGGGTAGAGCAATTGGAAGCCAGGTGGAGATAGACCCTGTGTGAGAAATGGTGCTTCTCAGAAGAGCCATACTGGTCTCTTCTGGCAAGGTCACACCTCCGTGGGGATGTGGGATTGGGGATGTGGGGTAGGGTACAATAGCCAAGAGGTTCTATCTGGACATTCATATCCCATAGCAATGAGAACCCAGATAGTGTCCAGATGCTGACACCCGTCCCTGCTCCTGTTTCTCCCCCAGCAGCACGAATCCTTGGAGAAACAGAACTACGCCCTTCGCAAGGAGATCCAGGCCTTGCAGTCTGAGTTGGCAGTGTGGGGCCGGACACTGCATCTACACGAACGCCTGTGTGGAGTGGACTGTGGTCCCTGCCCTGTTCTGCTGCCCTCTGGATGCCCAATCCAGGCTAAGCCACTCTCAGGACAACCTGCCCCTCATGGATACCATGGCTGCCAGGAACAACTGGGCCTGTTCCAGATGCCTGGCTCCTCTCCTGGAGCCCAGCAACTCTCTCCAGGTCCATGCCATCATGAGTCTCCTGGTCTCCTCCCTCCCCCCCTGCCCTCACTGGCCTTTGACCCTCTCATGGTAAGGACACCTCTCGCCCAGCTCTCCCCCAGCCCTGTCATGTCTGCATCCTCATCTTCTGGCTCCAACCTGCTGGGGTCTTTCTCTAAGCTTGATGCCCTCATACCCAGCCCCTCAGACCAGATGGTCCCTCCACAGCCCCTCAGTCCGGAGCAGCCCACCATTGGGAGGCTGGCATCCTCCGACTCTCCAGCTGCTCTGGGACCAGAGTGTCTGCAGAGCAGAGAGCATTTGCCCACAATGTCTGCCTCCTCCACTCGTTGGCAGAAGTCACCGGTGGCCCCGAGCCCACAGGCCCTCATGGCCTTCCCCCTGCTTTCTTCTGCAAAAGTCCACTTCTAGCCTATGTCCACAGAGGGGCTGCCTTACCTGGGTTCCTGAGGTAACCTGAGCACCCAGGCAGCTGCTCCTGAGTTACTGAGTGCTTGCCACTGCGGACCACACAAAGCCATCCTGTCCCTCACCACCACAAAGGATGATGGGAGGGCCACGTGCAAGAACCTTGGACCTGACTGGAACATTGCCCGTGCCCTCCTCGGCAGCACTCTTGACTCTGCACAGTACCTGCACACTACCACTGGGCTCCCCCAAAACGGCTCCCCCAAAACGGCTCTTTCTTGGCTCTTGGGATGACTAGGGCCATGACAACAAGGGGAGTAAGTGGGATCTCTGAGAGGGTGGTCATTCACAGTACCCCAAAGTGCCTCGAGCTCTTCACCAGGTTTCCACACGTGGAACTGAGTAAGACAGTGTGTCAGAAGTGGACCCACTCCTGGATCAGAGCACACATCTCAGCATGTGATAGTAAATAAAGGGTTCCCCTGCCTCTTTGCTTTGCCAAGTTGTTGGAAGCTGGTTATACTCTTGGCTTAAAAAATATGTATATGTATATGTATATGTATATGTATATGTATATGTATATGTATATGTATATGTATATGTACAAAGGAACGAACTGGTTATAGTAGTGCTCCTTTAATCCCAGCACTCAGGAGGCAGAGGCAGAGGCAGAGGCAGAGGCAGAGGCAGAGGCAGAGGCAGAGGCAGAGGCAGAGGCAGAGGCAGAGGCAGAGGCAGAGGCAGAGGCAGAGGCAGAGGCAGAGGCAGAGGCAGAGGCAGAGGCAGAGGCAGAGGCAGAGGCAGAGGCAGAGGCAGAGGCAGAGGCAGAGGCAGAGGCAGAGGCAGAGGCATCTCTGTGAGTTCCAGGACTGCCTCATCCACATAATTCCAAGACAGCCAGGGTGGTATGGAGAGACTCTGTCTCAAAAAATGAAAAGCCAACAAAATTATGTGTATGAGTGGTTTTGCCTGTGTGTGTGTGTGTGTGTGTGTGTGTGTGTGTGTGCACACTCGCGCGTGCACACACCACATGCATACTTGGTCAGAAAAGATCCTCAGATCTCCTGGGACTAGAGTTACAAATGGCGTGAGCCACCAAGTGGGCGCTCAGAACTGGACCTAGGCCGTCTGCTAGAACAAGTGGTGTTAGCCCTGAGACAACTCTCACGCCCATGCACTCTAACTGTTGAAACCATGGGGTCTTCAAAAAGAAAGAGTAGGCCAGGGGTGCTCCGTGGACAAATTGCCTTCCACACAAGCCCGCTTTCGAGCCCTGGACGAAGCATGCGTGGCAGGAAGGAGAACTGACTCCACAGCGCTGTCCTCCACACTCTTCCTGCAGCCTAAGCACATGTGTCCCCAGCCCCAGATTATCTTTACTTTTTTTAAAGAAAAAAAAAAGATCTAGAATCTTCAGAGAGCCATTCCTCATGGACTTCGTAACCCAGCCTACTTCCAGTAGCATTGGTGAGGGAACAGGCCTGGCATAGGCTTGGCGGTGGGGAGACTCTCAGTGGGCAGAGCACTTGTCCGTGAGTGAGGACTGAGTTCAAATCTCCAGAGCCTGAGTAAAGCCAAGCTCAGGAGCGCGTGTCTATAGCTCTGTCTCCCCAACTGTAGGATGTAAAGCAGAGACAGGAGAGCCCGTGGACACTCCTTACTGTGTCAGCTAGCCTGGTGTATGCAGTAGAGAGCAAGAGACCCTGCCCTCAAACAAGACGGAACATGAGGACCAACATCCAAGGTTGTCTACACACACACACACACACACACACACACACACACACACACACACGAAGGCAGAAAAGAAAAGCAGAGATAAGATGAATTTGCTTAGGCATATTAGCTCTCAGGGTTCTCACTGTGTGGCCTGGACTTGTCCAGGTACTCACTTTGTAGCCCAGGTTAGTCTTAAGCTTGCATCAGTCCTCCTGCCTCAGTGTCCCAATGCTAAGGGGGCCAAATGCTGCTAGACAGGGGCAGAGAGGGCAACCCTTGATCTCCTGCTCAGATATGAAGAGACTGCTTAGATGACTGCTTATTTGGCAACTACTAAACAGCTTTTTTTGTTTGTTTGTTTTTCGAGACAGGGTTTCTCTGTGTAGCCCTGGCTGTCCTGGAACTCTGTAGACCAGGCTGGCCTCGAACTCAGAAATCCGCCTGCCTCTGCCTCCCAAGTGCTGGGATTAAAGGCTTGTGCCACCACCGCCCAACTTTTTTTTTTTTTTTTTTGGCAGTGTTTTCTTAAACACACAAACAGTGAAAGGCGTGGGTAGGAGCAGGGCCCTGAGTGGGGGTGGGAGAGCAGCAGGCGCTCTCTCTGTGCCACTCCAAATGTGTAAACACAGTTAGCTGGCCAGCACCAGCCTTCCAAGAGGCTCAACACATCCTGAGGTCTGCGGGAGGCACGTTGGCAATCTGTTGCTATGTGACAAATGGCTCCAAAATTGAGTTCTTTCTTTTCTTTTTCTTTTTTCTTTTTTACACTTTATACAGGCCGAGAGCTCACGGTGATCTTCCTGTTTCTGCCTCCCAAACAGAAAGGAAGGCATGGCCGTCAGGCATGGTGACATATGTCTGTAATTCCAGCACGGGGGAGGCCAAAGCTGACCAGCCTGGGCTACATGATTAGAGTCTGTCAAAAAGAAAAGTCAGCGTGGAAGGGAAGGCACCTCCAGGGATGTCTCATTCGTGGCCAAACCCTGGGTGAGTCCAGGGAGCCGACCATTCAAAAACTTAGGTAGGACGGTCCGGGGCAGAGGACAGGATAATCGAAGAGTCTGGGGTTGGAACAAGCTAATTGCATTTGAAGGCAAGAAAGGAGACTGATCCGACCAGAGTTCCATCAATAATGAGGAGAAAGATAAAGACAGGCTGAAGCGTGGGCCGAGAAATCATGTCGCCACAGAAGGACAGCGCACGGGGCGAGTGAGGAGCCCCTGGACAGTTTTAAGCCGTTGTGTTTTGTGGAGGTGGTTTAACTAAAACATGTGTGTGTGTGTGTGTGTGTGACACACACACACACACACACACACACACACACACTTTGAGAGAGGGGCTTGAGCTTAAGCTGGCCCGATCTCACTCTGGCCCAGGCTGCTCTCTGTCGCCCTCCGATCCAGCTGCCTGTTCCAACCACTGAGAATGCAGGCGAGTGGCACTTTCATGTCCCACTTTCACATTAAAACAATTTATTGAAGGCCATCGAGGTGGCTCAGTAGGCAGAGGCAGTAGTGACCAGACTTGACAGTTTGAGTTGGGTCCCCAGATCTCTCAAAAGGTGACAAGACAAAACAGACTCCTCGGAGTCGTACTGTGACCCCCACACGTGTGTCACCACACATTCAAACCTGCGCTCTCTAGTTCTTTCTTTCACATATAAGATAAAATTTATTAATTTTTAAAAACCTATTTATCGACATGCCTATAATCCCAGAACTTGAGAGACAGAGGCAGGAGGATCACCACAAGTTTGGTTCTAAGGCCAGCCTGGTCTACTATGAACGTTTAAGGACAGTCCATGTGAGATGGTCTCAGTGACAAACAGTTGGGTGGGGCATGGGAGGGGCAAGTTGAACAGGTGGGTAAAAGCAAGACATTGCTGTGTGGGAGAGCCGAACCCAAGCTCAGTCCCCAGATGCCGAGGCAGGCTAGGATTGACTCGTTGGAAGTGGTCCCCTGACCTCCCCATGTGATCTGTGGGACCACACATGCACATACTCGGTCTCTCCTTCTCTCCAAAACACTTATGTAGTTATTACTGCTCCATGACAAGCACTACCAAAGGCACAGGAAATAAGAGAGAGCAAAACACCTCAAACACCTGTCTGTATGAGTCTTGCATCTTAGAGGGATGAGAGGAAAGAAAGAGGGATGGGGGAGGTGAAGTCTAGCTTAACTATTTCTTGGTTCAACTGTGTGGGCGTGGGCTTCGTGGCTCTCCACTTCTATTTAGACAAGAAAACTAGCTAGCTAACGATCCTCTGGGATGGCCTGTTCCCACTCCACCCCTCCTAACGCTGGGGTTCTAGGCATACACCTGGTCTTAGCTTTTTACATGGATTCTGGGGATCTAAACTTAGGTACTTACACTCCGCTTCAACTCCTTCAAGATTCAGGTGGTTTTTTTGGTTATTGCTGTTTTGTTGTTGTTTCTGTTTTCTTTTTGGTTTTGAATCTGTAAAATAGAAATGAAAAGAAACAATATCCACTTACAACCCATTTTGTTTATACATATATAACATACATATGTATTCATATATGTAAAATAGGTATGTATAAAGTAGAAACACACATTCACTCCCCAAAAACCTCGAGTGGAGCTAGGTGTGGTGGCGCCAGCCTGCACCTCCTGTGCTCCCAGGTCTGTCCTCACACTCAGAAGGTGGAAGCTGGAGGATCAGGAGTTCAAAGCCAGATTCATCTACATAGAAAGTCCTGGGAGGGGCTGAAGAGATGACCCAGTGGTTAAGAGCACTGGCTCTTCTTCCAGGGGTCCTGAGTTCAATTCCCAGCAACCGCGTGGTGTCTCACAACCATCTCTAATGGGATCCGATGCCCTCTTCTGGTGTGTCTGAGGAGAACCACAATGTACTCGCATACATAGAATAAATAAATCTTTTAAAAAAAGGATTAGTAAAGAAAGTGCGGGGCGTTTGAGGCCAGCTTGGGGTACCTGAGAAACAGTCTCTAAAAGAAAATAACAATAACAAAATTACCAAAAGTGCTTATAATCAACAATAGTCATAATGGGAGAAAGCTGGAAACAACCCAAATACCTAACACCTGTCAACCAAAAATAGGTAGCCTGGAATATTTTACCTGGGCAATACTACACCGCAACGGGAACGGATAAGGCACACAGCTGTCTGGGACAGTGTGGATTAAAAGGTCACAAATGAAAAAAAAAGTCACAGATGTCATCATGAACTGTGACGGTGACACCACTCCAGGTTCCTCCGGACAGTCCAAGCCCTCTCAGCTTTTGGGAACCCCAGCACAGGTCAGACTGGGTCCTTTGGCTCCTCTGTGCACCAGGAGCTTCAGGACTAGCCTGTATGAGGCACAGCTGATTAAAGACCTTTTAATCTAGACTTTAAGGGTGAGGGTTGAGAGGAAGCGAGGCATTCAGGAAGAAGGACACACCCCAGAGTATGGGGGCAGGCTTCTCAAAGACATGCCTCATTTTATTGTCTGCATAATAACCGGCCGCACCATTCTGGTGGTGTTTGAAGCTATTATCTTCAAAGAGTTGCAATGGAGCCTAAACAACCAGTTCAGTTCACAGGTCAGCAGTGATGCTTGGTTTACTTGCAAACACTTCAGGGATATATCAGCAGTCTAGCTCAGTAGAGTTGGGATAATAAACACAAATCAGTAACAGTGACAGTACATAAGAGGGACAGCCAGGCCTTAGCCTCAACACAAGTCACCAATAGGGACCAGGGAGGAACACCAGGAAAAGTTCTCAGTAGTGCCTCACTCAGGGAAACAAAGATGGTAAAGACTCAAGACTGACCAGCATTGACTATACAAGCAGGCCACGCTTCAGCCTCAGCCATTGTCCATAGTTTTTTGTTTTTAAGATTTATTTATTTTATGTGAGCACACTGTAGCTGTCTTCAGACACTCCAGAAGAGGGCGTCCGATCTCACTACAGATGGTTGTGAGCCACCATGTGGTTGCTGGGATTTGAACTCAGGACCTTTGGAAAAGCAGTCAGTGCTCTTAACTGCTGAGCCATCTCTCCAGCCCCCATCGAGTCCTTTTGATACTCCCTCCAAACATCAAGGTCTTCCACATGTCTTGCCTTAGTGCATGAGTCTGTCTCAGTTGACATCACTCTGCCAATCAGCCCAAGTCCACAAAAGCGACAAGAAGCTGCAACACATCACTAAAAGCTTTTCAGTGTTCTTCTCTATAAAATCCTGACAAATGTAGCTCGACTACACAATGTGGGGTGGACCAATAGATGCGTGTCCTTAACCAAGAGTCCTTCATCACGTGTCCTTTCACAAAACATCCTTTCACCTGTGTCTGCTTCGGCCAAACATTCCTTCACGAGTTTGCCTTAGCCTTTCTCCTGTGACCACTTCCAAGAAAACACTCCTTCATGTGTTTGCCCCAGGAAAACACCATCCAACAGACCTGACTTTCTCAAGAACCCTGAAGTCTCCACTTCACCTGGTTCTTTGCTGTTTTAATAGAAAGTCTATGCGAAGGAGTAGTATCTGTGTGTCTGCAGCATTTGCAGAAAGGCGAATCCTGCTGCAGTCTTCGCTCCTCAGCTGGTGAGCAGCCTCATCCAGACTGGGATCCCGGTTTTCCTTGGGTTGCTATCTTGCTTCAAGAGACGTCGTGTTGGAGAACAGAGGCCAGAAATAAAGTGGAGAAAACTTGCCTGCTCCGTTTCTTTCAAGATCAGGGGAATCTACAGTGTTAAAAGCTGAGTGAGTGAGTCAGGTAGAAGCACAAGCTTTAATCCCAGCACTTTTTAGTGCTTATTTATTGGTTGGGGGCACACACTCAGATCTCCTTCTAACAGGTAGGGTCGGGACTTGAACTCAGGTCATCGGGTTTGATAATGTGCTTTACTCTCTGAGCCATCTCAGCTCCCATGTTCTTCTTATTCTCTGAACGTGTTCACTGCATGAGAACGCACTGAGCTATCTATCTTTCATTTGTCTGTCTGTCTATCTATCTATGACATGTGCTATTTTCATCTGTGTCTGATAAACCTCAAGAAAATGAGTTTCACAAAGGTGTAAATCAGCTCCTGACACATGAAAATTGCTCAGTAAATGTTAGAGCTTCTCCCCTGAACTGTGTGTGTCTGTGTGTCTGTGGTGTGTGTGTGTGTGTGTGTGTGTGTGTGAGGATGTGTGGGTGTAGGTGTGAGTGGGTGTATACAAGAGAGAGAGAGAGAGAGACAGAGAGACAGAGAGACAGAGACAGAGACAGAGAGAGAAAGAGAGAGAGAGAAAGAAAGAGAGAGAGAAAGGGTCCCCCTATGTAGCTTAGGCTGGACTTGAACTTCTGGGAACTGCACCCCCCCAACACTCCCCTCCAGTTTCCCAAAAGTAGGAATTACACATGTCAATTGATATGCCAAGTTTGTTTGTTTGTTTGTTTGTTTGTTTGTTTATTTAGGATTTCTCTGTGTAGCCCTGGCTGCCCTGGAACTCGCTCTGTAGACCAGGCTGGCCTTGAACTCAGAAATCTGCCTGCCTCTGCCTCCCAAGTGCTGGGATTACAGGCGTGCGCCACCACTGCCCTGCTGATATGCCAAGTTTAAATGCTGATCCTTTCTAAACAGCTGTGTGTAAATGTTCGCATGCAGTGCCCTTGGGGGACAGAAGAAGGCGTTGGAACTGAAGCTACAAGGGATTGTGAGCCGGCCGTGCTGGGAGCCAAACCCAGCTCCCTGTAGAAGGAGCACATGTTCTTAACTGCGGCCGGCCGTCTCTCCAGCACCTCCTTCAATGCTAAGTCTTTTTTTTTTTTTTTTTTTTTTAAGTAATGCTTTTTTTCTTTATTTTCTATATTCTTTGTTTACATTCCAAAGGCTTTCCCCTTTCCCAGTTCCCCCCCACCATATGTCCCATAAGTCCTCTCCCCCCTAACTATTCCCCAATCACCCCCCCCCCCATTTCTCTGTTCTGATGCTCTTCTACAAATCTGTATCCAGTCTTTTCAGGACCAGGGTCCTTTCCTTCCTTCTTCTTGGGAATCTTTTGATTTGCTAATTGTGTCTTGAGTATTCAGAGCTTTTGGGCTCATTAATATCCACTTATCAGTGATTGCATTTCATGTGTATTCTTTTGTGATTGGGATGATATTTTCCAGATCCAACCATTTGCCTACAAATTGCATGAATTCATTGTTTTTAATTGCTGAGTAGTATTCCATTGTATAAATATACCACATTTTCTGTATCCATTCCTCCTTTGAGGGACATCTGGGCTCCTTCCAACTTCTGGCTATTATAAATAAGGCTGCTGTGAACATAGTGGAGCATGTGTCTTTATTGTATGCAGGGGATTCCGCTGGGTATATGCACAGGAGTGGTATGACAGAAGAACCAAATAACCTTATCAAAAAATGGGGTACAGAGCTAAACAAAGAATTTTCACCAGAGGACATTCGGATGGCCGAGAAGCACCTTAAAAGATGTTCAACATCATTAGTCATTAGAGAAATGCAAATCAAAACAACCCTGAGATTCCACCTCACACCAGTCAGAATGGCTAAGATTAAAAACTCAAGGGACAACAGGTGCTGGCGAGGATGTGGAGAAAAAGGAACACTCCTCCACTGTTGGTGGGATTGCAAGATGGTACAACCGCTCTGGAAATCAGTCTGGCGGTTCTTCAGAAAAATGGGCATGACACTTCCAGAGGACCCTGTCATACCACTCCTGGGTATATATCAATGCTAATTCTTAAAGAAGAATGAAACCAGGCTTGGTGGCTCATGCCTGTAATGCTGGCGCTTGGGAAGCAAGGCAGTAGGCAGTTCTAGGCCAGCCTAGGCTATACAGTGAGACCCTGTCTATACTCTAGTCCTCCAAAATTTGGGCAGGACGTTGTACACCTATAATCTGGCATACAGGAGGTGAGGCAGGGTAGCCGGGAATTTGAGACCAGCTTGGGCTATGTGAGATTGTGTTTCAAAAAAACTAAGTAAGTCAATCAAGCACACACACACACACACACACACACACACACACACACACACAGAGAGAGAGAGAGAGAGAGAGAGAGAGAGAGAGAGAGAGAGAGAGAGAGGAAGGAAGGAGGGCTATAAGCACAATGACCCTAGTCAGCAATTGTACTTGGGAGGTGGAGGCCAGCAGCCCGAGCTACAGAGCAAGGGCTTGTCTCAAAACCAACAAGTACTGAATACTTGCCTAGCATGTGCACCTTAAACGAAAGGCTGGCAGGCAGGAAGGAGAAGAAAGGGGGGAAGAGGGGGGTGGGGGAGAGTCTTGCTGCCATGTGGGAGCCAGCGCGGTCAGAACCATGGACAGATCCGAGGCTGTCTTCTGGAACCCTTGACAGAAAAACCAGAGGTTTCAGTCAGATCTCACTGAAGTGACTCACAACAGGAAAGATTCAGACCTTCCTTTGGCTGAGGCTTGCCAGTGCCTTTGGGGATCTTTCCCATTCAGCAGCCAGGAGAGAATTCCCGAAGGAGTGTGTCTGTCTGGTCTATGTGCGGATTCTCATTCCCTTGCAAAAGGGTCTACATACAGTCCCTTGGCTTTCTAAACCAGCGAGTGCTGAACTCTCCCTGGGGTGGGGGTGGGGATGGGGGGCCTTGTCCTGGATCCAATGGCTGTCCCTTTTTCTTCCTGTCTGTCATAGGCTTGTTTATCTGGCGTGGAAGAACATGGTAGGGACCCCAAATTACTTAGAAGCTCCGTCATGACCGTGGGCATGTCTGAGCCTCTGCAAGGAGCACCCGTCTAAGGGGCCTTCTCCGGGTGTGTGTGGGTGTGGGGGGGCGGGGTGGGAGGGGGGCTGTGCATTTCCTGGCCAGTGCTTATCTTTTTAGGAATTTCATTTTCTTCCTGGGCTTTATTTTATTTATTTATTTATTTATTTATTTATTTATTGCCTTCTCTCCTATGCAGCCACTACTTACAGGAACTACCTGGTCTTCTTAACTATACACAAAGACAGCACGGTCCTGGATAGAACCTCTGAGCCGCAGGGGGCCGCCTTAAGCCTCTGGTCCTCTCTAAGTCATACATCTCACACCCAGGTGACCAGCAGGATTCACCCACTCACAGTGACCCAGATAATGCAACACAGAGGCGGTTCTGTGCCTGTGTAACCTCCTGCCCCACACCCAGGGCTGTTTCTAAGCCAGATAGCTTTGCTCCCAGCGGCCCTGCCAGGCCCTAGTCTTGCCTGCTGGCTTTCCTGTGCGGAGGAGGGCTGTTGCCTGGCAAGTAATTGGCCCTGGGAGTCCCAGAGGGAGATGGGGAGAGACTGGGGAGGAGCCCTAGGTGTGGTAGGAAGTGAGGCTACTAAGTGGCTCCTCCCTCAGCTCTAGGGACCCAGGAGCTATGTAGGCAGCAGGGGTTCTTAAAGGAGACATGAGCTATTCTGACACTTCCTGTCTCAAGAGGCTCCCAAGTCTTCCGGGTATTAGACATTAGGTATTAGGGCAATGGACTCTCTGATCTGCCATTGTGCCTCTCCTCCCTGCAAAGTTCTCCCCTTTCCAAGGACAGGATTTGTCCTGGGAGTCCCTGTGAACAAAGGGTCCAGGGATGGTTCAGCTTATGTTTAGGCTTAAAGGAGATTGGACAGGAGGCTGGCCTTGAACTCAGATCTACCTGTCTCTGCCTCTCTCAACTTGGTTTGATGGTGGGCCTCCATGGCCAGCCTTCTCTTTTCTTTTCTTTTCTTTTCTTTTCTTTTCTTTTCTTTTCTTTTCTTTTCTTTTCCTTTCCTTTCCTTTCCTTTCCTTTCTTCTTCTTCTTCTTCTTCTTCTTCTTCTTCTTCTTCTTCTTCTTCAAAGTTTTTTTCGAGA
Organism: Apodemus agrarius; assembly: GCA_964023405.1. Classification (NCBI taxonomy): domain Eukaryota; kingdom Metazoa; phylum Chordata; class Mammalia; order Rodentia; family Muridae; genus Apodemus; species Apodemus agrarius. The sequence goes on from OZ030005.1 coordinate 143,472,050, forward strand.
CAGGGTTTCTTTGTGTAGTCCTGGCTGTCCTGGAACTCACTCTGTAGACCAGGCTGGCCTCAACTCAGAAATCTGCCTGCCTCTGCCTCCCAAGTGCTGGGATTAAAGGCGTGCGCCACCACCCGGCTCAGCCTTCTGTTTTCTAAGGCACGGTCTCATGTATCCTAAACTCCTGAGTACTCAAGGATGGCCTGGAACTTCTGGTCCTTAACTCCCGAATGCGGATTACAGGGGAGCTCGGCACACACTCTTATATGCGCGGTGGGAGCCGTGTACAAGGTAGGCAAGCACCCAACCAACAGGGCTACATCCCCAGCACAGGAGGTCCTCTTTAGACAGAACAAGTCCACCCCTGAGATCCAGTTTCCTAAGCCAGTAGGTGCTTAATGGCTCAGAGTAGAAGACTAGGCATGTGGAAGGGGCGGGGTGATGAGGGGCAGTCCTTACAGACAGAACAGCAGGTTAGGGAGAAATGCAGAGCTTGGACAACGGAAAGCCACGGGTCATCTCCCACAGACATAGGCCCATCACCAATCCAGCATGCTCTGCTGTGTACACAAGGATGCCAAAATACCTAATGATTCAGAACATAAAACCCGACCAACAGGAAGTAGAATCTCATGCAGACCCATGACCTCCTGACTTCATAATTCTTTCCATTTCCTGGTTGTGTCAAAATCAGAATCTGAGAGACCTGCCCTAGGGTATGGCCGTGGGGATTGAAGGAGAGCACATACCACAGCACTGTGTATGTATGAATCATGCCTGGCACACAGGAGAGACCTCAAAGGAGCTTGTACTTGACTGGACTGTACCCAACCTGGATGAGAACAATGCATGCATAAATCTCAGTGTAAAACGCTCCGGGGCATCAGGCCCATTATGGCCTTGACTGTGGTCCTGTCAGAACTAAGAAAGGCAGACTGTGGCCTGACTAAGTGGGTAAAGGAGCTGGCAGCGTTGTCTGATGGCCTCAGTTCAACTCCCAGAACTTACGTGGTGAAAGGAACCAAAATGCTGCGGGTAAAACACACACACACACACACACACACACACACCACTCATGTGCGCAAGTTTCTTTTTGTTGTTTTGTTTTGGTTTTTTGGTTTTTTTTGTTTTGTTTTGGTTTTGGTTTTTTGTTTTGTTTTGGTTTGGTTTTGGTTTTTGGTTTTGTTTTGTTTTGTTTTTGTTTTTGTTTTCCGAGACATGGTTTCTCTGTGTATCCCTGGGTGTCCTGGAACTCACTCTGTAGACCAGGCTGGCCTCAAACTCAGGAATCCGCCTGCCTCCCAAGTGCTGGGATTAAAGGCGTGCGCCACCACTGCCCAGCGAGAAAAATTTTTAAAGAAACAAAGACAGTAGTCAATGGCTAGGTCATGAGGCTGCGCGTGAAGCTCAGAAGTTCCGTGTTCTCGCGCAGGCTTCAGTTTTGTGAGACCCCGCCCTGCCTCGAATCTGCGCATGCGCAGAGGATTTGGCGGGAAACTCCGAGGCGCGTCAAGTGTGCCGCTCAGTCCCAAGGCCGAGCTCAGAGGAGATCGCCAAGAGCCTTAGTCCCTGGCCCGACGTCTTTTGACTTCGGCGTCCTCTCTGGAAAAAGCTTTCTGAGCAGGAACTCAAGCGTGGCCCCTTTTCTGAGGAGCTGGAGGAATCCTAGTCAGTGTGCGAACGACAAGGCGTGGCTGTCAGGGCCTGGACGCTTTGAGGCCGAGGTAACTGCCCCGCTGCCTGGTGTCCCCCGGGACTGGCTTTGAGGGTTTCCCGCCTTCGAGGGACTCCGCCTGGCCCCACTCCCCAGCCTCTGTGGGGCTCCCTCGTCCCTGAGGCCTGGCTGGGGCGTGTCCTGCACATCCGTTGGATGTCAGGCCTTGAAGTGCAGGCCGGGCCCTGGTGCACAATGGAAGCTTGAAGAGTGGAGAGCTGGGGTGGCAGTGGCGGGAATGGAGGAGGCCCTGAGCACTGGCCAAGCACCATGTCTCAGCCAGCCTCCATAAGGGCTCAGAGATGATGAGAGCGATGGCTTCTGGGCTTCGGAGGCGTGCTCTTCAACCCTCTCATGCCCAGGGTGATGCCACGTTTGCCTCTGACACCTATCCAGCTTTCTCAGATCCTCCCCACACACAGTCCTTCTGTACAGAAACTTCCAGATAGTCAAAGAAAGTCTTCATTCTGGCTTATAACTACTCCCTAATCCAGGCTTAATAGCACACGAGCGCGCGCGCGCGCACACACACACACACACACACACACACTTTTCCATTGAAATGTTTCCTGTCACATGTTTTTTCTTGTTTGTTCTTGTGTTTTGCTTTGCTTTGCATTCTTTGTTGCTTGGTGGTTTTGTTGTTTTTTTTTTTTTTTTTTTTTTTTTTTTGCTTGTTTGTTTTTGGTTTGGATACTCATGGTAGCAGGGTCCCTCTTGTAGCCCAGGCTGGCCTGAAACTCAGCACATAGCTAAGGATGACCTTGAACTTCTGATTCCTGCCTCCACCCCGCTGAGGGGTAGGATCATAGGTTTGGACTACTGACAGTTTCTGGGGCTCAGAGATTAAGAGCACAGGCTTCCCTCTTAAGGGAACCAGGTTTGATTCCCAGCACTCATAGGGGAACTATCAGTAACTTCAGTTCCAGGGGATCTGATGTCCCTCTTCTAGCCTCTGTGAGCACCAGGCTCAATGTGGTGTACAGACATATAGAGGCAAAACACTGATATACACAGAGTAATAATAATAGCAAAAACAATTATATTTAAAGAAAAAAATGCAAAGAAATGACTTTCCAACACTCCCTGTTTTCCCCAGGAAGGGCATGTATATGTCTTCAGTTAAATGTTCAGGTAACTGGGTATCTCTCTGTTTGCTTTTTTTTTTTTTAACATTTCTTTTTTCATTTTCATGTGTATGTGGTATATGTATGTGTATTCACATGTGTATGAGGCCTGAAGTTGATGTTGAAATTGGCCAGCTGGGCATGGTGGCGCACACCTGTAATTCCAGCACTCTGGGAGGCAGAGGCAGGCAGATTTCTGAGTTCGAGTCCAGCCTGGTCTACAGAGTGAGTTCCAGGACAGCCAGGGCTATAGAGAGAAACCCTGTCTCGAAAAAAACCAAATCCAGAAAAAACCAAATCAAAAAAAAAAAAAAAAAAAAAAAAGAAAGAAAGAAAGAAAAGAAAAGAAAAGAAAAGAAAAGAAAATGAAATTGGCCTCCATTACTCTTTTACCTCATCAATTAAGGTGATGCCTCTCAATTGAACCCAGAGCTTATCAGTACAACTAGTCTTGCTAGCCAGCTTGCTGTGGAGATCCCTGTCTGCCTTCTGAGACTGGGATTCCAGGCCACCAGACATTTACATGGGGACTGGAGACCCTAACTTTGGTCCTCACGCTTGCAAGGCAAACACTTTCATCTCTGAGCTATCTTGTCTGCTTTCTTTCCCTTTTTAAGACAGGGTCTGAATCTTGAGCCCAAGCTGTCTTCAAACTTATAACAGTTCTCCTCCTTCATCCTCCTGAGTGTGAGGATTTCATGTGTGAGCCATGATGCGTATCCACAGGAGTCATCTTTGACTGTTCCCTTTCCTTCATCCGGTCAAGTCACTGGATCATGAGCAGGTACCTTTCAGGTCACTCTACATTGCACTTCTATTTTGATCACTAAAGACCATCCTACTGTTAGTTCTGTCTGGAACAACAGGAGTCTACATAATGTGGTCCTGTTCATCTTCTCTTGTTGCAAGTTGTCTTCATTACTGTTCTGTTGCTGGGAAGAGACACCATGACTAAGGCAACACTTATAAAAGAAAGCATTTAAATGGGGCCAGCATATAGTTTCAGAGGGCTAGTCCATTATCATAGTGGCAAGCAGGCATGATGCTGGAGACAGAGCTGAGAGCTACATCCTGATCCACAGGCAACAGGCTGAGAGAGACACAAAAGACCGGACCTTCAATGCCCATCCCTAGCAACACACTCACTCCAAGGCCAAACCTACTCCAATATAGTCACACTTCCTAATCCTTCTCATCCTTCTCAAACGGTTTGCCAACTGGGGACCAAACAGTCAAACATGAGCCTATAGAGACCATGCTCATTCAAACCACCACACATTACAACCAATAAACTAGGCAGCTGTAATCCTAGAAGTTGAACAGTATAGGCATGAGAACCAGGAATTTAAGATTATCCTTAGGTGCAGTTAAAGGCCTGCCTGGGCTACTTGAGAACCTGTGTCAAAATAGCAAAGCAAAGCAAGCAAACAAACAAAAAACCAACCATCTAATGTGCATGATTGTATATGTGGGTGTGCTATCTATATACGCGTTAACATGAGGATGTATGCAGATGAGTACAGATGTGCATGCATGTGTTTGCATAAAAGCCAGAGGCTTCTATGATGCCTTTCAATTCCTTCTGATTTTGGATAGGCTCTATAATCCATAAGCAGCCTTATAAGGAAGGCCTTTGTCCCTTCTCTGCACTTCCTTCCTAGATGATATCATCCCTCCTAACAGCTTCCAGCACCACTGACACACTGCTGGCTCAATTTTGAATTTCTGTCCTGGTTTCCATCCCTTGTACAGTAGGACACTGCTTCCTCAGTATAACCATTTAGTGTCTAAGTCCTGTCAGACTTCACAGAAACAGAGCTATGGGTTCTATCCCCCAGAGCTCTTTCTCTAGAATTGGCAGTAAAGAGTAAGCACTATTGCTTACTCAGTTTCCAGAAACCATCCTTGATTCCTGTACCCTTCTTTTCCATTAATGTATCATATCTCAAGTCCAGTTATCAATATAAAAGCTCCAGATCCAAGTTAGCATCAACTTTCTCCCAGAGTAGCAGCAGCTTTCTAACTGCCTCTCAGCTTCTGTTCTTATCTCTTACAGTCCTTTTCTTCTTAGCAGTCAGATATTAAAATTCCTAAAGCCAGTGAGATGGTTCAGTGGGTAAAGGTACCTGCTGCCAAACTGCTGAGCTCCATCTAGGGGTCCCCCTTGGCGGGACTGACCTCTGAGTTCCTGGGTTTGCTGTGGCATATTTGTACCTACAAACACTCGGCCTTGCTGTGTAACTCTGTCCAAATCAGATGACCTCAGGGTAGACCTGTCAGTTTAGTGTGTGAAGTATTAGGGATAGAACTGGGGGCCTCATGCATGCTGAGCAAGAACTCTACAACTGAGCCTTTGTTTTTAAGACTGAGTCTTCATAAACTTAGCGAGTACAATTTTATATCCCCAATATCTCACTAAAAATTGAATTAAAACTAAAAATATTTCAAACCCCCTTATATAAAGAGGGGGTTGGGGGAGTTTTGTTGCTGTTTGTTTTTTTATTTTCTTTCTTTCTTTCTTTCTTTCTTTCTTTCTTTCTTTCTTTCTTTCTTTCCTTCTTTCTTTCCTTCCTTCCTTCCTTCCTTCTTTCCTTCTTTCTTTCTTTCTTTCTTTCTTTCTTTCTTTCTTTCTTTCTTTCTTTTTGGTTTGTTGAGACAGGGTTTCTCTGTATAGCCCTGGCTGTCTTGGAACTAGCTCTGTAGACCAGGCTGGCCTCGAACTCAGAAATCCGCCTGCCTCTGCCTCCCAAGTGCTGGGATTAAAGGCGTGCGCCACCACCCAGGCTTCATTTTCTTTTTTTTAAGACAGGGTTTTGCTGTGTAGCCCAGGCTGCCCTTGAATTTGCAGCCATCCTTCTATCTCAGCTTCCTCAGTACTAGAATTACATGTGCAAGCCACAACACTCAGCTTCATTTTTACTATTAACTTAATTTCCTCAGAGTGTTCCATTGCTTCATGCCAAGTCGTGGGTTCTGGGAGATTTCTTTCACACTTTCATGTCCCTTCCTTCTGAGACACAGGGCTTATAGATCAACACTGTAAAAGATGCTTGCTTTCTTTTGCTGAGGTTGTTCTTCTGCCATTTGCCCTTCTGAAACTACAACGTTGCTTCTCTTTCTTTAGTACATTTCTATTTTACTGCTTTAAGCAGTGGACCCAGTTGGTATAACCAAAAAATAAAAAAATAAAAATTCCTGCTGGGCGGTGGTGGCGCACGCCTTTAACCCCAGCACTTGGGAGGCAGAGGCAGGCAGATTTCTGAGTTTGAGGCCAGCCTGGTCTACAGAGTGAGTTCCAGGACAGCCAGGACTACACAGAGAAACCCTGTCTCGAAAAATCAAAAAAAGAAAAATTCCTATTACCTGAATTTATTTATTTATTTATTTATTTATTTATTTATTTATTTATTTGGTTTGGTTTGGTTTTTCAAGACAGGGATTCTCTGTGTAGTCCTGACTGTCCTGGAACTCACTCTGTAGACCAGGCTGGCCTCGAACTCAGAAATCTACCTGCCTCTGCCTCCCAAGTGCTGGGATTAAAGGTATGTTCCACCACTGCCTGGTTTACCTGCAGTTTTACATTGAAATGGTTCCTGGGACAGGTAGAATTTTGAGAGTGAAGTCAGTGTGATATGACTGCTAATAGATTGGTCATCATATCACAGGCTACAAATGGTGGATGGAAGAAACCAGTAGAAACAAATGATCCATATATACATTGGGAGAGTCGTATCAGCAGCTTGGTTTGGTTAGGAGAGGCTGAGCCCCTTGGAAAGGAGCTCATATATGACCCTCGTGGGTTTTAACACCAGATGTTTAAAATGAGGACTTGACTGCTCCAAGGTGTGGTTGAAGGGAAGGATTTTTATTTTGGATATAAAGGAGATACAGCCAGAAGCACCCAAAAGAGCAGCCATGAGAGGAGAGAAGAGGGTAGAGAGAGCAAGAGAGGAGGACCAAAGGGCTGAAAAGTACCAAGAGAATCAAGAAAGCACATGGCGCCAGGCAGTGGTTGTGCGTGCCTTTAATCCCAGCACTTGGGAGGCAGAGGCAGGCGGATTTCTGAGTTCAAGGCCAGCCTGCTCTACAGAGTGAGTTCCAGGACAGCCAAGGCTACACAGAGAAACCCTGTCTTGGGGAAAAAGAAAAGAAAAAGAAAGCCCATGGCTGAAGTGAGGAATGAGGAGCTGGGAGAGAGTAGCTGATGAGCTAGGGAAGCTTAGGGTCGGTGACCTTGTGAGAAGAGTTGTACGGAGCCAGGATGCAGCTTGCTCTTTGGTGTGCTAATAGACACCATAGCAATTTGTGACCAGTTTCTTTTATACCTGATACTGGGTAGAGTAGTGAGATGAGAAAATATTGTTTTCTAGAGTAGGAACACAGTCTTGGACCTATTCAGCAGAGGTAATTTCCATTAGCTTTCAGTATGGTTTAAGGAGAAATGGAAGATGTACTTAGCTGAGTAATTTAAGAGTTTGACTTCTCATTTATTGAGTTGTTTACTAAGACATTTTAATTTTTTTTCAGATTATCTTCACTACTATTGTTTACCCTTCCCTGCTAAACAAAACCAAATCTGGCATAGCTCTAAAGGCAAATTTTTACAGCACAGAGGCCAGTGTTAAAGGTTATGTTTTATAGAAAGGGTCAGAAGAAACAAGTATAAGAACAGAATGATGTCAGTAAGCATGGAACTATTCAAGAATCTGCAGTAGACCATCAGTCTCTTTCTGTTTATATTTTAATGCATTTTTTTCTTGAGATGGTCTTACTGTGTAGACAAGGCTGGCTGGGAACTCACAGATCCTCCTACCTCTGCTTTTGGAGAGCTTGGATTAAAGGTGTATGCCACCAAATCTACACTTAACAATGTTTGCTTGTTTGTTTGCTCTCTGTGTAGCCCTGGCTATCCTGAAACACACTATGGAGACCAGACTGGCATCAAACTCAGAGATCATCTTGCCTCTGTTGAGAGTAAAGAAATACACCACACACCATGCCCAGCTCTTGAAAAAAATGCATCATGTGGCTTAACTCTTCATACCCCAAATCATAATTTTAATAACAACTAATCAGAAAAGTTTATATTTTGGTTTAATATATTTGAACCAGAATGAGTTTGCCTGGAATTACCTGGGTTAAGAGAGTGCCCAGGGATATAGTTTAGTAAACTGACTAAACTATGATAGGCTGTAGTGAAAGTTTTGTGGACCAAAGGAATCATACTGTTTTTGTTTTTTTTTGTTTTTGCTTTTTGAGACCAGATTTCTCTGTATAGTCCTGGCTGTCCTAGAACTCACTCCTGAGTACTAGAATCAAATGCATGTGCCACTACCTCCCAGCTAGGAAGCATACTCTTAACAATCAGTCCATATAGTACTATGACCTAGAAAGATATTTTCTCCTTTGGTGAGGTTTCTTCCCTCCAATGTCCTCTAAAATTAAATAGATTGAACTGTAAGTGCTCTACCTGCAAAAATCTAGTTGAAAGAAACAGGCTTTCAGAAATTCTGAATCTACTTCACCTGTAACAGGAAGATCTCTTGAGACTACCAAGGACTTTGGAAAGAGGAGAAAGTGGTCATATACCCTTGATCTCAGTCCTGAAAGCTGGGCGATGGGTTTGTAGCATCAATAAGACCCCTATATTGTTGCCACACTCATTTGTGGTCCCAGCAGCTTGCCAGGTTAGATTTGCTGTGTCCATGTATTTTGAATAAATGTAGACGCTATTTATTTTCCAATGTGGTAGACAAGTTTAGTGACTAGTGACTGCACTTCCCTACTATCACCTTCCATGGCAACTCTTTATCATGCTCATTAGCATTCGGTCCCCCACAGGTTCTGTGTACTGACCCAGATGTTTCTTTATGTGAAACAAATTACTCAAACCTTGAAAATTCTTTCTTAGATGTCTTTTAAATTTAATACTTGGGTAGCTCAAGGGAAGCTCATGTCAGATGGGGTATCTGTGTTAAAGCTAAACAGTTTTGCTCTCTTAATTTGTTTTTTCTTGCAAAGCATTAAGAGGAAAACTTTTCAATAGTAAGGGTTGGAGGGGGTGGCTCAGTGGATAAGACCGTTTGCTCTGCAATCATGAGGATATAAGTTCAAGTCCTCAGCATCCACATAAAAGAGCCAGGCATGGCTACACTTGCCCATAACCCCAGCATTGAGGGTTTGGGAGTGGGAACAGAAGAATCCCTGGCGCTCAATGGTTAGCCAGCCTAGCCAAAACAGGAAGCTTCTGGGGCAATGAGAAATGTCATGTAGAGGCAGAAAGGCAGAAATTGATAGAGAAAAGCTCCCAGTGTCCTGCTTTGGCTTCCACAATGCATACCCAGGAGACCTACCCGCACGCTCACATGTGTTCACCATACATACATCCACAAAAAAAAAAAAAAAAAAAAAAAAAAAAAAAAAGGCCATCCTTAATTGCTGATGCGTATACAGTAATTTGGAGTTTATAAGGTGGCTACGTATAACATCTCATTTAATTCTGCAATTTCAGGAGTAGGTAGAATCACTGCTGTATGTGCTGTAGATGCAAAGAAAGGAAAAGGCTAAGTTACTTTTCAGGGCTAGTAGAACAACTGAAAGCTGTGGTCTCCTAACTCTTATGTCTGTTGCACAACTTCCTGTAACTTTTCTGGATTTGTTTTCTTCCATCCAGATTTTTAGAGAGTTTGACCTTTATTCTATAAGGTCCCATCAACTTAATAGTTACTGGCAGCTAATGTCACCATGACTACAGTAGTCTGTAGCTGGTCTTGGCTGCTTGTGGGTTCTTCTTTCTCCCACCTTTTACCCCCCTTCCTTGTTTTACACCCTATCACTAAATAGGGGAGAAAGAAGGGGAAAAGATATAGAGGGGGAAAGAGATAGAGATCCTTGAACTAATTTCCTTCCTTTTGTTTCTTCTTTGAACATGACCATTAACAAACCACAACCAATGCCCCCCCCCCCAGACCAACAACCACCTACCCTGCCTATTGAGGCTCTAGCATTTATTTACTCTCTGAAAAGTTCCCAGAATTCCAAACTTCACACAACTGCAGAAACTATCTGGAGCTTATAAAACCACGCCCCTGATGAAGCACCAGGCAAATCATAGATGCTTTGGTCAGTCCGAACCAGCCCCACATCTCTCCCACACCTGGGATTAAAACAAAAGCACATTCTTATAATATTTCTGTTGTTTTTTTTTTTTTTAATTTTATTGGTTATTTTTTTATTTACATTTCGTTTGTTTGTTTGTTTGTTTTATGGTTTTTTCGAGACAGGGTTTCTCTATATAGCCCTGGCTGTCCTGGAACTCACTCTGTAGACCAGGCTGGCCACGAACTCAGAAATCCGCCTGCCTCTGCCTCCCAGAGTGCTGGGATTACAGGCGTGCGCCACCACTGCCCGGCCTTTATTTACATTTCAAGTGTTATTTTTTAATTATTTTGTTGTTGTTTTAAAGATTTATATATTTATTTTAATAAGTATACCTTAGCTGTCTTCAGACACACCAGAAGAGGGCATAGGAGAAGCCACCATGTGGTTACTGGTATTTGAACTCATGACCTCTGGATGACTCTTAACCACTGAGCCATTTTTCCAGCCCCGTTGTTTTGTTTTTTAAGAAAGCAAAATTCTGCTGGGCGTGGTGGCGCATGCCTGTAATCCCAGCACTTGGGAGGCAGAGGCAGGCGGATTTCTGAGTTCGAGGCCAGCCTGGTCTACAGAGTGAGTTCCAGGACAGCCAGAACTATACAGAGACCTTGTCTCGAAATAAACAAAAAAAAAAACCAAAAAAAAAAACCAAAAAAAAAAAAAAAGAAAGCAAAATTCTAGAATCGTCTCTACAGTAGCCAAAGTTGTAAAATAACCCTATAAAATTCTTGAACTACTACTGCTATGTGGTTGTTTTGGGCTACGCTGTCTAATCTTTATTTTCAAATGAAGTAATTAGTGTGTGGTGTTTGTATCTGAAGCAGGCAGCCAGCAGTTAATAGGAACAGGCCTCAGCTAGTGTGAAGAAAGTTGTTTTTCCTTTTCTCAGCCATCCAGACACCGTGCAGCGCATGAAGTTTATACTCTTGGACTTTCAGTTTTAGCAAATGTCCTTCATTTCTTTTTCTTAGGTGCCTCCAGGCCTTAGGCTATGGGAGATGACTGGATCTGCACTGCTCTGAATAACTTGAGCTTCTGAGGCAAACCTCAGCCTCACCAGGTGGGCTCCTTGCCTACTTAGAAAACTCATCCGGAACCAACCCTGATCCACTTCACCTTGGATTCCTGCCATACCCTGAGCAAGGGAAAATTACCATTTTTTCCTCAGGATGTGCACAGCATTTCCCCTCTGGTAGCTTTGCAGTTGGCAAAAATTACTTTTCATTTTTGACTGAAATTCTAATCTAAATAGTCCCTGCCTCCAAACAGCCAAGATCAGACACTGGGCTATCTCTTTACTTACAGCCCAAACTTGAACTTTGGCAATTTCAGGAAATTCAGTTTCTTTGGCACATAACTTTTATAATGCTGCCACAGAAGATTTTTCTCTACTGAACAGAAGGGTGTAAGATAATACAGAGGAAAAAGTAATGAAATTCGTACAGCATGTGACAGTGCATGCGTGTAATCCCAGAACTCTAGGAGACTGAGGCAGGAGGATTACTGTGAATGAGAGGCAAGTCTGGGCCACAGTCGCCACACTCATGAGCTCAAGGCTTAGCTGGGATGCCTATGCCTATGGACTCAGTGTGTGATTTTATGCTTATAATCTTGGTTCCTTCCTCTCTGTGACTTGAAGTTAGGCTAGCACAATAGTTGATGGACATACACTCCTTCAGTTTCCTAGTCTGTCAAGTTTCTGCTGCCTGTTTGTTGCATAAGCTGTGACATGTGACATAATACATATTCAGAACAGAGAAGGGTGCAGCAAAAGTGGTTGTTAGCTAGTCACACCCTGTAGCCCCAGCTTGTTTCAATAAATATTATTTGGGGGCTTCTACCCCAACTTAGATTGTTTAGTTCCCAAAATAAAGAACACAAAACCTTTATATTTATAATAAGTCTTAACCACTTAGAGCTGACAGATGGCAACCCTCTGTGCTGTTTTGTCTACTTCCCTGTCAGTAACCCTGGAGGTTACTTGTCATGTTCCTCCAACAGGCTGTCTCTCATGGTCATGCCCTCAGGATCCCCCTACCTCATGGCACCTTCTTCTTCCTCCTCTTTCTGGTCTTGTGGTCTCTGCCTTAGACACTAAGCCCAGGAACTGAAGCCCTGCGTACTTCTCTTCTGCCCAGCCATAGGCTGTAAGCCTCTTTTTTTTTTTTTTTGATTTGTTTTTTTCGAGACAGGGTTTCTCTGTATAGCCCTGACTGTCCTGGAACTCACTCTGTAGACCGGGCTGGCCTCAAACTCAGAAATCCGCCTGCCTCTGCCTCCCAGAGTGTTGGGATCACAGGCATGCACTACCACTGCCCGGCTGGCTGTAAGCCTCTTTATTCAACCAATAGTTTTAAATTAAGGAGCTAGGTTTGCACAACAAAAGCTGGTATAATGGAGAATTCACTGTCTTGAGCCAATGAAACTTTGAGATATAGAATTTAGCATTACAATATGTAGCACCCAACCAAACTTCAGCACCAGATATTCAGAAGGCAGAAGCAGGAAGGTCACCTGAGCTTGGTAGCTCTGGGCCAGACTGAGTAACTTACCAAGACCACACCTTTAAAACAAAACAAAGGGGAGGAGAGATGGCTCAGTGGTTAAGAGCACTGACTGTTCTTCCAGAGGTCCTGAGTTCAATTCCCAGCAACCACAAGGTGACTCACAACCATCTGTAATGGAGTCTAATGCTGTCTTCTGGTGTGTCTGAAGAGAGCAATGGTGTATGCATATACATAAAATAAATAAATAAATCTTTAAAAAAAAAACAAAAAATACAACAACAACAACAACAAAACCTGTTATCTCCGCTCTTGGGACTTGAGGACCCAGGGTCTGTCCCAAAGTCGTCCTCACCTACATAGGGTGTTCAAGTTTAGTCTGAACCACATAGGACCCCGCATTCAAAAAGCAAAAGCAACCATTGTTACTGTGTAAAAAACTAAGGCTCAAGCCTAAGGCTGGAGGATTGCCATGAATTTGAAGGCAGCCTAGGCTATATTGTTCCTGGCCAGCCCGGGTCACAAAGTAAGAACTTGTCTGAAATGTTTCTTATTAAAGAGGAAAGATGGAGGGAAGAGAGACTGATGTTCAGAAATCAAGTAGGGCCATTAGGACTGAGAGTCAAACCAAAATTTGACTCTCAGCCCTAATGTCCAAAACATCTCTGTTGTTTCTATTAAAACCAATGTCCAGGAGTTGAAATAGGTAAGTTTGATCCTTGGAAACTCTGGACTTGTTTATTATTAAAAGTTCTGAAAGTAAAGATCAGAAGACTGCAGTGTTTATTACTGGTACTTTAACATGAAAGGAGACACATAAGAGCCCTAGTAGTTCAGAAAATCATAGTGTGGGCTGGAGAGATGGCTAAGAGGTTAAGAGCACTGGCTGTTCTTTCGGAGGTCCTGAGTTCAATGCCCAGCAACCACATGGTGATTCACAACCATCTATAATGGGATCTGATGCCCTCTTGCCCAGTTGCTAATTTTTGTCTCTGAGCTCATGCCAAATGTGACCTGTCTTAGTTTGCTTTCTGTTGGTGCAATAAATCACCATGACCAAAAAGAACTAGGAGACGGAAGGGTTTGTTTGAGGTTACAGTCCATCATCAGGGAAAGCCAAGGCAAGGACTAAAGCGAGACCATGGAGGGATGCTGCTGCTGTATTGATCACCCTGGCTTGCTTGGCCTACTTTCCCATTCAACTGAGGACCACCTGCCCCATGGTGGCACTTCCCACAATGGCTGGGTCCTCCCACATCAGTCATTAATCAAGACAGTGCTTCACCTATTTGTCCACAGACCAATCTGGTGGAAGCATTTTCTCCGTTGAGGTTCCCTCTTCTAAACAATTCTAGCTAGTGTCAAGTCGACAAACAAGAAACTCTATTAGTTAATCAGCATGGTCATAAAATAATAGATTAAATCTTGCCTTTAATCTATGCCTTTAATCCCAGAATTTGGGAGGCAGAGGCAGGTAGATCTTTGTTGTTCATGGCCAACCTGGTCTAAAGAGTCCTAGGACATCCAGGGCTACCCACACACAAAAAAACCTTGCCTCAAAAAACCAAGCCCAAACAAACTTGAATGTTGTCTTTTTGCCTTTATATACATATGGTTCCAATATAGCATGTATCCTCACTTTATAGGTAAGAGAAGGGTCCAGGTAATCAATAGCTGTGCTAGGTGAGCCTACTTCATGGGCTACTGATATTATGTTCAACATTTAACCCTGAAGAGATGCTGGAGGTTAGATAGGCTTCCTTTCCTATGTTTAAGGTGCCTTCTTTAGCTTTTTATTGATTACTATTTCTACTTTTTTTTTTTTTAGGCTACCACCAAAAACAATGAGTTTAAAACCGTTCACCTACCCATTTCCAGAGACAAGGTTCCTTCATGTAGGATCCAATGTGTATAAATTCAAAATCAGATATGGCAACAGTATCAGGTAATTTGAAAGGTAGGAACATAGCTCATGCAAGCACATGCATGTGCATTCCCTAGGTCATCCTCTCTCTGCCTCCCTCAGTCCAGAGAAGTGACTACAGTAGCACCTGGTCAGGCTCTTTCCCAGGTACTTAGAATTCATTATATTTGTTGTTGATATAATTTTCTAAATTATGGACAACATATCTTTGAGGAGATATTTCTCAGAATTATTTCTGCTTGGCCTCATCTCAAAACATGCAAACATGCATGCATGTATACATACATACATACATACATACATACAATTGTAAATAGGGCTGGAGAAATTATTTGTCAGGTAAGAGCACCAATGTCTCTTCCAGATTCCAGTTCTGTTCTCTGAATCTATGTGGTGGTTTTTTCCTGTAATTTTACTTCTGGTGGCTCTGATGGCCTTCTAGCCTAGCCTCCACAGGCACCACATGCATGTAGTACACAGACATACATACAGGCGCTATCTATCTATCTATCTATCTATCTATCTATGAAATAAAACAGGGGCTGGAGAGATGGCTCAGCAGTGTATATTACTCTCCTAAAGGACCTGAATAAGGTAAGATTCTCAGAACCCAAGTCAGGTGGCTTACAACTGCCTATGCTATAGCTCCATGGGATATGACACCTTGTATCTCTGTGGAAACTCACATATATCCATATACTACACATCCATATACTCACACATCCACACACATCCATACCTACATATCCATACACATACACACACACACACATATACCCACACATCAATACACCCACACATATCTATATACATCCATACACCTATAAACACACACACACATCCATACACCTATATACACACACACATCCATACACCCACACAGACATATCCATACACCCACATATCCACATACATCCACACATCCCTGTACCCACACACATCCATACACATCCATACCCATTCACCTATACACACACACCCATATACCCACATATCCATGAACCCATACACATCCATATATACACACCCACACATACATTCATACACACACATACATACACCCACATAGACACACATATATACATGATTAAAAATAAATATTTCAGAGATTGGTGAATCTCTATGAGATTGAGGCCAGCTTGGTCTGTGGAACCAATTCTAGCTAGCTAAAGCTACATAGTGAAATCCTGTTGTTGCTACTTTGTTTCCAACCTAGTTCCCTGGTAAAAGAAATCTCAACTCAATCAGTAACAAAATAAGCGCTAAGCCTAGATTGGGCAGATCTCCCACCACACTACTCTATTTACATCTATATTATCCCATATAACTTGTGGTTTCTCCAGGCAACGAGCTTCTCTCTTCAGCCTCTCCTTCAATCCCTTGTAGCTCCTCCCGGTCCTGTTGATCCTCCGTAGCTCCTCCCCCTTTCTCCTGCCCAATCATTGGCTCAAGCCTTTACTTGAAAAACTAAGGTGGGGCCAGGTGGTGGTGGGGCACGCTTTTAATCCCAGCACTTGGGAGGCAGAGGCAGGCAGATATTTGAGTTCGAGGCCAGCCTGGTCTACAAAGTGAGTTCCAGGACAGCCAGGGCTACACAGACAAACCCTGTCTCGAAAAAAACCAAAAAAAAAAAAAAAAAAAAAAAAAAAAGCTAAGGTGGGAGAGAAGGTTCACAAGGCAACTCCTCTTCTGCAGCTCCTTTGAGGAGTGGAATTAGCATCAATATACAAGCCTCGGGCTATCCACAACACCTTGTCTCAAAAATAATAAATGTAATTATTAATTAATTAATTAAAAAACAGAAAAAAAAGCCGGGCGGTGGTGGCACACGCCTGTAATCCCAGCACTCTGGGAGGCAGAGGAAGGCAGATTTCTGAGTTCGAGGCCAGCCTGGTCTACAGAGTGAGTTCCAGGACAGCCAGGGCCACACAGAGAAACCCTGTCTCAAAAAACCAAACACTAAACCAAAACAAAAAAAAATAACAACAACCAAAAAAAGAAAAAAATAAAGAAAAAAAAAGAAAAAAACCCAAAATGCCTAATGCCTCCTTTCAGCTTTATACTTTGCCTTCTTGTCTATGTGCTCTGACTAGAACTCCATTGTTAGGCTGAAACAAAACTATCTTGATTTGAAGATAATATCTTATTCATAAAAGCCTTAAAGAACACATACACATGCAAATATATACACACACTTACACATATACAGACAAATTATTAAATACAGAAATTTAAGAGTTTCCTTTAAAATAGTGTTAAAAGCATCAAAGTACAATAAATTGTACCTTGAGAATTATAAATCATTGCTGGAAGAAATTAAAACTTCATTCATTTTGCTTATGGTTTTGTTTTGAGATGGGTCTTGCTGTGCAGCCATGATCTCCAACTTATGGTCTTATTTTCCCTGGATGATGGAATCAGAACTATATGCCACCCCGCTAAGCTCTTTTTTAAAATTTTATTAGATTAAGTCATGTATCTATGGGTGGCATTTTGCATGTGGATCCCCACAGGATTCCTTGGAACTTGAGTCACAGTCAATTGTGAGCTGCCTGATGTGAGAGCTTGGAACTGCTGAGCAGATACAATATGTCAGGTAAAAATTCCAGAAATTTCATTAAAAAAGAAGAACCCAGACACATGCCTGTAATCATAGCACTGAGGGAATAGAGGTAGGAGAGTCCGGTGTTCAAAGCCAGCTTGGGATACATGAGATTCTGTCTCAAAACAAGCAAGCAACCCAACAAACAATAAGTCAATACTATAAGTGAGAAATTTTTCTTTTGGATTTGGATTTAATTTTGGATTTGGCATTGATTTATTAAGCAAGACACCAAAGAAACAAACAACAAAAAAAATAATAAATTGGAATTTATTTTTTAATTATTTAAAGAGATTTTTTTTGAGACAGAATCTCACTCTGTAGCCTTAGTTAGCCTGGAAATCTCTATATACCCTAGACCAGCTTTGAATGGACGGAGATTCTTCTGCCTTTGCCTCCCCAGTGCTTGGGATTAAAGGTCTCTGCCACCACTTCTGGCTATTTAATTTTTTAAATTTTTCAAAGGTCATTTTAACAGTAGTGACAGAGGAAGTATTTACAAATCGTGTGTCTTTGAGATTTTTAATATCCAGAATGTATAAAGAAGTGCCAAGAGGTTGGAGGGAAGGCTCAGTGGTTAAAGAGTACTTACTGCTCTTACAGAGGATTAGGCTTCAGTTCCCAGCACCTATATCAGGTGGTTCACAATCACCTATAATTCCAGTTCCCAGGGATGCAACCATTTGTGGCCTCCTAGGACATGTACACACATGATATACAGAAACTCATATATTTACATTTCTACAAATCTCATTAATGCCCAGCTTAATAGATGAGCCCTAGAGTATTGGAGGCTGGAGAGATGGCTCAGTGTTTAAAAGAACTTGATACACAGTTATGAGAATCAGAGTTCAGATTCTAACACTCACAAATAAGCTGGGATTCACATGAGTGTTTGTAACTCCAGCTCTGAGGGATCTGACACTCTTCTCTGGCCTTGGCATATGCACAGGCAGATGTCACCTCATACATGAGTGTGTATCTTCACTCATGCAGACTCATACAAAAATAAAATCTTCAAAAAATAAACAGCACTAGAATATTGTATCTGCTTGGACATTCAGTCTTGAAAATATTTTGGTTTGGGGATTGTGATGGTTTGTGTATGATTGGCCCAGGAAGTGAACCTATTAGGAGGTGTGGCCTTGTTGGAGTAGTTGTGTCATTGTGGGTATGGGCTTAAAACCCTCACCCTAGTTGCCTGGAAGTCAGTTTTCCACTAACTGCCTTCAAATGAAGAGAGAGAACTCTCAGCTACTCCTGCACCATATCTGCCTGGATGCTGCCATGTTTCTGCCTTGATGACAATGAACTGAACCTCTGAGCCTGTAAGCCAGCCCCAATTAAATGTTGCCTTTTATAAAACTTGCATTGGTCATGGTGTCTGTTCACAGCAGTAAAACCCTGACTAAGACAGGGATGAGATCTGTAGTGGGGAAATGTTGCTACTTTGTTTCCAACCCAATTCCCCAGTAAAAGAAAGCTCAACTCAATCAGTTAACAAAACAAGGTATAAACCTAGATTGGACAGATGTCCCATTACACTACTCTATTTCCATCTATATTATCCCATATAATTTGTGGTTTCTCCAGGCCCCCAGCTTCTCTCTCTGCCACCTCTCCGTTGATCCTCATCACTCCTCTCTCTCCCCACTTCCTCCTGCCCTATCATTGGCTCAAGCCTTTATTTGAAAAGTTAAGGTGGGGAGAAGGTTCACAAGGCAACTCCTCATCTGCAGCCCCTCTGAGGAGTGGAATTAGCATCAAAATACAAGCCCAGGGCTATTCACAACAGGGAAAGGTAGGAATATATTAATAGCCCTCTTGGGTCACTGTAGATATTCTCTTGACACTATACAAATCTTCCCTGGGCTGAAGGTATAGCTCAGTAGTAAAGCACTTAGCTAGAATGTACAGGGATCAATCTCTAGAACCATAAAACAGAAGGAAAAACTTGGACAAGAAGGAGTTTGGGTTTTTTTTTTATTGTTTTGTTTTTTGTTTGTTTATTTGTTGCTGTTGGGGTTTTTTGTTTTTTGTTTTGTTTTTGTTTTTGTTTTTGTTTTTTTGGTTTTTGGTTTTTTGAGACAGGGTTTCTCTGTGTAGCTCCGGCTGTCCTGGAACTCATTCTGTAGACAGGGCTAGCCTCGAACTCAGAAATCCACCTGCCTCTGCCTCCCAAGTGCTGGGACTACAGGTGTGCGCCACCACACCGGCGAGTTTGGGGTTTTTATATGGCAGTTTAAGGTTAGTTGCATTGAAATTATGATTCGTTTCTGAACTCTCCTACTTAAGATTCATTGGTCTCTCTTCCTTTGTTGTTTGAGGTGCTTTGTTTGCATAGCCCAAGCATCCTATGCTTCAGCCTCTTGAAAGCTGGCTTGCAACTACTGTCTCCAATGTTTGAGTTCCTAGGTTTGGGGGATTTCTCTCTCTCTCTCTCTCTCTCTCTCTCTCTCTCTCTCCCCCCCTTCCTTCCTTTCTTTTTTTTTTTGGGGGGGGGGTTTCGAGACAGGGTCTCTCTGTGTAGCCCTGTCTGTCCTGGAACTCACTCTGTAGAGCAGGCTGTCCTCAAACTCAGAAATCCTCCTGCCCTCTGCCTCCCAAGTGCTGGGATTAAAGGCATGCGCCACCACTGCCCGGCACCCATTGACTTTAATCACAGAACATGCTAGCACCAACAATCTCCTACACTCCAGACATAATCTCTCTTACCTTCATTCTGTAGAAGCAATCCAACTTCCCCTTGGTAATCTCGATCATTCACTGCACCTGCCACTGTTATTTGTTTCTTAGCCTGATGGCTTAAGTGGCCAGGGGGAAATCTGAGCTTGCAGATCAAAGGAATGTTTGTTTTTTCTTCTGGCAGGAGTGCTCCCTCATCTGGAACCAAAATTTCTAGGCCAGCAGATCTTAAGATGTCAGAAATGGGAAGCAAAATTTTCCTAGTGGGTCACTAAAGGGTGGTAGTGAGTGGAACTATTCCTTTTTCTACCCCTTAATTCCTGAACCTGTGGATCCTGGGTATCTGAGAAATTATACCATATATTGGACACTTATTCAAAGCATAGCCTGCCTTCTGCAGAACCCTGCTGCAGCTCTCCAGGCTGTTGCCACATAATTGGCACTTTAACTGTGTCTTCAAAGGGCAGTTCCATGTTTGTATTGGGCCAGCTGCTTCAGGATGTTGGGGAACATGATAAGACCAGTGGTTTCCATGATTGTGGGACCATTGGTGAACTTCTCTGGCTGTGAAATGAGTTCCTTTGTCAGAAGCAATATTGTATGGAATAATATAATGGTAGATAAAGCATTCTGTAAGTCTGTGGATGGTGGTTGTGGCAGAAGCACCACATGCAGGAAAGATAAATCCATAACCAGAAAAAGTATCTACTGCAGTAAGGACAAAACATTGTCCTTTCCATGAAGAAAGTGGTTCAGTGTAGTCAGCCTACCACCGGTTGCTGACTGGAGTGGTGCCATATCTGAAGCTCTGTGTTGGTCTCTGCTTGTTGGCGGATCTGGTCCTTAGAAGCAACTTTAAGCAGGTCAGCCTTGGTGAGTGGAAGTCCACGTTGTCAAGCCTGTGCATAACTCCCATCTCTGCCACCATGACTCCTTTGTTCATGAGCTTAGGCAATGGCAAGGACACCTGGAGCGCAGGGCTGGCTGTCCGCAGAGCAGGCCTGCCTATCTACTTGATGATTAAATTCCTCTGCTGAAGTCACGTTTGGATCAGCATTTACACGGGACACAAGTATCTAGTCACATACTTCTTCCTCAGATTCATTTCTCACCAATTTTCCAATCATGTTATTTCAAGTCCTTGACAATCCAGCTAATTCACTGGCTACAGTCCATGAATCAGAGAACAATTGTACTTGTGGTCATTTTTCCTTTCAAACAAAATGTATGAACTTGTGCACTGCTTGAAGTTCTACCCAATCTAAAGATTTCCCTTTGCTAGTATCTTTCAGGGCTGTCCCACAACAGGGTTGTAATGCTGCAGCTGTCCAGGTCCAGGTGGTGCCTGTATAATGTGCAGAACCATCAGTAAACCAAGCTCTAGTTCTTTCCCTCTGTCAACCAATCTCAGGACATATCTTTTTTTTTTTTTAAGATTATATATATATATATATATACACACACTGTAGTTGTCTTCAGACACACTAGAAGAGGGCATCAGATCTCAGTACAGATGGTTGTGAGCCACCATGTGTTTGCTTTGATTAGAACTCAGGATCTCTGGAAGAACAGTCAGTGCTCTTAATCGCTGAACCATCTCTCCAGCCCAAATTAAAAAAACAAACAAAACAAAACAAAACAACCAACCTTTTGAACCATTACAGCAGTAATATAAGGTCTTGCAAGTTTTACAGAGAAGACTTTGGGGGGCAACCTTGTACCAGTTCTCAAACCACACTGTGTAAGGTGAGCACTGGGGCAACCGCAGACTGTAATGTATCTTGTTTCAGATACTAGACAGGGCTTGCTTTCTTATGGTACTTCTGTGTTTCCCTTCTAGAGGAGAAGAAATAGAGGATAAGGGAGTCATCATCCAGGAGCTGGAGGTGGGAAACAAAAAGCAACTTCTGAAGAAATTATTTACTCCTGAAGTCAAAGGATGAGTCACACCCAAACTTCTTTTGGTTGTTGTTGGAGGTGCTGTTTGTTTTATTGAGACAGGGTTTCTCTGTGTAACTCTGGCTCTCCTGGAACTCACTCTGTAGACTAGGCTAGTCTTGAACTCAGAAATCTACCAGCCTCTGAGTGGTGGGCTTAAAAGCATGTGCCATTACTGCCCAACTTCATACCCAAACTTCTATTATTTCCTACAAACTGAGTCACAAACTGCACCTGAAATTGGTATCTCCATGCAAAGAAGCCACTATTTTTCCAGGAAAATTTAAAGCCCATATCCTTTTTCAATTCTTACCAAAGTATGAGTGCCTTTGAGGCTGGTTGTTGTTTGTTTCACTGGGGTTCCCAGACAGGGCAGTTCTGTTGTGGCAGTTGGCACAAAGAAGCTTCCGGAGGACTGCTGCTTTCCAGGGCTCCAGGAATGCCACTACCCCAACCACCGCCTGGTCTTTGACGTTCAGGAAACTGGGCAGTAAACACACCGACAAGTGCCTGTGTCTTCATTTTAATTGGAAACATTTGCCATCACTTTGTTCCAAGTTCATGTTCGTTCCTTTTCTACACTGTTCTTCTTGTTAGAGATTTCCAGAAAGAAGGCTAAGCAGGGATAGAGCTTTGTAAACTGGTGAAAGCATTGGACCAGCAGTTAGAATTCTGGGGCCTGGCCCTGTATTATAAAGTCTGTTCTTTCACCTGTAAAATGAGATTAATCTGTTTCCAAGATTATGGTGTGGATTTCCAATAGATGTGTCCAATGCTGGGCACACATACAGGTTAGAAAGCATTTGCATACATTTATGTGCATATCAAAATTTGCAAACTGCTTTTTGTTTGGGTTGGTTTTAATTTATTTTGGGCATGGAGGTCTCACTATATATTATATACTATACATTCCATCCTGGCCTGGAGCTTGTGTTGACAAGTCTTACTTTGAACTTTCAGAGGTCCTTCTGCCTCTGCCACCCAAGTACTGGGGTTACAGGTTTGCGTCTCCACTATCTGTCCTTTGTGTGCGTGTGTGTGTGTGTGTGTGTGTGTGTGTGTGTGTGCATGTTTCATTTTTGCAATGAGTTCTTTTATCTTAGGCTGGCATGTGTAGCTGAGAATGTTCTTGAATTTCTTATCTTCCTGCCTGGAATTATAGGTGTATTTCATCACACATACACATCTGGTTTACACAGTGCTGGAATTGAACCCAGGACTTCATGCTTACTAAGTAATGACTGCCATCTCAGTCACATCTCAACTCTTTTGTTTGTTTGTTTTGTTGTTTGTTGTTTTGATACAAAGATTACTTTGTATGTAGCCCTGGCTGCCCTGGAAATCACTCTGTAGACTAGGCTGACCTCAAATTCACAGAAATCTATCTGCCTCAGCCTCCCAAAAATGCTGGGATTAAAGCATGTGCCACCACTGCCCAGCTCCCAATTATTTTCTTTTATATTTTTGTTTATTTATTTTATGTGTATGGGTACTTTGCCTGAATATATATATCTGTGTACCCTGTGTATGTCAAATGTCTAAAAAGGCCAAAAAGAAGGTATTGAATCTTTTGGTACTAGAGTTACAGAAGGTTGTGAGCCACCACATAGGTGTTGGGAATTGAACTCTGATCCTCTGGAAAAGCAGTCAGTACTCTGAGCCATCTCCCCAACCACTTTTCTTCGTGTTTGAGACGAGCCCTTAGCCGGGCGGTGGTGGCACACGCCTGTAATCCTAGCACTTGAGAGGCAGAGGCAGGCAGATTTCTGAGTTCGAGGCCAGCCTGGTCTACAGAGTGAGTTCCAGGACAGCCAGGGCCACACAGAGAAACCCTGTCTGGGGGGGGTGGAGGGGGGAGGACTAGAGACAAGCCCTTGTTTGGTAGTAAACCTTGCTAGACTGTTGCTTGTCATGAAGCCCAGACATACCTGGAACTAATGGCAATCCTCCTGCTTCAGCTTTCCAAGTGCTAAAAACACGTCTGGCTCCAAAGTATTTAAAAAAAAAATTGTGACAAGATCTCACTGATCCTCAGGCCTGCCCTGAACTCATAGTCCTCCTCCTGCCTTAGCATCCCATATGTGATCACAAGCATGTGCCTCCATACCTAGCAGTAAAATACTTTTTAGGTTTTCTTTTTCTTTTCACAAATTGTATTTATTCATATTATATGTGTAGATGTTTTGCCTGCATGTATGTCTGTGTACCATGTGCCAAGTACTTGCAGAAGCCAGAAGAGGGTGTTGGAGCCCTGGAACTGGAGTTGCAGGTTATGAGTAGCAATGTGAGTGCTGAGATCTTTAATTAGAGTCCTCTAGAAGAGCAGCCCTTGCTACTGAGCCATCTCTAGTGAGAATTCTAGAATCTTGGTTTCTTTAAAAACAACAGAAATATTATAAAAATGTGCTTTCATTTTAATCCCAGGTGGGTGTAGGGCTGTGGGGCTGCTTCAGACTGTCCCCAGAGCTGACCATGGTTTGCCTCCTGCTCTACCAGAAGTGTGGGTTTGCCAGCTGAAGAGTGTGTGGTGTTGGGAATTTTGGGAACTTTTCAGAGGGTCTATAAATGCTAGGGCCCCATAGGTGGGGCTGATTGTTGTTGGTCCTTTAGGGAGGTTGGATGTGCTTTGTTAGTAGTATGCTCAAAGAAAAAACAAAGAGAAAGAAATTAGATTCAGCCGGGCCATGGTGGTGCACGCCTTTAATCCCAGCACTTGGGAGGCAGAGGCAGGCAGATTTCTGGGTTCGAGGCCAGCCTGGTCTACAGAGTGAGTTCCAAGACAGCCAGGGCTACACAGAGAAACCCTGTCTCAAAAAAACCCAACCCCCTCCCCCCGCCTTCCAAAAAAGAAATTAGATTCAGGGAAAGCTCTCCCTCTCCCTTTTCCCCTCCCCCTCCCCCCACTTTCCCTCCCCCTCCCTCTCTATTCTCCTTTCTCTCCTATCTAGTGATGTTAGGTGAAACCAGGAGGAATAAAGAGTAGAAAAAAGAAGAACACACAGAGTAGCAAAGAGAAGCTACAGCCATGTCTGAAGCCCTATGTGTTCCCGTTCATTCCTTATTAGTTTCAGGGACAAATATTATCATTCTGTTTTATTCCTTTTGAAAATATTAACTGAGAAGTAGTGTAGTCTAATTATCCAAAATACTAGTTCTAGAAGCTGTAAAAGTGCCTACAAAAGCATGAGTACCTGGCTTCAGAGCCTCAGCAGCCATAAAAGCTGAGCTCAGCACTGTAAGCCCAGTGTTGAGGCAGCAGAGACTCTGGATCCCTAGAGCTCATTGGCTGTCTAGCTTCACCAAACCATGAGCTCAGCGTCAGTGAGTAACCCTGTCTCCTGAACTAAGGTAGAGGATGGGGAAGACATCCAGTGTTGGTTGCTGAGCTCTTTATATGTGCACACAGGCGCATATGGACACTTCCACATACCCACAGAACACATGTGTACACCAAAAAATGCCATCATAGCAGATACTAGCTACCGTTGTAGACAATACACAGTGCTAGTATAGCAGATACAACAACAAAGGACAGTTTGTTTCTCAGGGCCCAAACTTGAAGAAAACAAAGTTTACAAAAGTAAAATTACAAAAGTTGGAACCAAAACTCAGAATGTTTTCCATAGAAAATAAGTGATCTTGGGCTTGGGACATAGTTCAGTGGGAGAATACGGTGTCACGAAAGGCCATAGGTTCAGTTACAGTACACACTCCTCCCCCCAAAAGGTCATAGAAACCATTTTAAATGCATTAATTCATTAATGTGTCTGTGTGTGTGTGTGTGTGTGTGTGTGTGTGTGTGTACATGCTCATGCACCACAACTCATATGTGGAGGTCAAAGGACAAAGGACAACTTGTAGGAATTGGTTCTCTCCTACCATATGGGTTTCAGAGATTAAACTCAGACTCTTCAAACCCAATAACCAGCTTTTCTCTACTGAGCCAGCCTGCAGTCCAAGCAGTCATTTTATAATGCCAAATTATTTAGACTCTTTAAGGAATCTAATTAAGAAGCCAAATTGTTTAGACTCCTCAAGATTAATTAACAGTTAAAGCAATTCTTTTTTAATTGAGCAAAAGCAAAGTAACTATATATTAATAAAATTGTTATTATTGTTTACTCATATCTGTTGTTAAAGACCTGTTGTGCTCTGCTCCGTCCTCAGTATTAAAGTAATATTGTTAAAGTGATGCTCTGATAAAGCAGGTGGATTGAGTACTTCCCACACTCTCCTTACCTTTTCTCAGTAGGGAAAATGGACCATGTATGTGGAATACAGTGCAAGGCCTTGGGCTAACTCTTGTGAAGTCTGAGATAACAAATCACTGTTGCAGGGACAGCTCTCTGCAGGACTGTCTTCTGAACTGTACCTTCTAGGTAGAACAGGTAGGATTTGGACACGTGCTGGTAAAAGAATGTATTTCAGGCAGAAGGAACAGCAAAAATACTTGAAGTGGAGGAGCAGAAAATATGATCAGAAACCAGCAAATGGTTCAGTTTCATTAAAACACAGGTATGTGGGGCTCCCGAGATGGGTCAGCAGGTAAAGGTGATGCCTCCCAAGCCTGACATCTTGGATTTTATCCCCAGGACCCACATGGTGGAGTGAGAGAACTTCCCAAGGCTATCCTCTGTAGCATGTGTGTGCCCCACCTCCACAAGCAGGGGCCTGTGTGCACACACTCATTGTATTTTATTTATTTTATCATTTTATTTTTTATATGTATGAATGTTTTTGTCTGTATGTATGTCTGTGCACTATGCATACCTGGTACCCATTGATACCCAGAAGAGGTGTTGGATCCCCTGGAACTAGAATTACAGATGTTTGTGAGCTACCATATGGGTGCTGGGAATTGAAACTGGATCCTGTGAAAGATTAGTCATTGCTCTTAACGACTGAGCCATCGCTCCAGCCCCAGCTCTTTTTGTTTCTTTGTCTCTTTGTTTTTGAGACAGTTGTCTCTCTTTTTCGTCCTGACTCTCCTGGACTTCTCTTTGTAGAAAAGCCTGGTCTTAACCTCAGAGACCCCCTACCTCAAGTTCTTGACCACAGGCAGCCTTTCAACCTTTTCTTAATTGAAAAAAAAATTGTACAAATATGGTTATAGTGGCTGATTCCTATAGTGGTAGAGCTCTGTGAGCTTGAGGCCAGCCTTGTCTACAGTGAGTTGCAGGCCCTCTGGGGCTATGCAGTGAGACCCTGACTCAAAAAAACAACAAGCAATAACTAACAAAAAAATGGTTGTTTGAAAAGAGTGAAAGGTGTAGATGGAAAGATGAGCTTTAACAGTATTAAAATAATTTGAATATCTTTCAGGATTCTATTCGTGCAGTCTTGGCAAACATGGACAGCCTGCAGCCCTTTGTTACAGAACACTTCATTGTATTTCCCTGTATCCTTTCTTCCCTGGTCCTTCCCCTGCCCCTCCTCCAGAAAAGTAGAATGTGATGTTTAAGTTAGTTCCTATCTCATGTGGCCCAAGCTGGTCCTACATCCACTTTCCAAGTGCTAGATTACAAGTGTAACCCTATGTAAAACACCATGCCTGACATTTGGGCTTTTGAGGTAGCTAACTATGGCTGTCCTTCTCAGTATGTTGCCAAGGGTAGCATGGAATTCACAGTAATCCCCCTGCCTCTGTCTCCTGAGTGTTGTAGCATGGTTTTGCACCACCACAGCTGGATTTTCCTAGCTCTCAATGACCCACAGGTGAAACAATAGATTCAAATGGAAGCCATGAGACTGAAGGCCGTTTGGAGGGTAGGCAGAGAAGGAGAGCCGGTGTCTCAGCCTTGACAGAGTGACCAGAGACATATACTCGCCTCCTTCCTCAGTTCCTTAACACCATCCTCAGATAAAAGCAAGTGGGAGAGAGTTTCCCACCTGAAGTTTAAACATGGAGAAATCATCCTGACCCCCTACCCATTCGTTTTTACTCTGTATATAGAGATGAAATGGTTTGCTGAAAGTCTGCCTTCAGGTCAGTAAGGAGGAGGCAGAGGGGACAGAGGAGCGGGCAGGACTATGAGCTGACTGCCAGGTAGCTGTCTGCCCACTCAGCTCCAACCACACAGGACAGACCCTGGAGCATTCCCCTCCAGCTTAGTCTAATACCTGTGGCTTAGGCACCAGTTATGTCATTTAATCTGCCCATATCTCCTTTGTGAATGGTGAGGAGACACACTAATTTTGGGGATTGTATGTATAAGTGTTAGTGGGTAGGAATACATAGTGTATCTGGATTGTAATTGCTCAGTGCCAGATGCCCATGTAAACATTCAGTTTTGTTTTTGTTTGTGAGACGGGCACAAGGGCCTGAGATTGAGTCCCCGTTGCCTATGGCCACATACATGTATCTATAACTCTGACCTTTGGCCAGAGAGGGGGTGGTGGGTGGGGAGTTGGCAGAGTGGGCAGGTTCTAGGAGCTCCCTGGTGGCTGGCCAGCCGAGATGAAATGCTGAGGCTCGGATGTGGTGAGAGATACTGCCTCAAGGGAACGAGATGGAGAGCAGAGGACACACCGTTTGTCAGGTACGAAAGCGTATTCTCCTTGGAAGGGCATTTACTGAAGTACAGCTTGAGTCAACTCTGCTTGTTCTGGAGCAAGGCAGGGCAGAAGCTCAGCCACTGGTTGTTTGGGAAAGTTGTACCAGGAAAAAAAAGGAAAGGACTCAGGCAGAAGTTTTATCTCAAGCCAGTTCCAGAAATAAATAAAACCCAGAAACCCAGGTAAAAGAGTCTTGCTCCATTATGACATTCAAATTTCCCATCCTAGGGAAACCAGCAGATGATATTCCTCTTGAGTTGGTAAGTCTTGCTTTTTCTATACAAAAATGAAAATTGTCTCTCTTGCCTCAAAAGTGCTGCTCTTGTCTCTTCTGCCTTTGCCCCTCTGTTGGTGCTCAGGGCCCACTGACTCAATATGAGGTCACACGTCTCCCTTCATCTAGATTTCAGAGGCAGTGTCTCTGGCAGAATGTATTGCTGAAATGGAGATGTTACAAGTGGCCTTTGGTAGGCAGTCCTCTTGGATGGGCCCTCTAAACTGTGAGCCACTCTAGAAGAAGAGGGATCTCAGGAGTCTGGTTTCCTCTCTGCAGGTCCTAGCTGAGAAGGAAGCAGAAGAAGCCACAATGAGGAAACGGAAACTCAGGGAGGAGCCCAGCTCCCCTCGCAGGCCAGGGCCACACAGGTCAGTGGTATAGAGAGGCTTTGCCACCTATTGCTGTTTGTTGATTCTGTCCTTGAGCAGTTGCTTGATTTGGAGTATTCTTCAGTACCTTGCCCACCCTAAGGGTAAACTGAGGAAAGGAAATAAATTGATATTTCCTACTTCATTTGAACAGTCTCTCAGCAAAGTCAGATTGTTCTGTTCCTCAAGTTAGAGACTGAACTGGAGAGTAGCTTGATAGAGTGCTCACCTAATAGGTGTGAGGCCCTGACATCAGAAAAGAAAATACAGACCAAGGCTAGGAAGAAACACGTCAGATCTAGATAACTGAACTCAACAGTCGGTGAGTATGTATGGTATTATGTAATAGAAATCACAAAACCTAGGAATCCTCAGAATGTTATACAAAAACAGAGGCTGAAGAGACAGCTTGGCTGGTGAAGTGCTTGCCATGCAAGCCTGGTTCCAGAGCCCACGGGCCTGCCAGGCAGGGTGGCACAGGCTTAGAGCTGCAGTGCTAGAGAGATGCAGGCACATGGACCTCCGGGCTCACCGGCCGGCCAGCCTCGCCTACTGAGCAAGCTCCAGGCCAGCAAGAGACCTTGCTTCAAGTAAAAACGTGGACAGGACTTTGAGAAACAGCACTGGGGGGTTGAACTTTGCCCTTGACACAGGTGTGCACATGTATACATTCAATACATACATGAACATACACATGCAAAGGACTTTGAAAAAATGAAAATGAATAAAATAGAATGTTTTATCCCATGAACAACTGGCTAAAATGTAAATGTGTGCAAGATACTGTCTGTGTGGTGGTACACTCACAGGCTCAGCTGTCAGGAGGCAGAGGCAGAGGCTCCCTCACTGTAAGAGGCCAGTCAGGGAAAATGTAGTGTGCATGAATTGTTAGCAGGAATGTGAGCATATTCCAACACGCTGAATCGCTGCTGCAGAGGCTACTTGTGTCCTTTTGATTCTCAGTGGGAGAATTAGTAAGACAATCTAGTCATTCTTGCCTTCCCCGGGAGGCCACTGGAATAATCCAAGGTGTGGTTTGCTCCCCAGCCCAAGATACTTTCACATCAGTGAAGGTAGATTACAAAGAGGCCGGCTCTGTGCTTTCTGGGTGGACATGTCAGTGACAAGTAGGGAGTTCATTCTAAGCCATGTGACATGTGATCACATTTGGGGTGTAGAACTTGGTTTTATTTTATTTAACTGATTTTCCTACAGAGATGAGGTCCCAGGTCTCCCCTGGGTTTTGATGTCCAACCGAACATTTCATAGTCCAACACCTCTTTCCATCACATTTACTGTGTCTCAAATATACCTTTAAATGTCTCCAATTGAAATTCTATTGTGAATTAAAGCAACCAAAGAAAATCTTGCCACACAATTTATCCTGCCAGCCAGGAGTAGTATAAAAATAGCCAACTTGCTGAAATATTCATTTGGGCTACATTTGCTTGAATGTGGTGATGCTGCCACAGCCAATGGCATTTTGTGGGCTTTCCTCCCCCCTTCAGAGCCAAGATGGAGACATCTAGTGACGCTTCCAGCAGTAAGGAGCCTCTGAAGGAGAACAAGAGGGTAAGCATCAAGATGGGGGCTCTGAAGCTCTGAGGGCTCCTTCTCTGTTACAGGCTAGGCTCCTGTTACACTCTGGTTGGTCCTTGCTGCACACTAAATTGACTGAACTCATTCTTGGGTTTCACTCTGTAAAGAGACATTCAACTATTCTGCACTTATCACTGTCCCCAAAATAGTTGTGTATGAACACACCCTGGATCTTTTCATGTTGACAGTCTTCTCGACTTAACTGCTTGTGTTTTATAATTTAAAAATAGGTCTGTATTGAATGGGCGTGAAATCCAATGTAGAATCATTAGTGTAGAAAATGTTTTGCCTTTTAGAGTTTGAGTCTGGGCATGTCTCATTTTAGTAGGTGAGGTGGGCATGTATCAGCATTAGACACTGGTGGGGAGTGGAGGGGCATGTCAATCACTCTAGCACTCTGGACAAGGCAGCAAGATGGCTAGAGTTTGAGGCCTGCCTAACCACACTGTAAATTTCAGGTCAGCAGGGCTGTGGAGTGGGACTGGAGGGTGGGGCGGTGCTGTGAAGTGATGGCGTCAGTGCATCCATAACCTCACAGCAGCCAAGGTGAGCTGAATTGAACCCAGGCAAGATCTAGGCAGTTATCACCCCTTCATGGGAGGGGAAGGGCGCTTAAGCTCAATCCCTAACTAAGGTGCTGGCAGATCATGAACTGCTGGGGGAAGGGGAGTCATTTTATGGTGGGGTATAGCCACCAATAAGCTTCCCATGACCCAGGAAATAACCCTGTAGCCATACACATACAGGCAACTCTATGAGAAGAAAAAAGGACATATGAGCTCCTGCTCGATGTGCTGGGAAGAAGAAGAGTGAGCAGGAGAGGGAGGGGTCAAGGAATAAGGTGGTCCAATGCAGTATTTACACAGATAGAATACTGAAAGAATATATTTTAAATTACTTTATAAAAAAAATTCAGGCTGGTCATGGTGGCACATGCCTTTAATCTCAGCAATTAGGAGTCAAAGGCAGTATCTAAATTCTCTGATTTGCAGTCAGCCTGTATAATATAGAGAGCTCCAGGCCAGCCAGGGCTACATAGTAAGACCTTGTCTCTAAAATAAACAGAGGGTTTGAGAGATGGCTCAGCAGTTTGAGCATTCGCTGCTCTTGCAGAAGACCTGAGTTCAGTTTCCAGTATCCATGTTGGGCAGCACACAACTGCCTGTAACTCCAGCTCTAGAGGGTCCAACATCCTCTTCTGGTCTCTGTGAGTACCTGCATGTGCGTGTACACACACATACACACACACACACACACACACACACACACACACACCTGCATGTGCGTACACACACACATCTGCATGGGCGTACACACACACACACACACACATACACACCTGCATGTGCGTACACACACACACACACACACACACACACAGGCACGCACGCAGTGCAAATAATTTCTTAATTAAAAAACAAATACTCAATGAGATGGCTCATTTGTCAAAGGAACTTGCTGCCAAGCCTGCTGATTTGACTTCCATCCCCAGGACCCACAGGGCAGAGGAAAAGATCTGACCAACACAAAGTCTTCAGATTTCTATGCATGCCATGACAGAAGCACACCCTCATGTAGGCATATATTTTTCACAGCCTACTTTAATAGAGGGGTTCAACCTCCCCTCTAGCCCCTATCCACCAGAAGCAGTGGGAAAGAAAGGTTATTAGGATATGGGGAGTGCACTTGTTTAGAAATAGTTCTTTGGGGATTCCAACCGTTGTTGTTCTCAGTCCAGTCCACTAGCAAACTCCAAACATGAATCAGCAGCTGCTGCCCAGTCACTCAGCAGACACCACACACAAATCAGCAAGGGCAGTTCACTCCAGAAGAAACCTTGAGCCTGGCCGAGAGGTCCACGTCCGTGGGAGTAGCAAGAAGCTGCAGGAACTTCACAAGAGGTTCTTTGTTGAGTTTCTCTCTATGAAGTCACAAGCGAAGCTCAGCATCGTGGTGTAAGTCGAACTCACACATGCGTGTTGTCAGTGAAGACTAGTGAACTCACACATGCGTGCTGTCAGTGAAGACTAGTGAACTCACACATGCGTGTTGTCAGTGAAGACTAGTGAACTCACACATGCGTGTTGTCACTGAAGACTAGTGAGGTGGTGCGAGACAAACCAATGCTTGAGCTCCCTTTGTCTGTGGGGCCATATTTATATTCTTTCTAAATATCGTGGGTCCTTTCATGTGTCTGCTTCAGCAAAACTTTCTCTCACCTGTCTGCCTCAGGAAAAATCATTATAATCTAAGTGAATCTCCAAAGAAAGCAGAAATGTCCACTTTACCCTCATATACCTCACATTCCTACAGCCACATAAATATGTAGTTAAGCCAGGGCATGATTGCCAGTGCCTTTAATTCTAACACTTGGGAGGCAGAGGCAGGCAGATCACTGTGAGTTCAAGGCCCAACAGAGCTACATAGACTCTGTCCCTGTTGCCTGAAATTTAAAAAGTAGCTAAAAGGTTGAAGAGATGGGTCAGTAGTTCAAATCATTAGTGCTCTTTAACGCTTCTGAGCATTAAGGATAGGCAGCTCACAAGGGCCAGTAACCCCAGCACCAGAAAGCTCTTTCCTGCCTACAGAGGCCTCTGTCTTCTATGGGTACTGCATTCACATGTGTGAGTGCACACACACACACACACACACACACACACACACACACAATTCAAAGTAAAATAAATCATTTAAGATATTAAAAAACAAACAAACAAGAGAAAACTAACAAAGCCTCCAAAACAGGGACAGGCTGTCCCAGTAATGTGATTTTACTTGATTTATTTGATGGTTTGTTTCTTCATTTAAATGTTCACATATTGGCTGCTTCTCCATTTTAAGGCTCCTTGCTGACAGTTGTCTTCAGAGTGGCACATTTTAGCCAGGTAATGATGGTGCATAGCTTTGATCCCAGCACTCAGGGGGCAGAGCTACACAGAGAAACTGTCACAACCCCATCTTCCCCACCAAAAGAAAGTGGCACTTTTTTATTTCCTCCCCCTTTTAAATATCTTGTAACTATTATTATATGTGCCTTATAGATATTTTTAAAATTTTTTCTTTGTGTCTCAAAAATAGATCTTTTTAAAAGATTTATTTATTATTATGAGTACATTGTAGCTGTCTTCAGATGTACCAGAAGAGGGCATCAGATCTCCTTGTGGATGATTGTGAGCCACCATGTGGGTGCTGGGATTTGAACTCAGGACCTTCAGAAGAGCTGTTGGTGCTCTTACCCGCTGAGCTATCTCTTCAGCCCCTCAAAAAAGTAGTTCTGACCCTAAGTTCCAGATTCTAATAGCTACCACCTTTAACTTCCCAGGACCCACAACATGATCAGTCAAGGAGCAAAGAACTCACATATGCATTTGTTCAAGACACAGTCCTATGTTAGTATGTGCCAAGTACTTGGGCTATCATGCCTCTAAAGCTCCCAGGAATGTCAGGCCAGACAATCAGATCATTGTGTGCCTCCAGGACACACAGGCCACCTAGTGAATATAAAGAGGTTGCGAGGGGAAAGTCCCCTGGGGAAGCTGAGACCCTTGAAGAGCACAGGCTGAGAGAAGAGTGTGACACTTTTTATGCCTGGAGGCTAGTGCATCCTGAACTCAGTGCTGGGAATTGTTATTGGACAGATTAGTGGGGACTAGACAATGATAGGCCTCAAGTTCACCAGGACCACAGGAGTTCCCTAAAACCTTTTGGAGTAAAGTAGTGAAACAACTTCACTTCTAATATTTTGTCACCCGTTTAAGGCATGTTGTGTGCCAGGACACCCAACACACATGTAAAACCTGGCTGCTTATTTCCAGGAGTTTATCAAGTACTTGACTGTGCCCTTGGGAATCTAGACTTATGCCTCTGGGAACAGGGTTAGAAGATGGGGCCCCAGTTTTGTGACAGCCCCACTTTAGGCAGAAAGCTGTTTCCTCTTGCACTCCCAGCCTCTGGAAGTCAAGAAGAGAATTGAAAAAGTACAAGAGGGGTACATGAAGCTTTGGAGAACAAAGTGCTCTCCAAGCAAGATAATTGCTACAAAGGAGCCTTTCCCTAGTTCTACCCTCGTACCTTCCTATTCTTAGTTTGACACATCATCTCCTGCAAGAACAGTACCCACAGCTTCTTACTCAACATAATTACCTTTTCATCTCAACTCTGAGCTTAGAGAAAAGCTGAGCAAAAGGAGCATGTTTATTGATTTTGACTCAACGCCCAAAGACAGCCTCCATCACAGACGCTGTTCCCAGGGAAAGGATTTCTCCTAAATTAATGTAACCACAGTGACTCTCAGTGCAAGCCACTTGAGCTGGAAGAATTGAATTTGTTCCTCTGGTTCAGTGCTCGCATCCTCCCACCAATTTGTGAAAAGTTTGGGTTATAGGAACACACACAGCCAGGGGGGATTGTGCATGTCTGAACACACTGAAAAGCTTTAGCAGGGAACGTGTAAAAAGAATACAGAACTTGTCTCATGCGACCTGTTTGGGGAAGAATAGGAAGGTAAGATCCTTTCTTTTTGTTCTTTGAGATCCCAGACTAAGAGAGCCAGACTACAAAAGGGTTAAAAAGACATTAGAGAACAGATAAATGACCCCATGTGGACCAGACCGCTCAGTGTATTCTCACCTCTGCTCCACTTCTAAGCAGGTCTGACTCTGAACTGTCAGTGGCTTTCAAGGTGTGACACCCTGCTGGCCCTCTTCAGTGGCACCACAGTAGTCTTCCTCAGCCTGTATTTTCTCTCTACAGTTTGTGCCTGTATACTGCCTTCCAGGGAAGCTACCCTTTTTTGTGAGAGAAGTTTCCTTGCTTCTGGGATGACCTTTGCCATCTCTGTGACCACTTATACCTAGCCCTCATAAATTGCTGGACTCTTCAGTGTTCTCTGCAGCAAGATTTAAGTCCAGAATCATAGTTTCATTAAGTCTGTAAGAATTACCCTTTCAAGACACTAGAGCCGGGTGGTGGTGGCGCACGCCTATAATCCCAGTACTCTGGGAGGCAGAGGCAGGAGGATTTCTGGGTTCGAGGCCAGCCTGGTCTTGAGAGTGAGTTCCAGGACAGCCAGGGCTGCACAGAGAAACCCTGTCTTGAAAAAACCAAATCCACCCCCCCCCAAAAAAGGAAAAGACACTAGAGTTAGGCCCTTGGAATCCTCCTTGCTGTCTAGGAGGGTGAGAATGGCTTCCTCCTGTAGCTCTCTCTCTCTCTCATCTGTGTAGGAACACGACCCTGGGCATGCCCACTGTAGACACCAAGTTGAAGGGTTTGTGAAGATACTCAGATCTACCATTCTAATTTGAAACATATGCTTAGAAGAGAGTTCAGTGCTGACTTCCTAGGGATCTACTGCAACTCCGTCTCCCCAGGGCCCTGTACAACTTCTTCACCAGAAGCACACTGTGAGCAGCACCCATGCTACAGTGCAGCCAGGCCCTCAGCCTATAGTGGGTGAGGACAGGCCAGCTGGCAGAGAGCCCAAAGAACATGTATGCTTGTTTCTGACCATGAGAGTGTTTACTGGAAATGTGGACCTGGAACCAGGTTGTATGATATCCTCTTCAGTATACACAGGAATTTCTACAAAGAGTGGCACATGGAGAGACAGAAGAGTGCATCGTACCATGCATGCTGCTCTGCTGTCATGTTTCCACCATGCCTGGCTTCAGCCACTCTGATTCTGTTTACTCAGTAATGGTACTGTGGCCTTCTCATCATGTCCCTGCCCAGAAAGCCCTGCTCTCCCTGACCAGCTCCTCACCCTAATTATGACAAAATCTCATTCATCTGTCAAGGCTCTATCCAAATGTCACTATCCCTGTGAAGTCCTTCCTTGACAACTGCCACCCACTTTGCAACCATAGCACTACAGGCTCATGGGCCTCCTCACCGCACTGGGTTGTGGTACAGTCATGCCACATGGACTGTACCAAAATGACATCCAGTTCTTCTAGTTTCAGGACCAGAAGGCACTTAGTCATAGGAATAGAGGCAAACCCAGCTGTCCTTGTTCCAAGTTCCTGCTTCATATGGTTTTAGAGGGTCTGTGTTAGGAAGCTGGAATGACCAGGAATAGAAGGAGGTATAGGACCTGCTTGGGCAATCAGAAGCCAGTGGCACCCAGATCACAGGCCATACAGGATGAAATTTCAAGATATTATCCTTAAAAACAAACAGACAGACAGACAGGAAGACTGGGGTAGGGTGTATACCGTTAATCCCAGCAATGGGAGGCAGAAACAGGTGGATCTCTGTGAGTTTGAGGCCATCCTAGTCCACAGAGGGTTTCAGGACAGCCAGGGCTATACAGAGAAAACCTAACTTGAGAGGGGGGGGAGGGAAGAGAGAGAGAGAGAGAGAGAGAGAGAGAGAGAGAGAGATTTTATCTTTGGTCTTTTCTGTTTGTTTTGTTAACAGAGCAGGGAGGAAGAAGGCCACCAGGAATACCAGGCTAGCCCAGCTTCTAATGCCGTTGCTATCAAGGAGCGGGGTAAGTTTGGGGAGATTCTTGTTTGGTTTTGTTCTTTGAGACAGGTTCTTGTGGTAGAATCCAGGCTTGCCTCCTGCATGCTGAAATTACAGGCATGCTTCTGACATTGAACTCAGTAGCCCAGAAATTCCAAAACATTTCCTAATAAAGTGGAAGGTGTCAAAGGAAAGCTAGAAGAGGTGTGGTTCCCTCTTCTGTGGGGATGAAGAACTATTTCTGGGAAATACTTTCTCTTTACCTGGGGCATCAGTATTGAAGGTGCAAAGGCTGGAGCTGGAGCTCAGTTGGTAAAATAATGAATTCACTTGCCCAAAGCCCCAGGGACAATCCCCAGCACCTCCTGAAACCAGTCAAAGTACACACCTTCAATCCTAGAACTCCAATGGTTTACTAAAAACCAAATTAGAGGCTGGCCTGGATTGCATAAAATCATGTCTCAAGCTGGGCGGTGGTGGCACACGCCTGTAATCCCAGCACTCTGGGAGGCAGAGGCAGGGGGATTTCTGAGTTTGAGGCCAGCCTGGTCTACAGAGTGAGTTCCAGGACAGCCAGGGCTATACAGAGAAACCCTGTCTCGAAAAAACAAAACAAAAAATCATGTCTCAAAAAAACAAATTAATGCTGGGCAGTGGTGGCGCATGCCTTTAATCCCAGCACTTGGGAGGCAGAGGCAGGCAGATCTCTGAGTTCAGGGCCATCCTGGTCTACAGAGTGAGCTCCAGGACAGCCAGGGCTATACAGAGAAACCCTGTCTCGAAAAGCCAAACCAAACAAACAAACTCAACATATAGACAGATGCTCTGCCTGGTTTAGGAATGCCCAAAAAGGAATAACCTTCCAGCATTCTGATCTTTTACCCTGAGTAAGGACATGGAGTGGGATACAGTGATCCAGATGCGGGATGTGAGCCCGTGAATTGTTGGACAAGTTGTGGTTTCCTGTGGAAACATGTCAGCTCTGGTGGATGGCTGAGATTTGAGCTGTATAAATATCTCAAGCCTGACTTTGAAAATACGCCAGGGTCAGAATAGAACTTTGCTGAGCAGAGATGAAATTGGAAAGGTCAGAGTAAACATTTTACCTGGCTCTAAATAATTCTTGGTATGTGAGCCTGTCATGTGATCTTTTAGATCAAGGAGTCTGTGGGCCAGCGTCTCTTCCCTGCCTGAGTGTTTTCCTTACAGATGCTACATTGGGGCATAGCCTGCCAGGGCTGGTTGTCCCTCCACTGCAAAATAGCAATCCATCACCACTGAAAGAGCCGGGAGCCAGAGGCTTCTTGGGGTTTCTAAGGTAAGACAGAGTTTTTGCCATCATGCTGAAAAGCAATCTCTGGGTTCAATTGCTTTATTGAGTCTCGAATGGGGAGAGACTAGAGAAGGAGATTCTTCCCTGTGATTTCTCAGTTGTATCAGATAGATAATGGAAAAGGAGTTGAGATCAAGGCCCCTGACTCAAAAGAATGTACTTTTTTTTTTCTGAGACAAGGTCTCACTATGTAATACTGGTTGGCCTCCTGCCTCTGCCTCCAGAGTGCTGGGATTAAAGGTATGCACCACCACACCAGGTTCCCTTCTTTTAAGACAGGGTCTCACTTTTTAACCTCGGTGGATTTTGAGCTTGGGCTGCTCTGCTCTCTTCATTTATGCACAGTTCTTTCCACCCTGAGGTGCCCACATAAGGCCTGTTTCACAGATGTTGATTGAACAGAAACATCTTTCTTGAGTCATTCAGATGATTTGGAGTCCAGAACGCTTTCACTCTCCCGTCCAAATCTAGGTGTGTGTTCAGAATCCTTTCTGCAGAGACACTGAGCACATCTTTGTCTTGCTAGAGCTCAGCCATCTTGCTGCAATTCTTTCTCCTTTATTTCCCTCTTCCGGGGATAATCTAATTTGGGTGCCTTCTCAAATGCTGTTTTGGACTTGGGTTTCCATTCCATGGTTCCCCAGAGCAAAATGCCCTGGCTAATGAAGCACTAATGGGAACCAGGGAGAAGGAGCGGCCTCCTCCGTCTCAGACCCCTCTGCTTGCATCCTGCAGTGCTCTCTTCCCGTTCCGGTACTTCTTCAGGAAGAGCAGTCAGTGAGCCTTGCAGGCACACAGCACGGGTCCTGGGTCGGCATAGAAAAGATGTCCTCTTGCAATGACTCCTCCTGAGCTATACCATACCTCGCAGTGACTCCTTCTGAGCTACCTCCTTTTCTTTGCTTTCTGCTTCTGTTTATTTTGAGACAAGTGTCACTGTACACAGCCCAGGCTGGCTTCAGTCTGTGCCTCAGCTCCCTGTGCACTCCACATGCCATCCTTTCCTCCTAACCCTGGTCATGAGGACAGGGCCGCCAGACCAGGTCCTCATGTGAGTTTATCCTGTTGTTTACCTTTGGTCTTCCCTATCTAAAACACTGGCGAGATGGTAATTAAGTGCATACTGCTATTGCAGAGAGCCTGAGTTTGGTTCTCAGTACCCATAACAAGCAACCTACAGCGACCTGTAGCTCCAGCTCTATCAGGATGGCCTGACATCGTTGGCTTCTGCAGAAACTTTGCACCCCTTGCCCTGCACCCTCATAATTGGAAAAGCAAAGCAAATCAAAACAATACTAAGAAGGGCCATCAAGGTGTCTTGATTGGTAAAGCACCTGTAGCCAAACCTGATAACCTGAGTTCAGTCTCCATACATGCACCATGACATGGGCATCACACAGAATAAAATGTACTTTTATTAAAATTTTCAAAATAAATAAGTAAATAAAACACTAAAGAATTCTACTGCCCTAAGGTTTAAGTCTTTTTGTCTCTAGTACTTGGTACTCTAATGCCAACAACTGCTCACGATGGGTCATTGAGTAGACTTGGTGAGTTAGAGCTTAAGAGAAAACAGAGCTTTCATGGGCCTCCCCAACCTCCAGCCTCGTGCTGTTGATTGGTGAACCACGTGAGAAGTATACCTGTCCTCAGCTCTTACAGTCCTTTACCAGGGGTCAGGGAATAAGGTTTACTGGCCCGAGTCCCACTCCACTGTCCAAAGAAACTATCCCATCCTCATTTTGGCCCCAAAGGATAGTGCCACGAATGTGAAATGCTCCCTAAGGTACCTTGACAGGAACACAGGCAGCCAGTGCTGATTAGGGCCCTGTAAAGGCCAAGGTACCCAAGCCCTTTCCTCACCAGAGGGCCATATAGAAACCCATCTTGGACTTGTGTGAACCAAAAGAATAACAGATGGAAATTTAGGAAAACTTGTTTTAGCTTTTTAACTTTTAGTGAAGTCCAATATTAGAATGGGTTACCCTGGTCTTTAAACAGACATTTGTCTGTCACATGCTACAGGGTTCCTAATGGGAAGCTTCGGTCTAAAGTGCTGGGTTCCTCTGAGTCCCTTTGCTTGGCTGTCTCTACCTTTGATAGGGAAAAGGAAGTAGGGTGCTGGAGGGCAGGCAACCCAGGACCTGGAGCCTGAGCAGGGGACACTAAAGGCAAGCAAGGGTGTAGGGATGGGGTGAGTAGCCTCCCCAACCCTGCTTACTACATTTGTCCTATAATCCCAAGCATAACTTCACGGACAGCTGCTGCTGACGGACATAGCTCCAAAGCCTGGAGGGCTGTGTGCCCATGCTGGCTGGGACCGGCTAACACAAGGACCTCTGCTGGCCTTTATATCATCTGGAAAATGAGAGGGAGGATTTGAAGAGCTCTCAGGAGCCCTCAAGCTCTGGCAGCTGTGGGTTGCCCCACTCTTCTGAGTACGTTAGTGGTTAGTGGTCTAAGAGGGGCTGCCTATGACCACCATAGACCTTGGTCCGGGTACTTCTTCATTCAACTTCCAGCTAATGCTGACTAAGGTTTTTGTTATTGTTTGCTTGCTTGTTTTATGGTGCCAAAAATGGATGGAACCCAGAACCCCAAGCTTCCAGGCAAGTGCTCTGCCATGGAACCACACCCACAGCCTTCAACATGTCACATTCTAGTCCCAGGTGTCACTAGCACCATGGATAGACAGTCTGATATGTGAATATGACGTTTAGCAGGGACCTTCTCTATAAGCAGAGTTAGACTCAACGGAGCCACTGATGCTGGAGTCTTGCTTTTTATGTATTCTATTTTTATGTAGACTGGTCCCTGCTATTACAGGGACTAGCGAGACTTTCTAGCTCAGAATTCTACTCTGCCGCTGGCCACATGATAAGAAAGCACTCCCAGGACTCTGGGAGACTGCAATGGACCTATCCCTAGTCTGCCTCCAAGCACAGCTGAGGTGCCCCACTACCAGGGTGCCCTTGACCAAAAGAATCTTCTTGGATATACCTCCACCAGTGGAGTGTCTCCTTAGCATCCATGAGGCCCTGTGCTGGACCCCAGAATAGCACCAACTGAATTACTGTGGCTGCTCCTGCCTGTGATTCCGGGACTTAGGAGGTGGAGGCAGGAAGATCAAGGTTGCCTCTGGGATGTATGAGATTGTCTTTTAAGAAAAAAGTTGATTTTCAGCTCCATTCCTTTGCAATCACTAAAAGGCAGATTGGCAACAGGGCTGAAGGTAGTAGTTTTTTGGTAGAGAATGGCTGATCAGGTAAGAATCTTGCCCAGGCTCACAGAGGGTGAAGGAAACCCAACTGCCCTCTTGTCACACTGGGTCACTCCTGGGCCTGCCTCCCTCCCTCTAGAATTCAACACTAGACAACAGCCTAATGGGAAAGGGAAATGTCAGCGGAGACTGCATTCTGAAGAAACCTCAGATCCTGATCTCCAGGTGGGACTGTGCTGAGGCTTCAGGCTAGGAGGGGCCTGAAAGCTGATATCTGGGAGGGCGGGGCTCTGAACCTCCAGCAAATAAAAGCCTGGAGACGGAGAGAGCACCAGTTTGGAGACCAGCAGGAGGCACCCGGAGTCTACCATCTCTGCTGGCCTGGTAAGCTGCTGCAGCAGAGCAGGTGGAGCCTAGAGGGAGGGCTAAGGTGCTGGGCTAGGGCTTTGTAGGCCAAAGTGGCCCCTGCAGGGGAAATTGGTTTGTACCCATGTGGTGAGGGGCACTCCAGGGGAGAGTCTGCATAGAAGGATGACATACCAATGACTGTTCATACCCTTCCAGAGTAGCCGAGGCAGGGAAGCAAACACCCCACACATTCCTACCAGAGGCAGAGAAGATAAACATCGCCACCCAGGCACACCCCACCAGGCAGAGGACCCAGAAGCCTGGCTTGCTGGTGGAGACTTCCCTTCCCACCCATGGCACCACGAGTCTTGCTCCTCTGCCTGTTGGGCCTGGCAGTCACTGAAGGGCATGGCCTGGAGGCAGCCATCCCAGGCTGCCACTTGCACCGTGAGTAACTCTGCTTGGAGAGTGGATGGGGAGCAAGAGCAGAGCAGCAGACGGGAAGATAGGTAAGCAGGCCAGCACAGCCTCCAGGGCTGCTCTCTCCCTTCCAGCCTTCAACGTGACGGTGCGGAGTGATCGCCATGGCACCTGCCAGGGCTCCCATGTGGCACAGGCATGTGTAGGACACTGTGAGTCTAGTGCTTTCCCTTCCCGGTTCTCTGTGCTGGTAGCCAGTGGCTATCGACACAACATCACCTCTGCCTCCCAGTGCTGCACCATCAGCAGCCTGAAGAAGGTAAGGGGCCTGTGCCTGATGGGGCATGAGGATGGGGACCCAGGGACCCTGCACCTGATGGGGTGTGAGGGTGGGGACCCAGGGTGGGAAGGAATGGGAACAAACTTGGGTCCTCCACCAACAGGTGAGGGTGTGGCTGCAGTGCGTGGGGAACCAGCGTGGGGAGCTTGAGATCTTCACTGCCAGGGCCTGCCAGTGTGATATGTGCCGCCTCTCCCGCTACTAGTCCCTAAAGGGCTCCGGTTCCAGTCCTGCCACTGGAATGTCCTAGATCTCTCAAACGAGGGGCTCTGACCCTCTTTAGAGTCTGTGTCGATGGGGTTTCCCCTCCTTTCACTTGGCCTTCTCAGAAGTCTCACTGCTACATTCTCCTTCGCTCCTGTCCTCAATAAAGCAAGCAATGCTTGAGTTTCGCTCTTTATTAAGTCTGCCCCCTAGCCAGGTGAAGGGGGCAGACCATGATTACTGTGACCCCCCCTCACCCCAGGACGATGTGAATCTCTTCTTGCCTGTGCCCTCACCCCTCCCCCTGCCCAATAAATAAAAAGGGGATAAGGAAGTTCAGGGCAAGGGAGAGGAGAGGAGGATGTCCCTGGACAGTGTCTTGTTGAGGGTGAGCTGGGCAGAATAAACAGACTGTGCCCCATGGTGGGCTGAGGAGGGCCCTGGCCAGGCTGCATGTCCATGCCCCAGGCCAGGAGCGGGGTAGCCACCCAGCTGCCGCCTGGAGCCTGGCTGTGTAGGGCAGGGGAGGCCCCCTGATGGCAGCTTCCCCGTTGCATACTTGCCCTGGTCTAGTCTTGCCAGAATCTTGCCACAAAGGCCTGAGAGTTCTGCCGCCAAGACTGCCATCTTGCTCTCTTGTCTCCCCCTCCATGAAAGCTGTTCCCATGGGGCTGGCAGGGAGTCCTAGAGCCACTCTGGCAAGGCCATGGGGAGGCGTGGGCCTCACTGGGCCCCTGGGCAGAGGGGTGGAGGGGCTGATAGCTCTGGGTTTAGCTTCTCCTGTTCTAGATGTATCTAGCTCTGACCCCCACTAGCAGCCACCTGGGGCGTAGGCCTTGGGACAGGGGCTTCTTTGGCCCCTTGGGTCCCCTGTAGCCGGCGTAGCCGAAGTTCCTCCAAGCCTCGCCATAGCTCCTGCCGCTCCTGGGCCTTCTGCTGCTCCCTGGGGAGAGAGGGTGAGGCAGCTCTTCCTCTTCTGACTGCCAGCTTCACTGCCACCCCACTGTAAATTGATTAGGACTGCATGGGAACCCTCAGCTTAGGGAAAAGGAGAGGAAGGGCTGGGCCTTGATCTGTCCTGACCGAGGCATCCGTCCAGGGAAGTCAGCAGCCTGTGGGTGTGGGTACTGAAGACAACGGTGAGGGTGCAGTGGGCAGCTTGCACAGGACGGTTGCAGAAGGAGCTGAGCACACTGGATGGATCCCTTCGTCCTCCCTGCAGCCTGGGGGTCTCGCCCCTCCCAGTGGCTAGCCTCCAGTCTCCCCCCCACCGTGGACTCACTGCTGCTTTTCCAGTCCCTCCCACCCGGTACTCACTGCTGCTTTTCCAGCCCCCCCGCCCCCACCCCCCAGGACTCACTGCTGCTTTTCCAGCTTGTAGGAGGCTGTGAGCTCATCAAACAGCTTCCCATTCATCTCCATGAAGGTCTTGAGCACGTTGTAGATCAGGGACACGATGGTTCTGACACAGAAGAAGAGGTGTGAGGAGATTCATGAAGCCCCGTTCTGCGCCTGGCCCCAGAGCACTGCCCAACCATGTCCCTGCTTTGACCTCCCTTTACCATCCTGACATTTGCTCACGACTAGGGGCTACACTGGCGGCGGTGCCTGTCTCCAAAGGGTAGAAAGCGCGGGCACTCACTGGTTCCAGTGCTCCTTTGACACTTGGTAGAGGGTCCCAAACACGGCAGGCAGCACAGTGTGGCAGTTGTCCTCAATGAGGCTCAGGATGTACTCGTTGTTCCAGAAGTACAGAGCCCGCTCTGCAACCTGAGCAGGGCAAGCGGGAGAGACGGCCTGGGAGTGGCTTTTGGTTGGTTTTTTTCTCCTTACCCTCAAACCCAAATCCCCTGACCTCCACACCCCATCCTGAGGGCTTATCTGACCCACTGGAGAAAACAAGTGATGGAGAGAAAAGGCCCTGGCTTTACAGTCTACACAGGTAGTCCTGCCTCCAGAGCCCGCTGC
Source organism: Apodemus agrarius (assembly GCA_964023405.1). Lineage (NCBI taxonomy): Eukaryota > Metazoa > Chordata > Mammalia > Rodentia > Muridae > Apodemus > Apodemus agrarius. Next base: position 143,516,790 of record OZ030005.1, read on the forward strand.
ACGTGTGCGGCCTGGCAGGGCATTCAGCTTCTTAGCCTCAGCTGTCTGCTGTATGAATGGGGCAAGAACACCCATCCCCACCAGCTGCTGTCAGAATGAAAGACGTCCCTGTACTTGAAGGTGTTTTAAAAGTGAAATCCCAGGGCCATCATGAGGAAGAACAAACTTCTACCAGGTTATGGCTCCTAGGGATGGAGGTGAGTGTAGACTAGCATAGGCAAATGAGCCTTCTGGTCAGAAAGTAGGACCAGTAAGGTCTAAAGTCACCAAGAAAAGAGGGGCCAACAGTTCTGCAGCCCACTTTGGGTCAGCTTCCCTGAAGTGTTTACAACTACGAGCTCTTGTTCCTGTCAAATGCTGGCCCATTTTATAATCATGGAAACCCACTTAGACAAGTGATTCCTAAGTCCTCACTGCAGCCTGTGGAATGCCTATCTGAGGTCTGGCCCTAGGACTCATGGCCCTGAGGGCATCCTCTCCCTGTTAACAGGCCTCAGGCTGGAAGAGAAGCTGAGGGGAGAAGGGGCTCTGTTAGGGTAACTGAGAAGCCTTGCCAAGCTGTGCCCCTGCCCTGGCCCCACCTCCCTTTGTCACATGCCTGGAAATGGGGGCTGGAGACACAGCGAGCCACCTGCTTGAAGAGGGGCTCCTGGATCTTCACAAACTGGGAGGGCTCGATGACATCAAGGATCTCTTCCATCTCCCCCAGGAACATCACCTGGGGAGAGGGCAGGGCGGCAGCTCACATTCCCCTCAGGTACACACCCTCATGCCTTCTGGAAGGTGGGCCCTCCCCATTACTGTCAGGGTTGTGAGAGCCCTGCATACCTCCTTCTGGGTGCAGGTTTTAGGCCAGTATTTGAGGAGCCCGCGGATAACCTATAGGAGGGGGAAGGAGTCAGACCGGAAGAGTGAGGGGCCCACCTTCCCTCCCAGGCACTCACATGCTCCGTCAAGGTTGCATCCTTCTCCAGGAACTGCACCACACAGTATGCCAGCTGCAGGGCCAGGGTGGAAAGAAGCAGCCAAGGTCAGGAAGGGCCAGGAGCCAAGAACTAGCTGCCGAGGCCAGCGTGCCAGGCCTCTGCTCATTACTGCCTTCACACTCTTGTTCACTGAGCACTTACTGCTGCTCTGGCCCTACAAGACACCCAGCTCTGCCTGCTGGAGAGGCACAGGGCTGGAGTGTGAGGTCAGCGTAGAGACTCAGGAGTGAGCCAGGATCTAGGAAGTGTCAATTTGACTTTCTAGCCCTGCAGTCAGCCCTGAGTGTTTGTAAAGGCTGTTGCTGCTGCTAGGCCAGGCCTGGGCTCACCTGAGCGTGAAAGACAGATAGTGACTTGACAGAGTGCAAGGGAATCAGGACTCGAACCAGGAACTGCTTGTGCTCAGTCTTCAGGGGCAGCGCAAAGCCATTGATGATGCTTTGGAGTGGACAGAAAAGAGGAGCAGGGCTCAGCCAAGCGGGCCCCCAGTCCCTCCTACCAGAAACCCCAGCTCCAGCCAAGGCCCCAGGAGAATTACCTTCCTAAGATCTCTAACAGCTCAGCCACACCATTGAAGTGCTCTAGCTCATAGATGAACCTGCAAGAGAAGAGATGAATCTGGAGGGTGGGAGCTTTGGGACAGGTCCAGCTCTCTATCACCCTTCCTGCCAGCAATCCTGACTCAGCCCGCACAGCTGTCCAACTTTCCCCACAGGAGTGCTCCCTTCCTGGTGCCCCAGACCAGCCCCCATTGAGTCCACACCCACCAGCAAAATATCTTTCCCAGACCAGCCATCTCAACCACTGTCAGCCCCAGCTCCATATTTCTTCCCTGAGACAGCCCCAGCTCACTTCTTCAGGAACCTAGCACTCCTTACCTGATGCCCAGCCAGCCAGCAGGCACCCAGCCTAGGTCTTTCAACTACCATGCAGTCAACCAAAGCAAAGGCAAACACCTCTACCCTGCACTGTAATTCTCAAAATCCCCCTAGAGGCAGGGCCTACGAAAGCCATTACAGAGATGAAGTTGAGACTCTAGCAAAGGCTACTCACCTCAAAGTTACTAAATGGGGAAGCTAATGGACTCTGAGCTCCTGGAGAACACTGGCCAGGGCCTCGCTAGTTTAGCACTAGAAACAACAGCTAATGTTTCAGAGGCCCCATGTCAGGCCAGGAGCCATGCCAGGGCTTTGGAGGCCCATCTGGCTTCATCTGGAGAATGGTCCCGCATTAGCACAGGCAGTGTGCCCACTTCAAAGGATGAAGCAAGAGGAGAACTTCAAGGACGTGCCCAAGTTCACCCAAGTACTGGAACCAAGCTCAAATATACAGCCATGGTCTCAACTACAAGGTCACAGCGTCTCCCTATGTCCAGTGGATATGGTGTTCAGAACATGATTGTAGGAAGAATTTCTCTGGGTCATTATAGGCCAGGCAGATAAGGATTAGAAGACCTAGCTCCTACACCCCTCTGAGCTGCCCTGGTCCCTCTAAAGTACTTAATTTTTTTTTTTTTTTTTTTTTTTTTTTTTTTTTTGGTTTTTTGAGACAGGGTTTCTCTGCCTGGCTAGTACTTAACTTATTCTCTACTGATTTCACAGGCTTCATGTAATCAATACTACATTGCATACCCAGAACGTGATACACAAACAGCTGGGGAAGCCCAGCAGGTCCCTTCTTCCCTGCCTCCCTCCTAGATCCCTGCTGGGCAGGCAGCCCAACGCACCGGAGGAAGATGTGGTTGCACTGTTTGCGGATGTAGGCCCGGAGACCCAGGAACTTGCCGTATACCCGATGCAAGATGGTCTTGAGGTACTCACGTTCCCGAGGGTCCTCGCTGTCAAACAGCTCCAGGAGCTGCAGGACCCAGGGTCGGGGTAAGATAAAGCCAGGTGTCAACCCGTTTTCGCCCATCCTATCCCACGTCCCTCAGATAGCCTGTGCCTGCTGTAGGGTGCCACCCAGCCTGGGCTCCCCAAGTCACCATCAGGACAAACTTTTGATCCACGTATCTCTTGGCCACAGAGGGCTGGAAATCTGGACTCTCCAAGAAACGCAGGAAAAACTCATATACCAGCTGTGGGTGGGAGACAGCAAAGAGTAAGTTTGGCCACAGCCTTTCCCACTTCCCTTACCCTGCAGCTCTCAGCCAACAGTCTGGGGCTTCCCCAGCCCCCCAATCTACTCTGCAGTGCACACCCTGCTCCCCAGCCCTTCACACCTGCAGATGTGGCCACGAAGGCTCAAGGTTGGGCTCATCTTCTTCGGGGTCAAACTCAGGGTTCTCGCTGGGTGGCAGGGTGCGGAAGATATTTACTGATATCTAGTAGGGGAAGGGGAGGGTTTTGTAAGGATGAGACCATAGAAGCAGAAGTTTTGGGACTCCTCAAAGTTCTCTATATCCCAGGCAGGAAATGAGTCTGTGGCCTTCCTGCCTCAGCCTTTTAAGTAACTAGGATTGCAGGCATGCAACATCAGGCTAAGCACTTATTTTGTTTCTTTGGTTTTTTTTTTTTGTTTTTGTTTTTTTGGTTTTTTGTTGTTGTTGTTGTTTTTGGTCTTGATTTTTGTTCATCAAAAGACAAACAGAAGCCGGGCGGTGGTGGCGCACACCTGTAATCCCAGCACTTGGGAGGCAGAGGCAGGTGGATCTCTGAGTTCGAGGCCAGCCTGGTCTACAAAGTGAGTTCCAGGACAGCCGGAGCTACAAAGAGAAACCCTGACTCAAAAAAAAAAAATTAAAAAAACAAAAAACAAAACAAAAAAAAAGACAAACAGAACTCTGTGTAACAGAACTCTGGCTGTCCTGGAACTCACTCTGTAGACCAGGCTGGCCAGGAACTCAAAAATCCACCTGCCTCTGCCTCCCTGACTGCTGAGATTAAAGGCGTGCACCCACTGCCCAGCCAAGCGCTTTCTAAGAACAGTGAGCAGGTGGGGCTTAAACTTGCGGCCTTGCCCGAGTTTCCCACCAGCCCTCATCTAGCTCTCCTGGACTGACCTACTCCCCAGCAAGCAACTCACTCCTCTGGACAGTCTTCATCTAAACACCAAGTTCATGCAAGCCCTACACCACGGGCTGGAGACCCAAGGGTGGTCTGACACATCCATAGTGGACGCAGTTCCGCAGCGATGGTAAGGTTGAAGGCAGTGACGACCCCAGGCATTCCGAGCCAAAGTGTTTCTGGCCGGACTGTGAGAGAGGGTTTCATAGAGTAGCCCATGCCTGAGTCAGGCCCTGGAAGACAAGTGGCCTGGAGGACAGGTACCCTAGGCCAGCTCACTCAAGTGTAGGGACAACAGGGAGAGGAACTCCTGAGAGGTGTTGGGCAGCAGTGAGGCTCAGTGGAAACAGAGGCACAGCCCCTGAGGCTGAGCTGAAGCGTGTACATTACTTCTTCCCACAGGGGTCCCAGAATTAGACTGATGGATTCTCATCCCCAAGCTGGGCACAGTGCTTACCATGCGAATGATGTCTGGGTAGACAGGCTCGATGAGGACCCCCCGGGTGCTCCCCACACATTCCACCAGCTCGTTGAGGGCTGCACGCTTCACCTCCTTCCCCTTGAGGTCAGCCACACAGTCCAAGAAGTCAAACATCACCCCGCACTGGGCCAGTTTCCGGCTCAGCAACTCGTGCAACTCAGAAGCTGGCACATCTGGGGGGAGGGACAGGGGGATAGCCTGGATCAGGCTGCCAGGGCTCCAGATGGGGTGGATCTCCCCATCCCGCAGGCCGACTTTCCAGGAAGCTTCAGCTACCCCATACAAGGTACTCTGGTACAGCTAGTATACAATTCTAGTCCCATCCCTCACTCCTGGGAGGCTGAGGGGGTAGGAAAGTGGTCCTTTCTTCTAACCCAGGATCAGAGACCTCACGATTTTAAAGCAAGACCACAAACCCTGGATAGGCAGGCATGCTCCCCTCCCAACAGGCACTATCCCCCGCCCCCACCATACCCCTCTATACATGGCTCTATGAGCCAAAAGTAGAAAGCAGGGCAGGTGTGAGGTGGGGGGCATGTAGTGATCACAGGAAACCGGGCCAAGCACCTACCCCAGGACCTGGGCAGCTGGCAGGACTGATAGTAGGCTCCTGAACCCTAGGCTGTGCCCCACCCTTGGCCCTTGCCTGCCCCTGGCACCACATCCAGATGCCCCACCTCCAGAGATGACAGGCCAGTCAGGCCATGCGTCAGCAGAGGCCTGGAAACTGGGGGGGTCAGTTCCAGTGGAGTTCCTAGCCTAAAAGAGTATCCAAACTCTACCTGACAGCAGCTTCTCCCTTGGTCCTCCCCCACCTTACCTCCTTCTGGGCTCAGGTACCCTGGCAACCAACAACAGCTCACCTTTGAGCAGGGGCAGGGGAGTGAGCTCTTGCTGGCTGCTCTGATAGCGGAACTGAGAAGAGCTGTGCGAGCGACGGGGCCGGGCCCTGCGGAGGGACCGGCGGGAGAAGCCATCCACCTTGTCTGGTGGTGGCACTGGAGACAGCCCTGGGGAGGAGGGGCTTGTGGGGGTGCTCGCAGGGGGCAGCTTCGTCTCCATGGCCAGCGGGGCAGCTCGTCAACCTTTCAGAGCCCAAGGGGCTCCTTGTGGGTCTGGAGTAAGCTGAATGAGGCCACACACACTAACTGGGACCCATCCTGTCCAGTGTATGGGGGGGCGCACAACCACAGTCCTGACCCCCCCAGGGCCTCTGGCAACTGTCCAGTCCTGGGGGGGCAGGCAAGGTAGAAAAGCAATGGCTCAGGTCTTTCCTGGGGGTCCAGAAGAGTCCAGTCAGGGTTCCCACGCTGACTCTTCTGAGAAGTCAGGTTAGAAAGGTCAGCAGAGAGACACAGAGAGCAGGTCGGCTCTTTCCAAAGACAGCCCATGCTGCAGTTACCACCTTACTTCTTTTCCCTCCTTCTCTTGCTAAACCCCAATACAAGGGTGCAAGCATGCCCCTCCCTTCTTCCAGACCCAAGCTGTAAAGTAGCCCCTCCCCAAATACGGCCTATGGCTTCTACTCAGGATGGGGACTCTGTTTAGCATCCCCAGCTCCTTACAGCAGTAGGACTCTCCAGCTCCACTAATGTCACCTGTCCCAGTGCACTCGCCCAAAAAATAAGGGTACTGTTCTCGTGCACCCCCTCTCAGACCCTAGCATCCCTCCTCATATCCCGCTCCTTCGCGGTCTCCAAACCTCAATGTGGTATTGGGGTACATACTCACTTCTCAGAAACCCAGACTTTGGTCGCCGACCCTAGAGGTTGCCGCGGTGGAGGGGACGACGGTTCAAGGGTCCTTAGCAGTGGTTCCGCCGCTCGGGGCGCTGGGGCTGGGCGGCGGCGCTCCTGGGTTCGCTCCCAGGCTCTGGGGGTGCTGGAGCATGCCCCCAGCTCAGCCCCAAAAGGGGTCGGGCGCTCGGTGGGCTCTGGGCTATGCCCCGGCAGCACGCAACCCTCGGCAGATCTCCGGACTCAGATCCGCGCGGTGCAGCGCAGCGGGAGCCCGGCTCGCTGCGCACCGGCACCCGCCGCCCAGCTGCTCAGGATGACATCAAGTCACCTCCCCCCTCCCGGCCCGCACCTCCCTCCGCTAGGGGGGGCTGCGTCAGGAAGGACTCGGGACCGCTGGGAAATGTAGTCCCAACCCTGCTTAAAGGAAGCGACCGAAACTTTGGAGTAACCTCAGAGCAAGGGGAAGAACTCCGCACTCCCGAGAAAAGCTGAGGATTTTAAAACCTGCAAGCAAAGTGGGACAGAGTCCAGCTCAGAACTGGACTCCCGAATTCTGGAAGGAACACTGTGTAGGGAAAGAAGAAGACTCTGGTGTTAGAACCTGCTGATGCCAGGACTGTGGCAAGACAGAGTTCTAGCATGATGTGCCAGGCCCACAATTTGGTCTGAGCCATCTGTCCCTCGGGCCATTCTCACAGGAGCCTCATACTCAGGCCACAATGAGGCTGGACACTTACAAAACCCCTTGCATCCGGCGTTGGAGGGGTTAATAGTCTGCTTTGCGTTAGCGCCTGCTGGGAGGGGTGTGGTTCAGTAGAGGCTCTTGGGAAATGCAGTCCATTCTCCAGGCCTGCAGTGCCCCTCCTGTCACTTACTGTCTGTGGTGACATCATGGTCTGTAGTTTAAAGGGGACAGCCCTGGGATGCCAAAGCTGGCGGGCAGAAGATGCCACTCTGGAGCTGCCCCCATTCTAAGGCACAGGACCTCCCACCTCCTATGGCCCCAAGATGTGCCCTGGAGAGCGGGGAGTACTTCACCAAAACCCCGTTGCTGGGTATCGAAGGTTTAGCTGTATTCCAAGAGTTTGGCATTCTGGCCAAGAGTTTCCAGCCTGCAGTCCTGGGCTCCCTTCATAGTACCTGGACGCCAACACTCTATTCCCTACAGTGACTGTGAGATCTTCACCCCGAAGTTTTACCTAGGTGACAAACTGGCCCTTGCTGAGCAGCAGGAGAGAGCGCAACGAGGTTGGGGGAATTGGGGTGCTTTTTGGCCCCACCCATTTATGGACCCAGGTGATCACTTAGTGCTGCAAAGAAGTCTATACCCAAGAAGTGCTACCTGGACAGCAACAAGCAGCCCAGGCCTGCATTGAGAACACTGTTCCACCAGCCTAGACTCTAGCACCTCAACCAATGTGTGGCCAGAGATCGCGCTCCCTTTGCTCAGAAATAGCAGATTTTTCTTTGTTTGTTTGGTTGGTTTGTTTTGTTTTGTTTTGGATTTGTTTTTTTTTTTTCGAGACAGGGTTTCTCTGTATAGCCCTGGCTGTCCTGGAACTCACTCTGTAGACCAGGCTGGCCTTGAACTCAGAAATCCGCCTGCCTCTGCCTCCCAGAGTGCTGGGATCACAGGCGTGGGCCACCACCGCCCGGCTAGAAATAGCAGATCCTGACTTTGTGTTTTGTTCTGCTCTTCATCTGCCAGTCAGAGCAGGAGCCGCTAACTACTTGGCCCACCTCCACGGCTCAGACGCAGCTTCCCTCCCCTCACTCGCTAATATTAAGCTGGGGAAGCCAGACCCCAACTCACAGACGAGGCCGAGCCAGGGGAGCGCCTGGCCTGTGGCACTATAGTACTCTCCACAGACTCTGTGCTGCAGTTTCCAGGCCAGGCTGCCCAAAGCCACCTGGTCGCGCTTGACAGGGGCCTAGACGATGCAGAAATAAAACTAGTGGAAGAAGTGGCTTTGGGATTCGTTACTTTTGGTGCTGAGGATGAGATGTGAGGCTTCACGCGTGCTGGGCAAGAGCTCTACCACTGAGCTGCATTCCTTTCCTCAGAAGGAGAGTTTAAATTAACTTTCAAACAGACATTGAAAGATAAAGGGCTAAAAAGTCTTTTCTTTTCTTTTTTTTTTTTTTTTTGGGGGGGGGGTTGGTTTTTTCGAGACAGGGTTTCTCTGTGTAGCTCTGGCTGTCCTGGAACTCACTCTGTAGACCAGGCTGGCCTCAAACTCAGAAATCTGCCTGCCTCTGCCTCCCAAGTGCTGGGATTACAGGCGTGCGCCACCACGCCCGGCTTAAAAAGTCTTTTCTTATTCTTTTTAAACTTGGGGTTGGTTGGTTGTTCCTTTGTTTTTGAGACAGGGTTTCTCTGTGTAGTCCTGGCTGTCCTGGAACTGACTCTGCAGACCAGGCTGACCCCAAACTCAGAGATCCACCTGCCTCTGCCTCCCAAGTGCAGGAATTAAAGGTGTTTGCCACAATGCCCACTTTTTTTTTTTTTCCTCGAGACAGGGTTCTCTGTGTATCCCTGGCTGTCCCGGAACTCAGTCTGTAGACCAGGCTGGCCTCCAACTCAGAGATCTGTGTGTTTCTGCCTCCTGTTCAGGGTATGGTGTGTCATTACCATGCCCAGTGTATGTACTTAAATAGTTTGTGTATTTTGAGCCAGGGTCTCTTTCTGCAGCCCTGACTTCTCCTGGAACTCACTGTGTAGGCCAGGCCAGCATGGAGTCTACAGAACCTTTCTCTGACTATCAAGTGCTGAGATTAAAGGTACAGGACAACCAGTTTGGTTATCTCCCTCTGTAGCCCAGGCTTACCTAAAGCTCACAGTAACCCAGGCAGGCTGATTTACAACCAACCCTCTACTTCTCTTTCTCAGTTGCTGGGCTTGCAGGTGTGTGCTTCTGCATCTACGTTATTAGTAGTAGTTAATTTTTAAAGTTTATTTATAGTTTGTTTGTTTATTTATTTATTTATTTATTTATTCTTTTATTTATTTATTTATTTTGATAAATGGTCTCAGGTACCCCAGACTGGCCTTAGCTTTAAAAAAAAAAAAAAAAAGATTTATTTATTGTATTTATGAGTACACTGTTGCTGTCTTCGGACACACCAGAAGAAGGTATTGGATCTCATTACAGACGGTTGTGAGCCACCATGTGGTTGCTGGGATTTGAACTCAGGACCTCTGGAAGAGCAGTCAGTGCTCTTAACTTTCCAGCTGGCCTTAGCCTCTTTATGTTGCAGAGGATAACTTTTTTTCTTCTTATTTTAAGCATTTATTTATTTATTTATTCATTTATTTTATGTACAATGAGGACACCATTGCTGTACAGACAGTTGTGAGCCTCCATGCAGTTGCTGGGGATTGAGTTTCAGGCCGCTGCTTGCTCTGGTTGGCCCTATTTGCTCCAGTCAACCCCTCTCGCTCAGTTCCTGCTTGCTCCAGTCCAAAGATTTTTTGGGGGTGGGGTGGGGGGGAGGAGTTTTCGAGACAGGGTTTCTCTGTGTAGCACAGGCTGTCCTGGAACTCACTCTGTAGACCAGGCTGGCCTCGAACTCAGAAATCCGCCTGCCTCTGCCTCCCAAGTGCTGGGATTAAAGGCGTGCGCCACCACTGCCCGGCTTTCCAGTCCAAAGATTTTATTTATTATTATTATATGTAAGTACACTGTTGCTGTCTTCAGACACACCAGAAGAGGGCATCAGATCTCATTACAGATGGTTGTGAGCCACCATGCATTTGCTGGGATTTGAACTCAGGACCTTTTGGAGTGCAGTCAGTGCTCTTACCCACTGAGCCATCTCACTAGGCCCTGAAGGTAACTTTCAACTTGATCCTTCTGCCTCCATTTCCCAGTGATGACACATTTGGCATCACCAAGCACAAGCTGTACTGGGGATCAAACCCAGGACCTCGTGCATGCCGAGCAAGCGTTCTGCCCACTGAGCTGCACTCCTCGTCCTGGTTCTGTCCAGTTGTTACTATTGTTAAACACACAGTTGACGAGTATAAGACGACTCAAGCCCTCCAGGACAAATAGATCTCTTGATTCACTCCATAAACATTTTCAAAATGGCTACCGCACAAGTCTGTCTCTTTGAATGGGGCCTCACAAAATTTCTCACTTTTCTTGGAGGCTCTCTAAAAACCCTACTACGTAATGAGCTGTCATGATGCCTTTGTAAGAGAAAGATGGAGGGTGTGAACATAAAAGGTGAATCCAGGACACAGCTCAGTCAGAGTGTGTGTTTAGTATGTACAAGGACCTGGGTTCAATTCCCAGTACTGCTAAAAACAAAACAAAACAACCCAGACAACAATGACAAATAACAAACAAATGAACAATTAAAAATAAGTAGACTCTCCTGTTGGGCCTGATGTAGCATGCCTGAAGTTTCAGCACAGGATTAGGAGTTCAAGGGCAGCCTTGGCTATAGTTTTTGAGCAGCCCAAACTGTCAGACCTGATCTTGAAGCTCAGAGATTAATAATTTGCATTTGGCTTTGGACCCCAGGACAAGGAACTGGTATTTTACATACTGAGGTAGACCTGGCCTCTCGGTTCTCCCAGCATCCCTCAGTCCTTCCCGGCCTGGCCGCCCTCAACCTTGACCTTTGCAGCCCAGAGGCTAGGCTGCCCTTCTCCAGGGGCTTCTGCCTGTAGAATCCAGACATTTTGGTCTCTCCTTCTTTTCTCTGTACTCTCTCTTCCCCCATCCCTTCCCCAGCCCCTTGGTGACTCCCCTGGCCTCAATTCTCATTCTTGGGGCAAGTGAACTCACCCGAGTGCAGCTTCCCAATAAATCTGCCTTTAATCTAATCTACTCTGGCTTGAATCAACTCTTTTCATTGGCAACAAGGAATAACCTATCACTTACCAAGAGCTGAGAAGAAGCCAGAGCTCTGTCCCAAGCCAGGATTTTTGCTTATGCCTACTGCTACAGTTTGTTTGTTTTTAAGAAAGGGTCTCTCGGAGCTGGAGAGATGGTTCAGTGGTTAAGAGCACTGACTGCTCTTCCAGAGGTCCTGAGTTCAAATCCCAGCAAGTGCATGGTGACTCACAAACATCTATAATGAGATTTGAAGCTCTCTTCTGATGTGTCTGAAGACAGCTACAGTGTACTTATATATAATAAATAAATAAATCCAAAAAAAAAAAAAAAACTTAAGAGAACGTCTTTCAGGGCTGGAGAGATGGCTCAGCAGTTAGGAACACTGACCGCTTTTCCAGAGGTCCTGAGTTCAATTCCCCACAACCACACGCTGACTTACAACCATCTGTAAAGCTTCTTCTGGTGTGTCTGAAGATAGCTACAGTACTTATACACACAAAATAAATAATTCTTTTTTTTTTTTTTTAAGTAAGGGTCTTAGCCAGACAGTTGTGGCACACGCCTTTAATCCTAGCACTTGGGAGGCAGAGGCAGGCAGATTTTTGAGTTCAAGGCCAGCCTGGTCTATGGAGTGAGTTCCAGGACAGCCAGGACTACACAGAGAAACCCTGTCTTGAAAAACCGATAGAGAGAGAGAGAGAGAGAGAGAGAGAGAGAGAAAAAGAAAGAAAGAAAGAAAGAAAGAAAGGGTCTCTGAGTCGGGTGTGGTGGTGTCATAGGCAGGTGAGTTGAGGCCAGCCTGGTCTACAAAGTTACAAAGTGTGATCCAGAACAGCCAGGCCTGTGACACACACAGAGGAATCCTGTCTTTGAAAACCAGAAAGAAAAAGAGATAAGAAAGGAAGGAAAAGAGAGGAAGGAAGGGAGATTTCCCTTAGCCTGCACAGGAAGTGACTGTGTAGTGGAGGATGACCTTATGTTTCTGATTCTCTTGCCCCCATCTCTCAAACTCTGGGATCGCAGGGGTGCACCACTACACACTCAGTTCACACAGTGGTGGGGACTGGATCCAGGGAGGGCTGCTTGCTTGCTGTGCAGGTCCTGTGCCAACTGAGTATAATCTGCAGCCCACCCCCCATGCCCTACAGCCCTCACCGAGCCAGGCTAACCACACCGGACTCCTCCGAGCTGACCTAACTCACGAGTGCCACTGTATCTGGAGAGCAGTCCTAGACTACATTTAGCAAGGGAGCCTCCCTGGGCCCCACTAACAGTGTATGGGCACTGAAGTGACTTTCGAGAGACTTTTTGATGTCACAAACTGTTATTTGTTATTCTTCTTTCCATATGTCCCCAACGGTTTAAGCAGAGAAAGAGGTGGGAGCATCCCCGCTCTGATGGTGCGTCCCACGCCAGCTGGGGAGACACAGAGAGACCTCGCTTCGAAACAGCAGAAACAAAAGCTTCAAAGTCAGTTTTAGCTGCCAGGCTGTAGGAACAGGAGATCCCAGTTTATGAGAAGTTGAATTATTGATTTTAGGATTGGAGATATGAAAAGCCATCATTTCAGAGAGGGGCCCCTACAGGCCACAGAAGGCAGGGACTCAATCTCCTGCTGTGCATTCCTTAGATAGGAGTGGAAGAGGGGAAAAAAGACCTTCCAGATGATGGGCTAAACAACCTTCATACTCCCATTTTCTACCTCTTAAATTGGGAACAATAGCAAACAGAATGAAAATGAGGACATGGACCACTTCAAAGTATGATTGAGGAGAAGACAAAGCTTCCTTGTGGATGTGAAGAAGGGTACAGCCAGAGGCATCTTGAGTCCAGAGCAGGGAGGGAGGCACAGACAGACAGACAGACAGACACATACACAGCGGGGGAGATGGGAGACAGAAAAAGCAAAGAGGGCGAAGGAGTGAAACTCTAGGGCTGGAGAGGTTTAGGGGACAGGGTATGCCAGCCAGGACGACTCTGCATGGGCCTCCATAGACAGGCAGTAGGCACCATAGGCTTACATGGATGGAAGAGCCTTAGTCCCTTTTACCAGAGATAAGGGGAATGGCTCCTCTTAGCAAGTAGGAACTATCATTCCCACCCCACCCGGCTTGACCCGGTTTCTCTGTGTAACCTTGACTGTCCTGGAACTCGCTCTGTAGACTAGGCTAGTCTGGAACTCAGAGACTAGCCTGGTCTATGTCCCTGAGGGAATCTTCACTTTTGTCTAAGTGCCAGACTTTGGGGAAAATAATTTCTTGGGGACCTAACAGAATTTTAAAAAGAGAAACCTGTGTGTGTGTGTGTGTGTGTGTGTGTGTGTGAGAGAGAGAGAGAGAGAGAGAGAGAGAGAGAGAGAACACATTTCTTCAATCCTAGATTTTAGAAGCAGAGGTAGATGCATCTCTGAATGCAAGGATAACCTGGTCTATAGAGAGTTCCAGGACTGCTAGAGCTACACAGAGAAACTTTGTCTTGAAACAAAACAAAACAAAACAAAACAAAAAACAAAAAAGAAAGAACAAGAAGGAGGAGGAGGAAGAAAGAAAAAAGAAAAGTGGAAACAAATACTGCCTCTCTAGGGAGTGGTTGACAAGAATGGATAAGATAAGCCGCTAAGCCGAGAGGGGATAGGTTTGTGGAGGCGAGGCATGAGGGCGAAGGGGGATAACATTTTAAATGTAAATAGAGAAAATAACAAATAAAAAAACTGAAAAAAAGATAAGCGGTTAAAAAAAGTTTTATAGGGTTGGGAGTGGTGGTGCAGGTAAACCTTAAATTTCATCTCTGGGGTGGCAGAGGCAGGAGGATCCCTGTGAGTTCGAGGCCAGCGTGGTCTACAGAATTTCAGAATACAGAAAAGCTTGGCTCAAAAAATAAAGTTTTATAAAATGCAAATATGTATTAGTTGCCAAAATGCAGACTGCACTGACTTTACTCCTCTGATAAGCGGTCTACAAAGTTTGGTGGCTCACTGTCCCTTTAAATTCTTCCCAATCACCTAAAGAAGGTGGACAAATCGGCACATGCGCACTCTTCCTGGCCCGGACTGTCGCCCTATGGTTACAGCCTTCCCGCAGCTTGTAGCAAGGAGGTTAAAGGTCCTCCCACTCAGAATTCACGCGCAAGCGTAAACCAGGATTGGGAGCATTTCATGTCGCACAGAGCCCAGTCCCTTTTTCCGCTCCTCAAGGCTCCGCCTCCCGCGGCCAATCAGTGGGCCTCGCCCTTCGCAATGACCAATGGCAGTGAGCGTGGGGGCGTGGTTGGGCGTCCGGGGGCGCGGCCTGGCGCTGAGAGAAGCGGCGGGGCGAACCGGGGGCTCTAGTGAACAGCACAGCCGGACGGAGATCGCCGGCTGTAGGCAGGCGGAAGCAGCCCGGGCCCGGCGGTCCCCGAGATGTCACGATGGCTCTGGCCATGGTCGAACTGTGTGAAAGAGCGTGTCTGCCGCTATTTGCTACAGCACTACTTGGGTCACTTCTTTCAGGAGCACCTCAGCCTGGACCAGCTCAGCCTGGATCTGTACAAGGGCAGCGTTGCCCTGCGGGATATTCACCTGGAAACCTGGGTGAGGAGGCACAGCAGAGGTGGGATAGTGCGGAGAGAGGGAGCAAGGGCCCCCGAAGGGTCCTCGCGGAAGGTTTGGATTGGAGGACAGGCACTGTGTTTGGAGAGGCCAGTGGGTCTCGACCGCCTCCGCCAGGCCCCCTGGCTGGCCCTTCACCTCTTAACCAAAAGCTAGGAGAGGAGTCCCTGTCTTCACCTTCTAGGGGAGAGACAGACTAAAAAGTGAGGTGTTCCTTGCCAAAAGAATGCCACCATCATCATACGGAGTTTGGCAGAGCTGTTTGGGGAAGGGGATTCCCGGGAGTTAGGGAAGCAGAGAGCCGTTGTGGGGAGCCGGGCAGTGACAAGAGTTGGAACTGGGGTAGTTAGCCAGGGGAGGCTTTGGAGGTGTTAAGAGCCCTGCCAGGGGGCACCTGTAGAAAGATGTGTCCTGACCTCCTCACCCCGGCGATCCTGGGCATAGGGGTGGAGATCGCCCCCGGATGTGGATGTCAACAACAGCGTCACTGCCTACAGTGTTGATCCACACCTCGTGTGACTGTTGCTGCTCTCTACTTCCTGCTTTTGGGAGAGTGGGAGGGGCCTAGCTTGGGATTAGGGAGGGACTTGATCTCTGGCATCTCTACCTGGAGGGCAGCCCTCCAGGAAAGGTGTAGAGGTTTAGCTTCGGGCTAGCTGGGGTGGGGGGATGGGAGGAGAAGCTGGGAGCTGATGCTTAGGAGGTCTGAGGCCCAGGGTATGGAGTCCGGCAGGAGGCTGGGGGTGGCAAGCGAGGGGCACTGACTCACAGCTGATGACTGGGAGTGGCCAAGGAGCCACCAATTAGAGGCTCCAGTTTAGGGCTGGCATGGGGGGGGGGGGCCATCCTAGCTCCAGAGCAGTAGAATGGGCATGTGGCAGGGCTTTCTCTATTCTAGCTGGCCTCTGGGTCTGCAGCTTCACTTAGAAAGAACTCGGGGTGAGCCATGCCTTCCGGTATAAATATGGTTGATGAGATGGCGACATCTGCTAGTGGCCTGGTACAGGAGGTGTCTGACTTTGGCCTCTTAGGCCGCTCAGAAAACTATCCAGCACCTGGGTGTTCCCCCTTTTGCTTTCAACCAGAATGCCTTCCCATTCCACTCTTGTTCCTTTTGGGGGGAGTCCAGGGCACTGGCTGTGTTCTAGCCTCTTCCCTGACTGACAACATCTCACTCAAGCCTCCTCCCCCCCCCCTCAGCTCCTCACTCTGTAGCCCTACCTTGAAGGCATTCAAAGCAACTACATGGTCCAAGGTTAAGTTGAGCCCTGGGTCCCAGCCCCAGTTTTCCTAGTACCTGGAGTGACTAAGACAAGTGCCTCAGTTTCCCCCTCTATGGATGAGGTATCTTGACTCAACCTCTGCTTGCTCTTGGCTGTGTTTGTTTATTCATGGGCCCCGCAGGTGTTTACTGAGTACTGCCTAGAGCCCCTGGGTTCCTAGAGAGAGGACCAATGACTCATGGCCTTAGGCAGTCGGGGCAGACCCAGACACCACCACACAGCCCCAGCACAGGCACCCCCATCCTGTCTCCAATGGAGGTAGCTATACTGTGGGTCTATGACTGGGGGGCCATCCCTCTCCCGGACAGGACACCCTAGAAGTCTTTGCCTGCCTAGGGTGGGCATGCATTGCTCGCTGGTCTTGACTGGCTCTCTCCCCTTGTTCTCATGCCTGAAATGGGCCACCATCCTGTCCCCTCTGCCTGGCTCCGTCCTCTTCACTCTGGCTCATCCGTGCCATGCTGCTGGGTTACGTGCAGGCTCATGCTGCTTGCCCCTTCCTGGTACTGGATGACTGTCAGCGCCTGGCATTCTGGTGGGGTGAAGGCATTTACTATCTGTCCCTGCAGCAAGTGGTTGGTGCTCAGAATTTCATATCATGTAGCTCAGGTTGGCCTCTAGCTCAAAATACACAGCTTTGATCTGATCTTCTGGCCTTTGCCTCCCTGGTGCTAGGATTACAGGTGAGCCTCACCATATCCAGTTGTACTCTGCTGGACATAGAGCCCAGGGCTTAGTGTGTGTTAGGCAAGTGCTCAACCAGCTGTATACCAGGCTGGCCTAGATCTTGAGACAATCCACCTACCTGTACTTCCTGAGTACTGGGACTAAAGGCATGCAGGCCACCACACCCGGCAGTAAATAGAGTTTTGGACCAAACATAAGAAGAGAACTGCTTTAAAAAAAACAAAAAACAAAAAACTGCTTAGCTTGCCCAAAGGGCTGAGCACTGTTTGGTGAGATGGAAACAGGTCAGGGCCTAAGGGAAGGCCTTGTAAGTAGCAGAAAGGATGACCACGCCAAGGGTGCTCTCTCCCAGGCAGTGTTGTGTGACAGGTAGCACATAGACAGGTAGACTGCGGCAGGTAGCCATATTTGGAGTCTGGGTGAGCTGATTTACCTTGCCTCTTACCCAGTCCGTGAACGAGGTTTTGAGGTCAATGGAGTCACCACTGGAACTGGTGGAAGGCTTCGTGAGCTCCATCGAGGTGGCTGTCCCCTGGGCTGCACTTCTCACTGACCACTGCACTGTGTGTGTGTCGGGCCTTCAGCTTACCCTGCAGCCCCGCCAGGGTTCAGGTGAGAGCAGGGTAAGACCACGGGCGGGGCAGTTGCTGGGGCTGGGCCCAGGAGGGTCTGGACCATTTTATCCTGACTCCTTGCTCTTCCCACAGGACCAGGGGCTGTGGACTCTCAGAGTTGGGCCTCATGCATGACCACAAGCCTGCAGCTGGCTCAAGAGTGCCTTCGGGAAGGGTTGCCAGAACCCTCAGAACCACCACAGCCCCTGGAGGGGCTGGAGATGTTTGCACAGACTATCGAGACTGGTGAGCAGGCCCCTACTGATAGGCTGTTCTCGGGCCCTCCTGTCTATAGGGCAGGGAGCTAAGATAGTAATATGGTGGCCACCTTCCTACCCAGACTGGCAGGAGCTTGCCTTGCTTCCCAGTACCCGCCTAACTCTAGACACTCTCCCCCAGTGCTCAGGAGGATCAAGGTGACCTTCCTGAACACAGTTGTGAGGGTGGAGCATGCACTGGGTGAGGAGGACCAGCGTGTGGCTGTGGAGGTCCGAGTGCAGAGGTAAGGCGGACAGGGGAACGGCAGGAGACAAGCCTCTACCCCGTCCTGGCCAATTCCTAGGAGCGGACAGGCTCCACTGTGGTTGGGCATTGGTGAAATTTGGGAAGTGGGTTAAAGGGGGGGCTTCTAGCCTGGGGTTGTCTGGACAAGGCCGGGCCCTTCACTCTCTAGACTAGAGTTCTGTGATGAAGCAGTGCGGGACCCCAGCCAGGCCCCACCTGTGGATGTGCACCAGCTCCCTGCCTTCCTGCACAAGCTCCTGCAGCTGAGTGGCGTCTGCCTGTACTTTGAGGAGCTGCCCTCCCAGGTGGACCCGCCACAGCCGCCTTTGCAGATCGGCAGCTGCACAGGGTTCATGGAGCTCACGGTGAAGAAGAAGCAGAACGAGGCCTTTCCAGGCCCCAGGGTGAGTCCCGGAATTAAGAATTTGATCCGTGGGGCTGGAGAGATGGCTCAGTGGTTTAGAGCACCGGCTGTTCTTTCAGACGTCCTGAGTTCAATTCCCAGCAACCACATGGTGGCTCACAACCATCTGTAATGGGATCCTATGCCCTCTTCTGGTGTGTCTGAGGACAGCTACAGTGTACTAAATAAGTAAATAAGTCTAAGAAATAAAACAATAAAATAAATCTTGAAGGAAGGAAGGAAGGAAGGAAGGAAGGAAGGAAGGAAGGAAGAAAGAAAGAAAGAAAGAAAGAAAGAAAGAAAGAAAGAAAGTTTGAGAAAGTTTGACCCATGCTGGGTCTATTCCCAGAAGGTGATTGACACCCCACGTGGGGGAGACTGAGTACAGCGGACCATGCCTGCAATCCCAGCATTGGGAACCTAACAGAAGGCTGCCTTCAGTTCAACTCTAGCCTAGGCTACAAAGTAATTCCGGTTCTTTTTTTTTTTTTTTTCTTTTTTTTTTCTTTTTTCTTTTTTTGGTTTTTCGAGACAGGGTTTCTCTGTGTGGTCCTGGTTGTCCTGGAACTCACTCTGTAGACCAGGCTGGCCTTGAACTCAGAAATCCGCCTGCCTCCCAAGTGCTGGGATTACAGGCGTGCACCACCACGCTCAGCTTAGTAATTCCGGTTCTTACAGTGAAGATTGCTATCTTCTTGGCAACTGCTAAAACAGACTCTGAAAGATCAAGTTGGCCAAGACCATTCAACTGCTTTGTAGCAAGTTTAGCATTACGGCTAGTGTTCCCGAGTACAGGCAGGTGGGTCGCCATTCTCGGGCTGGGTGGCATATAAAGGCTCCATGGCTGTCCACTTGGTCCCCAGTTGGAGGTATCAGGACAGCTGGGATCCCTGCACCTGCTCCTGACCCCGCATCAGCTCCAGCTGCTCCAGAAACTGCTCAGTGCCATCAACCTTGCAGGTGAGGCTGCTGGGCACTGGGAACCCGACCCCCAGCTAGAGGCAGCCAGGCAGGCTGGACTGAAACATCCTTCCCACAGACCCAGGAGGCCTGGCTGACAAGCTGAACAAGAGCCGCCCACTAGGTGCTGAAGACTTGTGGCTCATTGAGCAAGATCTGAACCAGCAGCTGCAGGCGGGTGCTGGGTCTGAGTCCCTCAGCCTGCACCCCATCCCCAACCCCCTCAGTGTGGACAGCGCAGGTAGGTGCCAGGCCCTTTCAAATTGAAGGGGCATTTGTGTCAGTGCCAAAGCTGAGGGGACCAAACCTGTCTGTTTCTGACTGCCCCTCACTTCACCCCAGACCTCTTCTTCTCCATGGCTGGCCTCACGAGCAGTGTGACCTCGGCCATCTCTGAGCTCTCCGTGTACAGTGTAGACCTGGGCTCCTCTGTTCACAGCAACATGCCCTTCCACCGACCCTCAACCCCCACCCACTCAGGAGGTAAGTCACTGACTCTCAGGGCAAGGAGGGTGGAAGGAGCCTCAGGACAGTGTAAGTGGAGCCCCGGCCATGCCTGCAGACCCACCCTCAGCGGGCTCCCCAGGGTCCCGACTCGGCAGTGGACGCTGGTGGGCAACACAGTGTGCAGTCCAGGTTCCTTAGTGAGTGCTACAGGACAAGCCCAGGAAGGCCGGGCCATATGTTTTCCTCAGTTGGCAGGCGTGTAGGTCAGAGGCTGTGTGAATGCTTCATCTCACCAACGCATCCGTCCAGCATCTTCAGAGGATTGAACTGCGCCTCGTCCCAGGGTCTGGCACACGAGGAGTTTGGTGTCACCTGATGAACTTACCTTCCAGACCCAGCAATAGATTAGCATCCCACAGCCCGCCTTAGCCGGACTTTAGTATTTCTTCTCCTTTAAAACAAAAACAAAAAAAAAAAATTAGAGTTTTTTTTTTAAGATAGGGTTTCTCTCTGTAGCCCTGGCTGTCCTAGAATTCACTCTGTAGGCCAGGCTGGCCTGGAGATATGCCTGTCTCTGCCTCCCAAATGCTGGCATTAAAGGCGTGTGCTACTATGCCCAGCCTAGGCAGGATTTCTTCAACCCCTGCTCAGTGGCCAACTGTGACTCCAGTAGGATACCAGGGAGCCCCTGTTGAAGCCTCTGTTCCCTCAGGCAAGCCGGCCCCAACTCCCCTTCCGGACACCTTGCGCCCTGACTCCTTGGTGAAGATGACCTTGGGAGGTGTGAGCCTGACCTTGCTTCAGACAGCTTCCCCATCTTCAGGACCACCTGACCTCACCACCCACTTTTTTGCCGAGTTCGATGCTGCCAAAGATGGGCCAGTCGGCTCCCGAGGCTTCTCCCACCTCCGCCCGCGCTTCCAGAGGGCCTGCCCTTGTAGCCATGTCCGGTACACACCACAGCCCGGGCCAGGGACTTACACGGAATACCCAGAGCCCACCCCCCGCCCCCTGAAGCTGGTGTTCTTGCCCACAGATTAACAGGTACGGCTGTGCAGCTGTCCTGGGAGCTGCGCACGGGCGGCCACAGCCGGAGGACAAGCAGCACAGAAGTGCATTTCGGACAGCTGGAGGTGCTCGAGTGCTTGTGGCCCAGGGCCGCTTCCGAGCCTGAGTACACAGAGGTGAGGGCAGAGCAAGGCCTGGGGTCAAGCAGGTGCCCGTCAGAGCCAGCTTGTGACCTCGTGTGCCTTGTGTTTCCCCTGCAGATCCTGAGCTTCCCCAGTCACTCTGGCTCTGAAGCCTCAGCTCGACCCTGCGCCCATCTGCGCCACACACAAACCTTTCGCCAGGTGCTCAGGGTAAGCCTGGGTGCTGGCTGCTCGGGCCAGGCTCCTCGGGGGCTCTTGCATATCTGTCCCCATTCTGATCTTGCTATTCCTGTGGCCTGATTTCCCTTTCCCTGCCTCTGTTGAACGTGCTGATGGCTTTGTTGTATGCGCCAGCGTGATGTGGCGTGGGTGTTAGCGCAGGCCTTGTGGGCCCAGCACCGGGAAGCTGAGGCCGGAAGAAGACAAGCTCCAGGCCTGCCTGAGCTGCAGAATGAGTTCAAGGCCAGTCAGCCAACTTAAGTCGGTTTAATGATTCCCGTATCAAAATAAAAATTAATAAAGGAGCTGGGGCAGTGGTGCTGTGGCCCCACTGACACTGCAGGGTGTTTAAAGTCCCTTGTGTCACAGCCCTGCTGTGGCTCCTAACCCAGCTCCTCTCCCAGCACTGGGAATCATGGGCGCTTTGGTTTGTGGGAGCTGCTTCCTACCCTGGCCTCACTCTCCCTTGCTGACCAACTCACATTACTCCAAACTAGAGCCGGTCCCGGCGCTCCACTGCCTGCCATTGTCACTCAGAACTGTCCCTGGACCTGGCCGACTTCCACGCTGATGTGGAGCTGGGCTCCCTGGGCCGCCTGGCCGCCTTGCTCCGTCAGATCACCACTTCCTCTGAGCCGCCTGCCGGCCTACTAGTGAGATGCCCTGCTGTTCTGGGCTGGGCTGGGGAGCAGGCATGGAAGCTCTGCCAGCCCCCTGTGGCAGCTCTGACCCCCAGCCCTTCCACAGACAGAGCCCCCACAGGCCACGGAGCAGCAGACGGTGTTTCGTCTCTCGGCACCCCGGGCCACCCTGAGGCTTCGCTTCCCCATCCCAGACCTACGGCCTGAACGGGACCCCTGGGCTGGCCAGGCTGTGCGGGCTGAGCAGCTGAGACTGGAGCTGAGTGAGCCCCAGTTCCTCTCAGAGCTCAGCAGCGGGCCTGGTCCCCCAGCTCCTACCCGCTTGGAACTTACTTGCTCAGACCTGCAAGGTAATCTTGTGCAGGGAATAGCTGGGGTGGGCCCAGGACAGTGAAGAGGCCTTTTGTTTGTTTGTTTGTTTGTTTGTTTGTTTGTTTTTCGAGACAGGGTTTCTCTGTGTAGTCCTGGCTGTCCTGGAACTCACTCTGTAGACCAGGCTGGCCTCGAACTCAGAAATCTGCCTGCCTCTGCCTCCCAAGTGCTGGGGATTACAGGCGTGTGCCACCACGCCCAGCGAAGAGGCCTTTTTATCCCAAGGACACTGATGTGACCCTGGGTGAGTGATGGTGAGGAAAAGGGAAGAGGCAGCTGTGAGGCCCTGTCCTTTCTGTCCCCTCCAGGAATCTATGAAGATGGAGAGAAGCCACCAGTCCCCTGCCTGCGGGTCTCCAAAGCTCTGGATCCCAGGAGCACTGAGACCAAGTACTTTCTACCTCAGTAAGTGGAATGCTAGAAGGGGCGGCTGGAGAGGAGAGATCTACTGGTATTGGTGGCCGGGCAACAATAGGCCTGTGTCCTGGCAGGGTAGTGGTGACCCTGAACCCCCAGTCCAGTGGCGTACAGTGGGAAGCAGCCTCTGAGAAAGGCCGGGACCTAGAGCTGTCCACCGAGAGTCCGTGTGAGCTGCAGCAGCCCGAGCCCTCGCCCTTCTCCTCCAAGCGGACCATGTACGAGACCGAGGAAGTAAGGCCCCAGCTTCCCCACCGTGGCACCATTCGTGGGACTGGGCTGTGGCAAGGGGCCCAGGGACGGAGGGAAGGCCACAGGCAAAGGTCCTCAGTACCAAGATTGGGGTCTCACATCTGCACCTGACACAGCGGCATACATGGGTCTCAGGATCCTTCTCTGAAGCTCACAGATACAGGGCTGAGAGTGAGGCAGTGAGTGGCCGGGCGCAGGACACCTTGGGTCCTAGACATGCTCCACTCCCTGGCGGCTTGTGTGTTTCATCCTACCTAAAATTGCTGTCTTGAAGGCTATTGTGAAGATTATAGGGATTCACATTCATGAAGTCTTTAGGGTAGGGAAGGGATTCTTGTGTACTCTGTTCCAGATAAACATAATGTATGTATGTATGTATGGATGGATGTATGGATGTATGGATGGATGGATGGATACCAAAATCTTCAATTCTGAAGCCAGAAACAGGCTGAGCTGACCTTTCTCACCTGTCTAGATGGTGATCCCTGGAGACCCTGAGGAGATGAGGACATTCCAGAGCCGGACACTGGCGCTGTCCCGCTGTACCCTGGATGTGATCATGCCCAGTGCCCACATCTTCCTCCCCAGCAAGGAGGTCTACGAAAGCATCTACAACAGGTGGAAACATGGGGCTGGGCCGGGCCGGGCCGGGCCGGGCTGGGCTGGAGGTGCTGTCCTCTGACGCCTGCTGTTGCTGCTCTCCTGTCAGGATCAACAATGATCTGCTCATGTGGGAGCCTGCAGACCTGCTTCCCACATCCACCACTGCTGCTCGGCCGCCTGGCTCTTCAGGGTTCAAGATGTGCAAGTCAGCCTTCAAGCTAGGTATGAGAAGTACATGGGCTGGACGGGACGGAGCAGTGCAGGCCTGGTGGGGCGGGGAGGGGCCCTCTCTCCACATCTGCCTACCCAGCCACCTTGTTCACTCAGACTCGGATTCGGATGAAGAAGACA
Source organism: Apodemus agrarius (assembly GCA_964023405.1). NCBI lineage: Eukaryota > Metazoa > Chordata > Mammalia > Rodentia > Muridae > Apodemus > Apodemus agrarius. The sequence continues at coordinate 143,540,341 of OZ030005.1, forward strand.
CCCAGTTCTTCTCGATGGCATCGGGTGTCCCCCAGACTCCCGCCCCGGAACCTTCCCGTCACTCCCAGAGCACCTTCTCCACACTGGTGACAGTGCTCAAGGGTCGGATCACTGCGCTCTGTGAGGCTAAGGTGAGGCAGCCCGGAGCAGGTGAGCGTCCCACCCCAGGTCCTCTTGTAGAGCCACACAAGCCTGCCAGCTTCAGGTTAGGAGGCAGGCGAGCAGAGAGCTTAAAGGGCCAGCGCACCCATTGCCGTAGTCTGCCTCCCCACTCGGACTGCCCATCCACCCCCACAGCTCCCAGCTGCGACCCAGCCTTTTCTCTGTGAAGCACAAGGGCTCCCAGTGCAGCTGGGTCCTTCCCCTCCAGTAAGAAGCACACGGTGCAGACCTCCGGTGATATCTGGAAGGAACTGGGGCTGCCTCAGACCAGGAGGTTAAGGTGTTAGGGATGCTGGACACAGCGGGGAAACTGAGCCCTGTGCACATCTGCAGGATGAGACAGGGAAGCGGCTGGATGTCACTCACGGGGAGCTGGTCCTAGATGTGGAGCAAGGCACCGTCTTCAGCGTCGCCCAGTACCGCGGCCAGCCAGGGCTTGGCTACTTTTGCCTGGAAGCTGAGAAAGCAACACTCTACCATCGAGGTGTGGGGGGCCGCTGCGCGTACCCCAGGCCGGCCGGGGGTCTTCCGGAGGGCTGTGTGGGGTGGTCGGCAGCCTCCCCCAGGCTCACAGGACGTTTTCTCAGCGGCCGTTGAGGACTACCTGCTGCCCACTCGCTTGGAAGTACCCAGCTTTGCTCCCCCAGCCCAGCTGGCTCCAACCATCTACCCATCAGAGGAAGGGGTGACTGAGCGAGGGACCTCGGGCCGCAAGGGCCAGGGTCCCCCCATGCTGTCTGCAGCTGTCCGCATCCACCTGGACCCCCACAAGAACGTCAAGGTACAGGCTCCTCGGCTGCTCACCCACATGCGTGACTTGGGCAACTCCTCCTCTGAGCGCGAGCTGGGCTCCCACCCTCCTGACTAACTGCACGTCCCTCCCCAGGAATTTTTGGTGACAATACGGCTGCACAAAGCCACACTACGCCACTACATGGCCCCCCCTGAGCAGAGCTGGCACTCCCAGGTGAGCAAAGGTACCTGGGAAGTCATGTTGCCCGTAACTGCGAACTGATTTGGGCAAACAGTTCAAACATGGGCTGAGGAGACCAGTGTGAATAATATGGGCTTGACTCGAACTGACCTTGGCTAAGGGGTGTGGTAGACAGCTGTTGGGGTGCTGGCCAGGACAGGGTCTGGACAGGAAGGAGTGGGGGAGGTCACTCTGTCCCCTCCCTACCCTTCCCTCTGACCGTGCAGCTCCTGGACTTCTTGGATGTACTGGACGACCCCGTGCTGGGCTACCTGCCCCCCACAGTCATCACGGTTCTGCACACACACCTCTTCTCCTGTGCTGTGGACTACAGGTACTAGGCGGGGGGCTGGGGCAAGCAGGGTCAGGGCCAGCTTCACGTAAGGAGCCGGCTCCAGCCCAGGTCTGCCCCTCAGGCCCCTCTACCTCCCCGTGCGCGTTCTGGTCACTGCTGAGACCTTCACCCTCTCCAGCAACATTGTCATGGACACGTCTACCTTCCTGCTCAGGTATGCAGGCTGCCCCTGGCCTGGTCTATCCCACTCCCCGCGGGGCTGCAGCTGACTTCCTGCTGCCTGTCTACCCAGGCAGGACCCATGTCCTCAGGGATATGAGTTGTCCCCACTTCCACCCACGATCAGTCTTGTAACCTCACTCTGGGAGTTCTACAAAGCATACAAAAGGATGGGAAGCCTGAACACAGTGCATAACTAATGCAACCCGGCATGGGGTTCAGCTCCACACTGCACCAGAAAGGGAGGAGAGAGCTATGCCTACTGTGAAGATAATTTTAAAAGCTATGGTGGTGGAGTAGTTATGTGATCCCAGCTCCTTATGAAGCTGAAGCTAGAGAAAGTAGAAACAGTTGTAGCTCAGGTTAGACCATGTACCTGATGAGGGCAGGGCCCTGTGTTGGATCCTAGGACTAGATGGATGGATGTATAGACAGACCATGCTGTGGAGGATGGGAAAGGCACCTCCATGCACTGAGAAGTACAGGTTCAATGAGAGAATTAGAAAGGCTTGAGTATCGCAAGTCCTGTGAGAGTGAGTAGTGCCTGTGGGGTCTTCCACCCTGGAGCCCAGGCCCCCTGTGCTGAGGCTGGCAAGGTCCCAGCACCGCAGCTTCGTAGGCATTTGGACCTCTGCCCCTCACCTCCAGGACCGTCTTCCTTCCCCTGGGCCCGGCTGCCGCCCAGCTGCCACCTGCAGTGGCTCCCGGGCCCTTCTCAGCCCTGTTCCCCACCAGGTTCATCCTCGATGACTCCGCTTTGTACCTGTCTGACAAGTGTGAGCTGGAGAGCCTGGATCTGCGGCGAGGTGGGCAGGGCCTGGGTCGGGGCTCCCCCTACACTGAGGCCATCACCCAGGCCTATCCTCAGCTACACGTACATGCATGTGCGCGCACATCCACACAGCTGTACCGGACCCTGAATTCTTCCCCTGGATGGGTAGGGGGGGGCAGGGTGGACAGGGACCGTGAGAACCTTTCCTCTGCTCCGCCTCAGATTATGTCTGTGTCCTGGACATTGACCTCCTGGAGCTTGTAATCAAAACCTGGAAGGGCAGCACCGAGGGCAGGCTGGTAAGTGTGAGGCCACCAGGAGTTGGGCGAATTGTGACTGTCACAATTGTCACACCTCGCCTGCTGGGCTGTGCTAGTGTTCCTCCGGGAAGGACCATGTCCCTCTGACCCACTGAGGGCAATAGATGGCCCCTGCAGGGAGGACAGAGGTGGCCCTGGGAGCCCGCCACTGTGGAGCCGGGCTGTCTCATCTTTGTGATGAGATGACAGTCCTCATCACTAGGCAGCAGTCGGGCAGGGGTGGCTGGGTGAGCGGTGCTCCATCAGTCTGAATGTCTGCAGTTTGGGTGGTGAGGTCCTGCCTCAGCTGAGCAGACAAGGGCTGTGCCCATGCTCTCCCTCCATCTGTGTGGGAGACAGAGCTGAGATGCCTGTGGGACGGGGGTCTGGTTTGGGGTGGCTCCTGTTCCCATGCCATGCCCACCCCCCACAGAGCCAGCCACTGTTCGAGCTGCGCTGTTCCAACAATGTGGTGCATGTGCACAGCTGCGCCGACTCCTGCGCCCTGCTAGTCAACCTGCTACAGTACATAACCAGCTCTGGCGACCTGCACCCCCCACCCCGGCCCCCCAGCCCCACGGAGATCGCCGGCCAGAAGGTACAGGTGAGGCCTGGCCACACAGGCTGCCAGAGCTCGGCCAGGCCCCCTCTCTTTACACATGCACGAGGCCTGGCATGGAGGAGCCCTGGAGCTAGCCCTCCCTTGCTCACTCCTGCCCCTTCCCTTCCCTTCCCTCCCCTCCCCTCCCGTCCCCTCCCCTCCCCTCCCCTCCCCAGCTTTCAGAGAGCCCTGCCTCCCTGCCCTCGTGCCTGCCAGTGGAGACAGCCCTCATCAACCAGGGAGACCTGACTGATGCCCTTCTGGACACTGAACGGCGTAGTCTGCGGGAGCTGGCCCAGTCGTCGGGTCAGTGAGGGTGCCCGAGGGATAGCAGGCCCAAGTGGGCACCCTCAGCCACACCTCATGCTGGCCTCTATCCCACAGGCGGACCACCTCCTCAGGCCTCTCCCGTCTCCGTCTATCTGTTCCCAGGGGAGCGGAGTGGGGCCCAGGCCCCTTTGCCTCCTCCTGGGGGCTCCTCTCACACCCTGGGGTCTAAGGCAAAGGAACATGAGAACGAAGAGGAAGGTGATGGAGACACCCTGGACAGCGACGAGTTCTGCATCCTTGATGCGCCCGGCCTAGGCATTGCGGTGCGTGGGGGGAGGGGGGCCCTTGGGTAGGGGAAGCAGCATTGGCTCTTAACGTGGAGAACAGATGGCACAGTCCAGAGGAGGAGACAGGAGGAGAGGGAAGAGGGGCCAGTCAGCAGAAGGGGGATCGTGTAACTACAGAGGCTGAGCAGTCAGTGTCCAAGCTCACTGAAGCTCTGGGTGGCAGGCCTAGCCAGGGACGCCTGGATAGACTGCTCAGACACAGGCTCTGGGCTGGCGGCCTGGGAGAGACACTTTTTGTTAAAAGGGGCAGTGGGGAGACATGCAGGCAGGTGCTGGTCTGAGCGTGTCACACGTCTTCGCTCGGCTCTTTCCCGGCAGCCCCGAGACGGGGAGCCCACCGTGACCCAGCTGCACCCTGGCCCCATCGTCGTGCATGATGGTCACTTCGCCCAGCCCCTGGGAAGCACTGACCTGCTGCGCGCACCTGCCCACTTCCCAGTGCCCAGCAGCCGAGTGGTGCTCCGGGAGGTCTCCTTCATCTGGCACCTCTATGGGGGCAGAGACTTTGGCCTTCACCCCACTTACAGGTTAGAGGCGTGTAGGTAGCAGTGGGAGGGGTTAGGATCAGGGCATAGCCTAGCTGTGACCCCAAGCCTCACGCATCACCCACCCTGACCCTCAAGGTCATCCTCATCCTCGGGGTCTCCTGCCCCATGCTAGAAGGCCTGTGCTGAGGCTATAGATAGAAGATGTCTCCTCAGAGTCAGCTTGTCCCCACGTGTCTTTTTCACAGAGCACGAGCAGGCCTCACAGGCCCCAGGGTCTCACCTTCGCGCTCTTCTGGTCCCAACCGGCCCCAGAACTCCTGGCGTACCCAGGGTGGTGTTGGACGACAACACCAGGTCCTCATGGAGATTCAGCTCAGCAAAGTGAGTAGCTGAGCAGGGGTGACACATAAGTGAGGCTCTGGGGAGGCCCTGGCAGCCAGCACAGGCAGCAAGGTGTGACGAGAACAGATTCCGGAGGGATTGCATGGCAGGAGCCGCGGGTTCAGTACCGTGTCGTCCAAAGGGCTTGAGTGCAAAAGGGTGTTCTCAGAGCAGCCGCTCTGGTGCTGAGGGGACGGGGAGACAGATGACAGACCACGCCAGGCTGTTGGTAGTAGGGAGGGCTCAGCCACCATATCCTAGGAGGTCGGAACCAGAAGCATTCAGAAAGAAGCTTGCTGAGACGGGGGCCTGCAGGGTGGAAGCCAGTCACACAGTGACACAGTGACACTGTGAGCAAGTCGAGGCCCCTGTGGGACAGCACAGGGCATGACCCCTGTGGTTGTGGAGCACAGCTTAGAGAGGCTGGGGCCACCCTGGGCAGAGAAGGCATTTAGAGACAGTGGGGTGGAAGGGGCGTCCGCGGAGTCTGACGAGGCAGCCTCCGCCCTTCCAGGGGAGCAGCAGCTGTGGGCGACATGGGCGGATTTGGACAGGCCAAGTGTAGTATAGCTAGACTGGTGGCAATGGGTGGGTTCAGCTGTGTCGGCACCCAATCATTTCCCACCCATGGGGTGGGATAGGGACAGGGACAGGAAGGTTCTCTGGGAAGGAAGGGACCTCAGCCAGACCTCCCCATCCCTCTTGGGCCTGGTTCCCAACTCAGGCCCCATCTATCCGCAGGTGAGCTTCCAACATGAAGTGTACCCCGAAGAGTCAGCCATAGCTGGGGGCCTGGGCCCAGAGCTGGACGAGCGACCACTGTCACGCCAGGTCCTCGTTGTCCAGGAGCTGGAGATCCGAGACCGCCTGGCCACCTCCAAGATCAACAAGTTCCTTCATTTGCACACGAGTGAGCGGTTGCCACGCCGCACACACTCCAACATGGTAAGAGCGTGCCTGGGTGTGGGCAGTCTCCTTCCCAGAGCCCCCTGAAGGGGTGTGTCTGAAGGACAGGGTTGATGGCAGTCCAGAATGGGGCTCCCAGGGCCAGCAGACACCTAGTTTATCCTCTGCCCTTAGCTTACCATCAAGGCACTGCATGTGGCCCCCACCAGCAGCGTAGGAGGCCCGGAGTGCTGTCTGCGCGTCTCCATGATGCCTCTGAGGCTCAACGTGGACCAGGCGAGTAGATGGCCAAAAGCAGAGCCCCGTGCGAGCCCGTCCCCGCTGCCAGCCCCGGATCTGACCCAGCACTCTCCCCACAGGATGCCCTCTTCTTCCTCAAGGACTTTTTCACCAGCCTAGCAGCCAGCATCAACCCCATGGTCCCGGGGGACACTTCCGAGGGTGAGAGGCCAGGCCGGGGAGGGAGTCCAGATCCTGGCTGCTCCGCACCCTCTGCTCCATCTTTGACCCGTGACCTTTCTTCCTGCAGCTCACCGAGAGACCCACAGCCGACCCAGCAGCCCCCAGGAAGGGCAGTCTGAGGACACAGAGACGGCCAGCAGCCCCCAGGAAGCTGCAGGCAGTGGCCACAGCTCCTCTGAGCAGCAGCCCATCTACTTCAGGTGGGGTAGATGGTAGCCCCCTCCGAGGGGCTCGGGGCCAGGCTGTCTGAAAATCTGACCAGTGACCAGGTTAGAGACCAAAGGTTCTCCTCTCCCTCCTTCTCCCTTCAGGGAGTTCCGCTTCACATCCGAGGTGCCCATCTGCCTGGATTACCATGGCAAGCATGTCACCGTGGACCAGGTGGTGAGTGGGCCCACCAGGCGGGCTGTGAGCTAGTATCTGGGTCCAGCATCCGGGACCAGGACTCACAGTGTATCCCGGATCACAGCCACTCACCCTGTTCTCCCTGCCGACAGGGCACTTTCATGGGACTCCTGATTGGCCTGGCCCAGCTCAACTGCTCCGAGCTGAAGCTCAAGAGGCTTTGCTGCCGGCACGGGTGAGCCCCAGCACTTTTGGGGATCTCTGCAGCCTTCCCTTTGCTGTTTCTCATGGGTTGCATGGCCCTAGCCAATCCTCACCCCTGTCAGGCCTCGGTTTTTCCTCTGTAGTAGGCTTTTGTTGTTCCACAGCGCTGGGTAAGGCCCTGGGATGAGCAGCTGTGCACACTTGTCTTAGAAGTCCGGTCTCACTGCCCCTGGGCCCTCTGTGCCTCTCCTCCATCTCACCCTTCCAGACTCCTGGGCGTGGACAAGGTGCTCTGCTACGCCCTCAACGAGTGGCTGCAGGACATCCGCAAGAACCAGCTGCCCGGCCTGCTGGGGGGCGTGGGCCCCATGCATTCTGTTGTGCAACTCTGTGAGTGTCCGCCCGCCTTTGAGAACTCTGTTTTGTTTGTTTGGGACCTTTTACAGAACAAACATAGATCCGGGGAAGCACGGAAAGCTCCCTCAAATGGGCAGGGTCCAAGGGGAGACTGATCTTTTTGAAGTAACTGCATTTATTTTGTGTGTGCACACGGGTGCGTGTGCGCCATAGAGTGCACAGGGACATCGGGACAGCTTACAGAGCCTCTCTGCACACTCTGCGCCCTCAGCCAGACCCCAGGCCAGCAGCCCTGGCTACAAGCGCCTCTGCCGCTGAGCCAGCCGCCCTCCTGCCTGCTCCAGCCGCCCTCCTGCTGGCTTCTGTTTTAAACTATAGTCTCACTATGTAGCTCTTTCTGTCCTGGGACTCACTATTCCTACACTCACAGAGCCCTCCTGCCACTACCTTCCAAGTGCTGGGATTACAGGGCACTGTCACCCTGTTTTACTTTCTGAGCCAGTCTTAAGTGGCACAGGCTGGGACCCACAGGCGTGCACAGTCCTGAAATCGGCCTGGACTTTTGAAATTGCACTTGGATGCCAGGTACTAAGGCATGTGCCTGTAATCCAAGCACTGGGGAAGCACAGGCAGGAGGATTGCTTGTTAGCTCAGGAACACAAACGCAACCTGATTAGGGGCCGGGTTGGGTCAGGGAAAGCCACTTAGCAAGATTCTGTTTTTAAAAAAAAAAAAAGCTGGGGCAATGGTGGCGCACACTTTTAATCCCAGCTCTTGGGAGGCAGAGGCAGGCAGATCTCTGAGTTCAAGGAAAGCTTGATTTATAGAATAAGTTCCTGGACAGTCAGGGAAGTTACACAGAGAAATCCTGTCTCAAGAATAGGAAGGGAGGAAGGGTGGGAGGGAGGGAGGGAGGGAGGGCAGAAGGAAAAGAAAAAGAAACTGACATTGGGAAAGGGGTAAGGGTCCTTGGGCAGAGAAGAAAGGGCAGGCAAGCTTGGCGTCTCTGATCATCCTGTCCTCCAGTCCAAGGGTTCCGGGACCTGCTGTGGCTGCCCATCGAGCAGTACAGGAAAGATGGGCGCCTCATTCGGGGGCTGCAGCGTGGGGCCGCCTCCTTCGGGTCGTCCACAGCCTCTGCTGCTCTGGAACTGAGCAACAGGCTGGTCCAGGCCATCCAGGTGAGTGTGGGGCCGGAACAGGAAATAGGTCCCCTCGTCCCTAGGTTCCTGACTCTGTCCCCACAGTTCCACTGAAAGCTGGATGCAGTTAAGTCCACAGGACATGTTGGCTCCTGTGGTGGGGCACGAAGTGCATTCTGGGCCATCACGCTCCCAGCTGCCTGAGTGAGAGTGCACAGTGAGCAGATGCAGGAGCCCATCCTGGGCAGCTCTTCCGGGTCTGCACTTGACTGGGCCCTGAGGCCACCCCACCAAAGCACTGGTCTTCAGGGGATTGATGGAGCCTGGGGAGGGCTGGGTGTGTGGGGCACCGTGTCCAGAGAGCCTTGGACAGAGGGAAGGGCAGGGCTAACTCTCTCTGTGCGGGGGTGCCCTCTAGTGGGGAACTAGACAGCTCAGGTGGATCTCAGCATGTGCAGCCCAGTCTTGAGGCCCACAGGAAAGGTCTCCAGTGCCCTCCACCACAGCCATCTCACCAAGCCCAAAAGGTGGTTCCTCCTCCTCTACCTCCTCCTCCTCTTCCCCCCCCCCCTTTGGATCTTAGCTTTTTTTTTTTTTTTTTTTTTTTTTTGGTTTTTTCAAGACAGGGTTTCTCTGTGTACTCCTGGCTGTCCTGGAACTCGCTCTGTAGACCAGGCTGGCCTCGAACTCAGAAATCCGCCTGCCTCTGCCTCCCAAGTGCTGGGATTACAGGCGTGCGCCACCATGCCCGGCTTGCTCCTCCTCCTCTTCTAATTTGCTTATTTATTCTTTGTGTGTGTGCCATGGCTTGTATCTGAGGCCCGGCAATTTTGGGGGCTCTGTCCTCTACCACATTGGTCCACATTGGTCCCCAGGATTGGTGATTGCTCTCAGGTCACCTCGCAGCAGATGCCTTGACCTTCGGAGCTTCTTTCCAGCCCTGGAAGGGTTTGTAAATGTTTCCTTAGGTTAAGGAGGTCCTTTGAGAGGTGGAGGGGTGGCCCAGCAGTTAAGGCTGAGGCTGCTCTCACAGAGGCTCGGGGTTCAGTTCCTAGCACTGGTGGCTCTAACTCCAGCTCTGAAGGATCAAGTGCCCTCTTCTGGCCTCCAGTGGCACTGCATTCACGTGAAATCACACACAAAAATAAATGAATATTTAATGAAAATTTAGGAAGTTCTCTGAGGTAGGTAATGGAGGGGAGGAGGAGAGGGAGGAGGCACAGACTGGTTAGGACAGGGAATAGCTGTGTTGCAGGAGGTCTGGTCCTCAAGCTGGCCTGCAAGGTCAGCTTAGCCACCTGTCATCATCCAACTCTGGTGCCCCTCAGGCTACAGCTGAGACAGTCTATGACATCCTGTCCCCTGCGTCTCCCATCTCCCGATCCCTCCAAGACAAGCGTTCTTCACGGAAACTCCGTAGAGGTCAACAACCTGCTGACCTCCGGGAAGGCATGGCTAAGGCCTACGATGCTGTTCGAGAGGTGAGAGCCACCCTAGGCCCACTTCCAGGAGCCCCACTCCCACTCCCCGCTCTCACTGACCTCTGACCTCTGACCTCCACAGGGTATCCTGGATACAGCTCAAACCATCTGTGATGTAGCATCAAGGGGCCATGAGCAGAAGGGACTGACAGGTGCCGTGGGGGGCGTGATCCGACAGCTCCCCCCAACCGTGGTAAAACCAATAATCGTAGCAACAGAGGCAACATCCAACGTGCTAGGGGGCATGCGTAACCAGATCCTTCCAGATGCACACAAGGACCATGCTCTCAAGTGGCGATTGGAGGAGGCCCAGGACTGACTGCAGGCACCCAAGATCCACCCGCTATCCCAACATGCCCACCGTGTCCAGCCAGCCACAGTGGTGCCACCAACTCCCTGTTTTCCTGATTGCTGTGACCCACAGCTAGGCCACCAGGTCCTTCAAAGGACGGCCACTGTGAAGGACACCTGCCCAGCCTGCTTGTTGCCAACTGGCGGAGAGAATGGGGCCTCCCGGCTCTGGGGCCTCTGCCCTGTCTGTGCACTTTCATCCGGGGAGAAAGGACACTGTGCCTCCCTGCTACCTGGGCCCACACTGCTGCCTCGTTCCAGAATGAGGATGGGGCCTTTAGGACCCATGGACCCCCTCAGCCAAGGGTCTCCGTGTCTCATGGGGAGGTGGGGAATCGATGCCATGTGGGTCAGTGTCTGCATGAAGTGGAATAAACTTGCCCACCGCCAGCCCCGGCCTCTCCCGGGTCCTCTGCCTGTGAGGCCCCAGTCTGTCCCGCTCTGCATAAACCTTGTCCGGCCACCTCTGCATGCAGTACACACCTGCTGCCACAGGAGGCACCACACCTCACCCTCAGCCTTCTGAGGCAAGCCAGCTCTGGGCTCAACCTCCCTACTATCCTGGCGCCTGGCATCTTGGTGCTACTTCCAGGTGAAGCTGGTGGAGTCACCTGGCAGTCCCAGCGGAGGGATCCCTGAGAGCCCGCATCAAACCCCATTTCTGGGTTCTATTCCTGTCAGACCCCAGGGTCCAACCTTATTCCTGAGTTTGGAGCAAAGCGGGGCTCCTGGTCTGTCCTGGGAAGCTCTGGATTGCGACTTAAGGCAACACCTGTTAGTCTGCCAGCCGAGACAGTCTGCCTGTCTCAGCACTCTGGAAGGTTGAGTCCTAGGCCCTCTGGAAGCCATTCCCACCACTTCCAGAGAATGGCTTTTGGGTACCCAGGTCTTATGCTGGGTCAGTGCTGTGTTGTCCAGAAGCTGTCCATTGCCCCCGTCCCACATACATTGTTCACAAGGTGCCGCAGCCACCCCAGTCCACCCTCAGTAGCACTGCCAGGAAGTGGGTGGGCCCGTGGGAAGAGTCACTTGTGGGGCAGCCCTGGCTACCACTGGTTAGCTGTGGTCTCCCCTATTTTGGCCCCCATCATAGATCGGAGTATTGAACATGAGAAGACTTTTCCTCATGCCCCATCCCCAAATATGGCTGTCTGTGGTTAGCTAGGGCCAGAAGGCTAGGCAAGAGGTCAGGCCCATGAAGCCCAAGGAGGAGACAAGCCCATGGGCGGCCGGGAACTGAGGCCACTGGGTAGCTGAAGGCCCAGTCTGGCACTTCCTGGGCCTGCCCCGCCAGCTGGGGCACAGTCCAGGTCTGCTGCCCTTCGGACCCCACTTAGGATCAGTATTGATGGCAGTGGGCTAATCATTAACGCTACCAGGGCTGGGCCAACGGCTCAAAAGGCTTGGCCCAGGGTGGCCCCACTTCCTCCTTGTGCCCCGAAGGCCAGCTAGGTGCAAGGTAAGAGCTCCCAGGCTGTCCTCTGGAGGCCTGCTGAATACTCCCAGTCCCAAGCCTTTCTGTAAAGCCATTGGCCCTTCTGAGCAAGGGGGCTTCAGGGAAGCCCGTTTCTGTTCTGTGCCTCAGTTTCTACCTTTGGGTAAGGTGGCTACAGCATCCATGGCTGGAGCGTCCCAGCTCTGCGGAGACAGGATTCCTAAACAGCTACATCTGTCTTCTGGAGGTGCAGTGCCTCACAGAGCAGGCGGCTGGGCTTACCTTGGCCTTGAGGGGGCTACTGGGTTCCGGGAAACTAACTCATCTAGTCTGGAACATTCCTTTGCAGATCTGTCCTCCCAGGGAGAAGGCAGCACCCCCTGCTTCTCTGGACCCTTATCTACCACTGCCAAATAGGGCCTGACTCAAGCACACCCTAGAGGGTGTCTCTCTTTCTAGAATCCTGAGTCTCAGCAGGGCGAACACTGACTGGGCCTGTCACTGAAGCCTCTTGGGCCAGAATCTTGTGGGAGGGATGAGAGTGCAGATGTGTCCCCAGACACTGGGGTCAGCTCAGGGGTCCCACCTCAAAGCTCCTTGTCACAGAAGGGACCAAATAGATGGAAGGCTAGTGTGCAAGATGGCCTCCAAAGGTAGAGTATAGTGCTTCAGAGAAGTTAAGCTACTTGCCTGAGGTCACACAGCTCCAAGGCCCTTGCTGGCTTACACTATTGAGGCACTGAATTCTAGGTGCTGGCCACCTATAGTCCTGCTCTTGGCTGGCACTCACTGAGCTTGGTTGGGTAGCAGCACCCCTCTCTCATGTCTTCCTTTTATTTATTTATTTTTCTGTGCTGATGCTTAAGGCCAGAGCCCTGAGCCGAGCCCTCGACCCGGGAGTCCCTGCCCTCCCCGACTCTTCCCTCTCCTCTCCATTCCCGGCTGCCCTTTCCCTTCAGCCGCATTTCCTTTTCTAGTGCCTCCTGCTCCTTGTCTTCCCTGCTCTGGTTTCCCGGGCAGGGTCACCCTCGGGTGCCCAATACTCCGGTTGCCTTTTGCTGTCCATCTGCCCCAGGGCTGCAGCAGGAGGGTGGGCAGAAGCTGACCGAAGGCCGCTGCTCTGTTTAGAAGGGAAAGGAGGAAACAAGGGAACCTGGGGCCGAGGGTGTGGGTGTCAGTGGGCTGCAGTAGAGCTGTAAACCAGCCACTCCCAGGCTGAGGAGGAGGCTCTGGGGTTGAGCCTGGACTTCGCTCAGGAAGAAGGTTGGCGTCCTATGGGGTGCCAGGTGTGGGCCTTGGATGGATGATAAGAAGCCTCAATAAAAAGTGTGGACTTGGAGCCGAGAGGCCTGGGGCGTGAGTGGGCAGCTGCGGGGCTCTTCCCAGGATCCTGCCAGAGAGGCGGTGCCTGCGCCCCGCCCGTGATCTGGCCCCCAAGGCTCCCACCCTCTGTAACAGCAACTCCATGTGGAAGTGCCCGCTGGTTCCAGTGGGGCTGCTGTTATCTGGGGTGGCGGCTGGTGCCTGCAGAGGAAGAGGAGCCACAGCCAGCGGGCACACCAGGAGGAACTGACATGGCGGTCCTCAGGCCCCGGAAGGCAAGGAGTAGTGGGCTGCCGGCAGGCTGCCAAGATGGAGTGCACAGGGCTCTGACCTATGAATTGACAGCCAGTACTCTGAGCTCTCCCCTGGCTGTCAATTCCGTAGGTCACAGGTATGTTCACCTCAATGCCAGCCATAAGGACTCCAAGAGGCAGGGTGGGAGCCAGGGTGGGAGCCGGGAGGGGGAGGGTATCAATGCCAAGGCCCCTCCTCCTTCCTCGCCACGCCCTCCTTCCTGTTTGCAGGTGTGGAGCCCTGCCTGCCTGTCCTGTGTGTTCCCTTCCCAGCGTCTTTGCCAGGTTCTTCTTTGGTTGCTGTGTGATCCGGGCTAGCCTTGAACCCGTCTCTGCCTGTGCAGTGCATAGGTATGCAGGCTTGTGCCACTGCACATGGCACCGAGACCACTCAGCTCGTTCCTGAAGTGCTGTGGGTGGTACTTAACTTCCTGGTTCTTAACCAAGAAGCAGCTTTTCTGTTTGTTTCAGAGACAGGGTCTCATGTAGCCCAGGCTGGCTTCAAACTTTGTGTAAGGTAGGGTGACTGGGAACATTTGATCCTCTCGCCCATGCCTCCTAAATGCTGATTGTGAGCGTGCACCTGCCTGCTTATTCACGGTGCCTAGCAGGAACTCTGCCAGCTAAACTACTCCAGCCTGGGACTCTCCTTGGGCTTTGTTTTGTTTTGTTTTGTTTTGTTTTGTTTTGTTTTGTTTTGTTTTGTTTTTGAAACAGGGTCTCATGTAGATCTAGCCATCCTGGAACTCACTCTCTAGACCAGGCTAGCCCTGAGTTCTGCCTGCCTCTGCCTCCTAAGCACTGGGCTTAAAGGGGTGTGGGGAGTGTGGGGGCACCCCCCAGCCTAAGCCTTTTCCTAAAAGTGATTGATTCCAAGTGCTACCTGGGCCCCAGGGCCTCCCGCTTGCTCCCAGGTGTCCCCTAAGCACTGCATCCACCCGTCTCATGCTGCACACAGAGTTAATTTGTGCCTGTGTGTCCACCCGATTACCACCCATGAACTCAGCCCAAGCCCTCAAGCCCTTATATGCACCATTTAAGTTTTGCCAAACATGAGATTGCATCTTGCACTGCCAGTGGCAGGGGACTTTAGGGCCCAGGCTGGGCACACTCCAACTGCTCCTTCCTCGTGAGCCTCACTTCTGAGGCCTGGAGCTTCAGGCTCCCTGGGTCCAGCCGAGGCTAATGAAGATGCATCCGAGAGGGCAGGGCCACATGCACTGCCAACCCAACCTGCGTCAGACCACTCCTACCCTTTTGATTTTATTGTTCTTGAGGTAAGTTCTCAATATGTAGTGCAGGCTGGCCTGGAATTTACTCTGTAGACAGACCTTGGAGATCCACCCCGAGTGCTGGGATTGCAGGCTTTCTCACCATGCCTGTAAAACCTTTGCTAAATAGTGGGGCTTGGGGAAATTTCTATTTGAAAAACTGGCTTCTGCTACTAAAAAATATTTTCTTTTTAAATATTTTCTTCGTGATCTTGTATAGCCCGGTGTAGCCTCAATTTTGTTATCCATTTTGTCTTGTTTGTGTGTTTTGGATTTGGTTTTTTTGGATTTGGTTTTTTGAGACAGGGTTTCTCTGTATAGCCCTGGCTGTCCTGGAACTCACTCTGTAGACCAGGCTGGCCTCAAACTCAGAAATCCGCCTGCCTCTGCCTCCCAGAGTGCTGGGATTACAGGCGTGCGCCACCGCCGCCCGGCTGTTTGTGTGTTTTGAGACAGGGTTTCTCTATGTAGCCCTGGCTGTCCTAAAACTCACTCTGTAGATCAGGCTAGCCTTTAATTCACAGAAATCCATCTGCTCTGCCTCCCGAGTGCCAGTATTAAAGGTGTACACCAAGTGCCATTTTGTCTTTTTAAAAAAGATTTGTGGGGACCAGGCAGTGGTGGCGCACGCCTTTAAACCCAGCACTTGGGAGGCAGAGGCAGGTGGATTTCTGAGTTCGAATCCAGCCTGGTGTACAGAGTAAGTTCCAGGACAGCCAGGGCTATACAGAGAAACCCTGTCTCGAAAAAAAAAAAAATGTGGGTCCAGCAAGATAGCTTGGCAGAAAGACATTGACTGTCGAATTTCAAGGCTGAATTCAATCCCTGTAATACCCGCACAGTGGAAAGAGACTCTCCCACAGATTATCCTCTGACTTCCTCTTAGATGCGGCACACACCGAGTAAATAAATATAATTTAAAATAAATACATTAAAAACGCTTGTGGGTGTACATTAGTCACGCGCCTCATGTATGCAGGCACCCACAGAAGCCAGATGACGTCAGACATCTCAGGGTGGCGTCTCAGTCGTGGGACACAGGTGCTTCCTTGTGAAGAGCAGCATGAACTCTTTTGTACTGTCCGCCAGTCCCCCGTTTTTGTGTATTTTGAGACATGGTCTCAGTCTCTCACTCTATCCCAGGCTGGCCTGGAACTTGAAGCCAGCCTGCCTTTGGCCGAAGTTATGCAGGATCTTCTCCGATGACCTGTGCAGCATGTGGGTGACTGAGGTCCCAACTTTACCTCTCGGTTTCCATTCCTAGTGTCTTGGGTCCCACCGCCTCAGCTCTCTCCACCCCTGGGTTCCCACCCACCACGGCTCAGATACAGATCAGGGACCTTCCTGAATCAGCAGAACCTGCCTCCCCCTCCCTATCTGAACCTTATCCTTGCCTGGTCTCAGCCTCTGGAGGACAAGGTCCTCGGCTCACTCACTTCTGCAAAGCTGGTTCCACACCTCCTGGTATGCTAGGTGCTGGAGATGCCCTGGCCGAACAGATGGACACTCTAGTCTGACACTCTTAGGCCCAGACCTTTCTCCATCCCAGGGGCTAGCTTAGGATGGAAGGGGATGGCAGGCTACCCCCGGCCAGGGTGTCCTCTGTCTGTCTCCACCAAGCTCATAAAAGCCTTTAATGGTTCAGGGAAATGTCTCCACTCAGAGCATACGCAGCTCTCCCAGGTCCGGCGGCTTGACCCCTGTTGATGCGTGGTCTTGCTGCAGCAGACCCTGGACCTCTGAACATCTTCCCTTGCCAGCTCTCCTCTCAGACACCTCACTGCCGCCAGGATACCTGCCGGTGTCCCTAGAAACGTGTGTGAGTCACTTGCTCCATTTGCTTCCCTGGTGCAGGTGGCCTGTTAGTGACCCTGTCACACCCCATCACTAGTGTCTATTTCCTTTACAACCTGTGGACCCTTGGGAGGGACAGTCATTGACTTTGTTTCCTGTAGCCTCAGAGACTAACACAGGAAGTACTTAATGTTTATTGGAGGACCCATCACTTGTGTGAATAGATTCCGGAGGAGACGCTATGAGGAGGGGTTGGCATAGTGCCTGGGGACAGAAGAGCCTTAGGTGCCATTGGCTGTCTTCCCCACCAGTCAGCCTGGCACACGTGGAGCTGCTATGCTGAGCATCCCAGAACATCCGGACTCACATTCCCACAGCAAAGAACTGGCCAGCAGGGAAAGGAGTCTGGGCTGGATGAACGTGACCATGAAGTATCCCTGAGGGACAAATTGAGTTCAGCTTTTACTGCAGTGAAGGGTGGCAGTAGTCCAGGAGCAGAGACATACAAAAAGGGGAGAAAGTCATGACCCGGCAGCTCCTGGAGAAGGTAGCTTACCCTTCTGCAAGCCTCACTCCCTAGAATTACCACCAGGGGGCGCCCAAGACACGTCTGCCAGCTGGGCCTCTTCCGAGCCCCAAGACGGCCCACATGGTGCCTTTCTGCTGCTTCCCAAGCCAAGCACAGTACCTCCCAGGGTCTCTCCTGGCCCCTCTGAGCTATACCCAGGCACGATTTTGTCATCCACTGAGTGGGGTTGAAAATGCGTCCTCGTGTAATAACCACATACTGGGTCACCACTGTTTATATACAGGGAGTGGTGCAGCTGGGTCTGGCCAAGTTCCCCTCAAGTTTCTGGAACCCTAGTTTATTCTTTCACTACTGGACAGCATTCCGTTATATGAATGAAAATATAATCGTTTTTACATCTTCAGAATAAATGGACCTCGCACCTGTTCTCCTTGGGGCTGGGAGCAATGGGGCTCCAGAATTCAGTCCCCATTGTGGGTGGAGGGTACACCTAGGTTCAGGCCACTTTGTTTTTCTTTTTGAAAATTGTGAAACTTCGGAAATGTTGCAAGAACAGAACAATCAACAACCACGGACCCTTTATTTGGATTCGTGGACAGCTGGCATTCTAGGGTAACATCTGCTTCCCCTCTCTCCCTCACACACATTTTTCCTGAACTACTAGAGACCAGCATACAGGTCATGACCCTTCACCATGAAATTTTTCAACATGTATCTATTAAGAAAATATGATACCCTTACACAACCACAGAGTTGCCAAATGTAGGTCCACCCCACTGACGCAACCCTGTTCTCACTTCTAGATGTCACTGAGTGCCCTGGCCAGCTAGGACCTGCTTGGGTTCCCTCCTTAGTGCCGCCCTCTTGTCTTTTCATCTGGAAACATGACTTTCTGATTTTTAAATCTCTTGGTACTATAATAAAAATCATCTCATCATCATCATCATCATCATCACCATCATCATCTTATGTACACTGTAGCTGTATGCTGCCCATTGTAGCTGTTTTCAGACATACCAGACAAGGGCATCAGATGTCATTACAGATGGTTGTGAGCCACCATGCGGGTGCTGGGACTTGAACTCAGGACCTCTGGAAGAGTAGTCAAGGCTCTTAACCACTGAACCATCTCTCCAGCCCATTATTTTTAAATGTTGAAGGAATAGAGACCAGACTCTACTTCCAAGTCCATCTCCCTGACGGCAAGACAGTGGCACAGTTTCCTTTCCACCGTGGGAAAGATACTACAGCTCCATTGCCTGGTCTAATGGCTGCCGGGTCCCCTCTCTGCTCCTCACAACTCCGCCTTTCTTTCTAGGCTGTCTCCATCTTCAAATCAACATGAAGATTTGCTCTTATTAGCCCTGCAGCATTAGGGGTGGAGCCCGAGGCCTCCTGCAAACCAGATGGCCCCTCAGTCGCACCCCTACCCACTCTATCTTTTACTTACTTTTAAGTTTTTAAAAATATATTTTAGCCGGGCGTGGTGGCGCACGCCTTTAATCCCAGCACTTGGGAGGCAGAGGCAGGTGGATTTCTGAGTTCGAGGCCAGCCTGGTCTACAGAGTGAGTTCCAGAACAGCCAGGGCTATACAGAGAAACCCTGTCTCAAAAAACCATATAGATAGATAGATAGACAGACAGACAGACAGACAGACAGACAGATAGATAGATAGATAGATAGATATAGATAGATAGATAGATAGAGATAGATAGATAGATAGATAGATAGATATAGATATGGTTTTTTTGTGCATGTATGTTGTCTATATACCATGCTCATGCACCCTGGAAAATGAAGTTATAGATGGTTCTAAGTAGCCACGTGCGTGCTGGCAATAGAGCCCAGCTCCTCTGCAAGAGTTACAAATGCTCTTTACCTTTGAGCCGTCTCTTCAGCTCTTTAGTTTTTTGGGTTTTTTTTTAATTTTTTTTATTTTTTATTTTATTTTATTTTATTTTTTATTTTTTTATTTTATTTTATTTTATTTATTTTATTTTATTTTATTTTATTTTATTTTATTTTATTTTATTTTTGGAGACAGGGTTTTTCTGTGTAGTCTTGGCTGTCCTGGAACTCACTCTGTAGACCAGGCTGGCCTCGAACTCAGAATCCGCCTGCCTCTGCCTCCTAGAGTGCTGGGATTACAGGCCTGTACCACCACTGCCCGGCAGCTCTTTAGTTTTTATTCACTAGTTACTATTACTCTGTGTGTGTGTGTGTGTGTGTGTGTGTGTGTGGCCTTGGTGGAAGGTTGCAGTTTCCTCTCTCTCAGATGTCACCACTGCCTGTACTTCAGAGCGGGCTAAAGATGGTCGGGGGGAGGAAGGTCCTGCGGGACCACAGGGACAGTAAGCCAGCTGTCAGTCTGGCCAACTGCAAGGACTGCTCATGAGCCCCCTCACATCTCCTGCAGAGAGGACTCTGAAGGGATCGGGGAAGGCGGTGCTGAGCCCATGGAGGGCTGCACAGCAGCTTACACAGCCTGGCCCCTACTGAGGTGTGGCTGTGAGATCCTGGGCCACGGGACAGAAGGGCTGCACTGGCCACAGGGGCCCAGGCTCTGGGTCCTGGTGCTTTCTGTGACACATGGCCGGAAACCCAGCTACCCTATTCCTGAACTGTGAGCCTCACAAGGAAGCTCAGTGTAAGGATTGACCTTGGAGGAGACAGGATGGAGAAGCCATGATCACGGAAATGCAGTAGAGGAGGACAGGGACTGCTTTCATGAGCTCCTCAAGACACAGGCCAGAGCCACTCTCCAAAGTGCCTGGAGGGGGACATGCTTAAATATGACTGAGCAACTTGGAGCTGAGCTGGGAAGTGTGTGTGTGTGTGTGTGTGTGTGTGTGTGTATACATGTACACATACACACATACACATATAAATTTTTTTGAGACGTTATCTTGCTATGTAGTCCATGCTGGCCTCAAACTCTAGATCTTCTTGCCTCGGCCTCCTACAACCTGTGATCATAGGTGTGGACCACTACAACCTGGATAGTCACCATCTTATCATGTAAATGAACAGGGCCCCAGGACCCTACCCTCCTCTGCTGTAGAAGGTTCCTGTTTCAAACAATAAGGCACTTACTTCCCGGGAGTCCTGCCGGCCCCCTGTGCTGCACCCTATACTGGTCCCAGTTGCTCCTGCTTCTGCAGTCGGAGGCTTAATATTTAACCTTAGCCTATCACTTAAGTGGTTTGGGGTTGGCCTTCTTTTTTAAGATAGATCTCAAGAGCCTAGCTAAATGACTGAATGCTGGTTTGGAATTTCATAGGTAGCCGAGCCTTGAATTCCTGATCTTCCTGCCTCCACCTTCCAAGTCCATCTCCATGCCTGGTTCAGATACTGTGCCGGTGTGCAGGAAGCCATGTTGTATGAAGCAAGCCCTCCACTAACTGAGCGACTTGAACCCTGAACCTCTTGACTAAAAGCAGTCAGAGGAGTCTAGTCCTTCCCGAAGCACTGTGTGGGGTGCATGTGCACACTGTTGGGTACAGGCGTCACCTGGGGCAGGGGCATGCCTAATGTGTGAGGTGCAGAGCAGTGGTGAGCTTCAGGGCCGAGTCCCCTCTAGCCTGTCCTTGGCTCTAAACCTCTGCTTTCCCCTTGCAGGGCCTCGCAGGTGGGACGGGCCTGAGTGTAAGTGGTTCAGATTCCAAAGGTCTAATTTCTCCTTCAGGCGAGTGTTTCTTAAGGCAAATCACCTGACCCCTGGGTGCTCAGACTTTTTCCTTACTAGTATTGGAGAGCAACCAAGAATCCAGCCAGCACTGTGGAGGAAGAACAGACCCTCTTCACCCCCACCCCTGTCCCTTTTGGGGAATAGAAATCAGTCTCATCGTATAATTCTGGCTGGTCTTCAACTCACTATGTTGAAGGCCAGGCTGGCCTTGAACTCACAGAAATGCACCTGCCTCTGGCTGGGATTAAAGGTAAATGCAAGTACACCTGGATCCACGGTCCGCGGTCTGCCGTGCCGTGTGTGTGTGTGTGTGTGTGTGTGTGTGTGTGCACGCGTGCGCGTGCTTGGAGAGGCTGGAGGAGCGTGCCCGGTGTCGCATCCCCATCTACTCCCCTGAAGCAGGCCTCTTGTTGAACTTGACGCGAGGCCATCTGCTATCACAGCTCTGTGGTTACAGGCTTTATATGTGGGTGCGAGGGATTTGAACTTAGGTCTTCATGCTTTCCTGGCAAGGGCTCTTAGCAGCTGAGCCATCTCCCCAGCTGTTTACTTTTTAATAGACTTGGTCCGCTGCCAAATCCACTCCCAACTGCGGGAGCAAGTCTGCCTCTGCGCAGACGTCCTAAGGGGACAGAATGAGCCGCTGCTCGGCTCGGCAGGGAGAAACCTGGGCTCTGGGCTTGCCCCAGCCCGTTTCTTTTGCCATATTTGGAGAAAAGCTCCTCCACTCTTTTAGAGTTGTCTTTAGGGAGCCTGATATGGTGGTACACACCTTAAATCTCGGCACTCAGGAAGCAGAGATAGCTGATCTCTGAGTTGGGGGCCAACCTGGTCTACATAGTGTTAGGCCAGGACTACAGAGTGAAACCGTGTCTCAAAAGGGGGGCGGGGCAGAGGAAGCAGGACATGATGGGCTGGGCTGACCAGGCTTTGATTCCCAGCATCCCACAATAGCTCACAAGTGGCTTCAACTCTCATCGTCCTGTCC
Organism: Apodemus agrarius; assembly: GCA_964023405.1. Lineage (NCBI taxonomy): Eukaryota > Metazoa > Chordata > Mammalia > Rodentia > Muridae > Apodemus > Apodemus agrarius. The sequence continues at coordinate 143,561,718 of OZ030005.1, forward strand.
CCCCCCCCCCCCATCACTGGCAGAGTCTGTGAGGTCAGGAAAACACTTGAATCTTGTCCATCTGTCCTTGACTCGGGCAGACAGAAGGCCAAATAGCAGAGAAAGCAAAAGTGCTGTTGGCTGGCTCACTTCTCACTCCGCCCCTCTACCTCCACCCCCACCCCCACCCCCACCTAGAGCGCCCGCTCAGAAGTGGGAGGGATTAGGAGTGTGGCAATGTGGGACATTACAAGATAGGACGGTCCCCAGGACCTGGGCAAGTAGGGAATTAATTTCTGGGCCCCTGGAGCCTCCGTGAGGGAGGAAAGAGGAAGGGTGAGGATCCCTCTAGCCCTCTCAGTTCTCTGGACAGAGCTAGTGAACACATCCCATTTCATTTATAAATAACCCAAGAACATTTTGTTTTCAGCTTTCTGGGGCTGGGTTCTCTCAGTACACAGGACTCTGGGGAGACGCGGAAACCGTGACCGGTCGTGTGAGTGTTACTGGAGACAGAGCGTGTAGCTGTTCAGCCGTCTAAACAACCACCTCATTTAGAATCCTGTGCCTCCGGCTCTTCTCTGAACCAGCCCTGAATTCCATCTCCGGGGTGGACCCTCTCGGCTGTAGGAGGACATTGTTTAGCTTCCACTGCCGGCTGAGGTCTGGACTGGGCTTGCCTGAGGCCCCTGTCACGAGTTGGCACACAGCTGATGGTGACAACCCATCCAAGAGCTTCTTTCTAAAAAATGGGGCCCATGACTTCTGTGTCTTACTGTGGTGGGTGGAAAGGAGGCTAATGTCGGGACAGCTCAGTGGGACAGCAGACGTGTCAGGGCTGTGGAGACCTGAGCTCAGGTCCGGGGGTGGAAGGAGAGAATCGTAGAGGAACATCTAAGTAGTGTCTGCACGCCTCACCTGTCACCTGGCCTCTGGGAGAGGAGGAGACGGGAGATGCCAGGACGACATGAGGAGCAGGGTACCTGAACAAGGCAACCAGCCACGGGAGAATTTACGTTCCTATATATGGGATATATTTACCTCTTATCTAGTCAGAGGAGATCCTAGCTTAGGGCCAAGAGCTTTGTAAATATATTTTTTAATCTGAGAGTATGGGGATGGGAGGACGAGCCAGGGTCTAGCCTCAACAGAGAACTCCTGAAAGTTGTCTTCTGACTTGTACCATGGCACACTCACCCCACCCCCATGGCACATTCACCCCCCCATTGGCACACTCACAACACTCCCATGGCACACTCATCCCCCATGGCACAATCACACCAACCCCCATGGCACACTCACCCCACACCCATAGCACACTCACCCCAACTCCCATGGCACAATCACACACACACACACACACACACACACACACATCTATGGCACAATCACCCCCCCCCATGGCACAATCACACCACCCCACCACCACACAAACAAGGAGAAACTCCAGATCAAATAAGAAGTCCCGGCCCCGGCCCTCTCTGGCAATGGTCTCTGAAGTGAATGACCAAACCTCCCTGCCTTGCCTTCTCTTGATCCCTGAGGTCCCTCGATATACACATTGCTCCACCTTCCAACCAGAGTCCACTGCTTTCTCCTCCCAGCCTGGTTTCTTCCCCCACATAGGTGTCTAGCTCACAGGCTTCCAAATCTCTCAAAGCTATGCTGCTGGATCCAAGGCTTTCAAGGCCCCACGCCTTTTGTGGGTTCTGGTGTTGGGGGAGGCCTTATTGGCTTGTGCAAGCTGGGCAAGCGCTCGACCACTAAGTTATGAGGTTAGCCTCGTCGATAAATATTCTGTGGTTTTGTTTTGTTTTGAAGACAGAGTCTGCTGCCAGGCTGGTCTCACGTTGGTGGGTTCAAGTGATCCTCGAACCTTTCCAAACAGCTGAGACCACAACCAATTCCTCAAGTGCCTTCTAGACGTCTCCAATGGCCCTTGGATCCTCCTGCCATGGGTGACCTGATACTAGTTACCTAACAATCATAGTGCCCAAATCTCTGACATCACCCACTAAAAATTGTCACCAGCAGACAGCCAAGGGTGCTTAGGTGTGGCCAGGGACGATGGTGGGGCCATGAGCCCCGCGGAACAGCTACCAACTGGAAGGAGGTTGGGACTCAGAACGGAACAAGAGATGGTACTGGTAGTGTCCCTGACAGGAAAGCGGAAATTTTGGGGCTTTTAATTTCCCCTAAGTTCCCACAACATTTCATTGTTGCTCAACACTTCCCCTCTTCCTTACGAAGGGAATTTCCGATTTCACTTCCTCCAAACTCATCTAGCCAGAAAGCTGCAACTTCTTTACCCCATTCTGCAGCTGACACAGCTTTGGTGAGAACTGCCCGCTAGGTCACGTCCATCGTGTCCACTGCTGTGTCCCTCGCCCATCATCCTGAGTGGAGTCCCAGCCACTCCTTCACCTTCCTTACCGAAATTCCTCTTCCCGGGGTCCTGCGCTCCCTCTGCTTTCCCTATTCCCGCTGTCCTGTCCCTCTCCAGAATCGCTAAAAGACCAAAGGATGAGGCTCCCGGTGCTTTTGGGGGTTCCTAGCCAGTTGAAACACTGCAGCTGGGGAGCGCAGTTGAAGTACTTGGGGTGTCCGGAAGTCCACAGGTGATAGGTGCTCAGGCTTAGTACATCTTGACTCCAGACTCAGGCACCCGCAACTGCGGCACTTCCGCGAACCATCCATCGGGCGGAGCAAAACAGGTGCGGTTGCCAAGGCACCGCAGCCCACGAGCTCGCGATATTTGAAATCAGCCAATGGGAAGCAGGAGAGGACGTGGCGCGCGAGTGGGGCGGGGCCTGGAGGGCTCTTCCCTCGACTCTTCTCGGGCCAGCCCGGAGGCGGCCAGAGAGCCGGAACGCCAGGCTCCGGCTTGAAAAGGGGCCGCTCGGAGAGGCTCGCGCGACCCTCAGCAGAGGGCGCTCTCGTGGTCCGCACGCCAGTCCTCCAGCCTGCGCGTGCGCGGTGCGGGCCGCGCCCCGCCCCCTGCCCCTCTGCCCTCCGCCGGCCGGCCGGCCCCTCCTCGGCCGCGCGCCCCAGTCCCGCTCAGCCGCCGCTCCGTCCTGTAGCAGCCAGCTCTGTCTCCGGCAGCATGTTCAGCTGGGTGAGCAAGGATGCCCGCCGCAAGAAGGAGCCGGAGCTCTTCCAGACGGTGGCCGAGGGGCTACGGCAGCTGTACGCGCAGAAGCTGCTGCCGCTGGAGGAGCACTATCGCTTCCACGAGTTCCACTCGCCCGCGCTGGAGGACGCTGACTTCGACAACAAGCCCATGGTGCTCCTGGTCGGCCAGTACAGCACCGGCAAGACCACCTTCATCCGCCACCTGATCGAGCAGGACTTCCCGGGGATGCGTATCGGGCCGGAGCCCACCACTGACTCCTTCATCGCGGTCATGCATGGCCCCACCGAGGGCGTGGTGCCCGGCAACGCGCTCGTCGTGGACCCGCGGCGCCCCTTCCGCAAGCTCAACGCCTTCGGCAACGCCTTCCTCAACAGGTACCCACCCCTTGTCCCCCAGCGCGAGGACCCCCAAGGGCCTCCAGAGCCATCGCCTCCAGCCGGCCTTTGTCTCCGAGAGCCCCTGCCAGACCCTAGGCGACCACTCCCAGGGACACTGGCCTTGCTGCGTCCAACTACCCGAGAGTAGTTAGGGGCTACGCATCGTTCACTCTTCTGCCTTCTGTCATTCCCAGAACCTTCCAGGTTTTCGATTTAACTCTGAAACCCTCCCGCAGACCCCAGACCTACTTCCCACAGAGCAGGGGCCCGCTGTGAGAAGATGAGCCTTTGCTGTCCTCCCTTTCTTGTTCCTCATTCTCAGCAAGCTCCCTCCTTCGCCGGGGTCTGTGTTTTAAGCGTCATGGGAAACCCCGGAGACTTAGATGTTCTTTTTGCTGGTGTGTCACTCTCTGCTTCACATCTCCAGGGACCAGTGGCGTTGTGTAGGAAGGGCAAGGAGGATATGCTTTGGTGTGCTGATTTGGGGGCAGCCCCCTTTGAAGACAGGGATGAAGGAGTCTCAGCGCCCCTCCTAAGAGCAGCATTTAAGTGAATTCCAAGCTAGCCAGGAGTACGTGAGACAACCCCGTCTCAAACAAAACAAAACAGAACCAAAAAAAAAAAAAAAAAAACAAAACAACAAAACAAAAAAAACCACCAAAACCTTAAAGCGGTGTTGCTTCAAGAGATTTCAGGGGGTGGTGACACTGTGACTCCTACTGACCAGACCCATACTCTACTATAGTTGATAGACGTTAATGTTCCTCTGGAGTCTCAGCTTTACCAGTTAAAGGGGTGAGGTGAGTTAGATTGAGTCCCTCAGGATGCTGTGAATGAGTCACAGAGCCCGCCTGAGGAGCTTTAACTCCCAGGAGCACTTCTTTAAGGGCATTGGGGCATCCCAGACTCCTCCCCCAGGAGGTACAGGACTCACAGACCCGGCCCTCTCTGCTCCCTCTTTTAAGGAGTGACTCTACGTGCCTGCATTCAGCCTAGGGGAACAGCCTTGGAAAGAATCTGAGTCCTGCTTTCCAGGTCTCCGCCCTGTGTGAGCACATTCCTCTGTAGATACTGTCCAGAGGACAGGGCGGGTCAGCTTGTTCTCCAGCACGCTTGCTGCTGGGCCCGCCTCCTTTCACAGAGCCGATCTTTAATGTCTTTTTGTTCCTTCTAGGTCATTTCAGCCTGTCTTGTTTTATGATGATGGTGTTTGCTTGAGCAGCCTGGATGAGTACAATGCTCTAGAGGATGTTTTAGCTTTGCTGCCCCTGTAGGTTGGCATGGGCTCAGACTGCAGTTGGTGGAATCCATGGGTCTTGTGAGAAGTGGGGCTGCTGGGTGAAGGAGTTCATCCGTGCTTTAGGTCTCTGCTTGAGACTTGCTGTCCAAGAGCTGCTGCCCTCCTGGGTCTTCCCCTCACTGTGAGGGCGGACCGCTTTTGAAGTGAGGAACTTGGCACCTTCTCAGTTTCCCACCTGTGGAAATGCAGAGCTTAAAGAGCTAGAAAGCTCTCACAGTAACACTACCACAGCAGCCCCTGCTCAGTGACTCAGGAAGCCCAGGCCTGCTGAACTGTCAAGGCCAAGGCCAAGGCCGGCGCTGTGCATGCACTACTACTTCTGTTCTCCAAAAGGAACAACTCAGGAGCTCCAGCCTGGGTCCAGGGATCCAAGAACTGTACTTCTGTTTCTTGTCACCACCAATTCCAGAGGGTCTCTAAATGCTGGTGAAGTCCAAGACCGGAGGGAGCTGTGTCAGGATGTGCCTCTGGCCAGGGAGGGCACAACAAAGGGGGCTTTTCTCTGACTGATACAGCTTCTCCTGGCACTCTTAAAGGGACCCATTGAGTCATGAACTTGATTTATTAGCCCCCCACGCACCCACCCAGGGCTGCTCAGAGTTAGAGGAACAGATGGAGACGGGCATAAAGCAACCCCAGAAGGGGTTTGTGAACGCCCCTGCTTGCATATCTGGACCACCCACTAGTCCTGAGGACTGAAGGCCCCCGTCTCTGTTGCTAGGGAGCCATCTTTACAGCCTCCTGCCTTTCTTACTGTCCGCTTACTGGGCCTTGCAGAGTAGTGGCTTCTCATGGAGCCGCAGGTGCTCCTTATGGGACCTGCAGGCCTCACTGCTCAGAGCCAGCTCCACTTCCACTGGGGTGGTCGCTCTCCACTGAGTATAGGGATTTCTTCCCAGGCAAGGAGCATTGAGGGCTGGCGTGCAGTGACTTATAGCACTGGGCTCTGCTACACTCGGACACAGAGCTTTTTACTTTGGCCTGTCTCCAGCCTGTGGGGAGACTTAACATCATCATTTGGGGGTGTGGAGCCACAGGAGACACTCATGTACTTGCTCCCCACAGCTAGACATAGGCAAACATGGGTCTGTATTGTATTTGCTCAGAGAGGTTTTTAAAGGGGCCCTTTCTCTGACCACTAAAGAGCCCCATCCTTTACAGCCGATAGCTGCCCTGAACTGCTCTGCTAAACTCTTAGCTCAACATGAACTCAGGTATGCAGCTAAGCCCTCATCTAGGGCTCACCGATAGCCCTCTATTGTGGCTTCCTCTTCCTAGGCTGGTTTTGACTTTGAAAGAGTGGTGTGTCTGTACTCTTTCCACACCCTGACTGCTGGCGGCCCATTACAGCTTCACGCAGCTGGCCCCAACAGCAGGGGCTGTGGGCGTGCTCAGCGGTGAGGTGAGGACCTGCCTTCAGACTTCCAGCACGCTTGTGCACATTGTAAATGCTGGGATTGTATTTGCAAGCACAGGGGTTGGAGTAGGGTAGCAAGCAGAAGAGACCAAGGTGCATCCTGAGCGCCACTAGCCAGACTGTGGGGTTGTGACTTAGTGAGGTAGAGGAGACACTTGAGGCTGTTCTGTAGCCTGTGTGCACCTCTACACAGACACAGACAGAGCCACTCTTTCTTCTTTTAGTGTGTGGGAGTTTGGCCAGATGGTTGAGGTTTCTTTCTTTCTTTTTTTTTTTTTTTTTTTTTTTTTTTTTTTTTTTTTGAGGGTCTCTCTACATCACCCTGGCTGTCCTGGAACTCACTCTGTAGACCCAGCTGGCCTTAAAGAGATTGCCTGCCTCTGCCTCGTTTGTGCTGGGCCTGCAGGTGCCCCCCCATGCCCAGCTTTGTCGCTGCCCTAGCACGTACAGTCAGTGGGTGCTGTGGAGCTGCTGTCTCCTTTCAGGGTGGCTCTGAGGGTTGACCTGAGGTCATTGGGCTTGGTGGCACGCGTCCTACCCACTTTGACTAGCAAGTTAGCATCTGGGAAGCTGAGCTCTTGAACTCTGGGGCAAGAGAGCGGCAGGAAGGGAAGGACTGCGGCTCTAACGCCGGACACTTCTGATCGTGGGTCCAGTGTGTCCCGAGGGAGGAGAGGGGAAAATGCTCCCCTGGATACCTGGATTAGTGTCTGTCCCACCCTGATGTGTCCCTGGCATTGCTGTCCTGCAGGTTCATGTGTGCCCAGCTGCCCAACCCAGTACTGGACAGCATCAGCATCATCGACACTCCTGGGATCCTGTCTGGAGAGAAGCAGCGCATCAGCCGAGGTAAGTAGGCTCTGCTGGAGAGCCACGCCCATGCTGCCCTTCAGGCTTCCTCCAGCCCTAGGCTTTAAAACACTGTAGAGTGTTTAGATGACAGACTTCTTACCTCACACCTCATCTACACAGTAGTGACCGGAGGGGCCACAGCCGCCTCGCTATGCTCAGGTGACCGGAATAGCCCAGCCAAGATCACAGTCTATCCCTGCTGGATGGCCAGATGCTTTTGAACACAGGAGGCTATCATCTCCAGCTGTGAAGCAAAGTAGCAGGAAATTGCCTGATACTGGCGCCTAAGTGCCCCAGTCAGCATTGATGTCCCCTGGACTCCTTGCCTCTGTCTGCACGGGAACAGTTTGTCTCCCAGTGTCATATAAGTTCCTAGGAAGTTCAGCTAGTATGTGCACTAGCCAGGCAAAAGGAGAAACTTGTCATGATGTGTGTGCAGCCTGCCCGGATGCTGGTGGCAATTTGCTTACATTTGCTTAGCCTTTGCTGGTCAGCAGGCTCCAGGGCCGTCTCTAGGCAGAGTTCCTGCCAGGCCCCAGTGCCTTGGCCAGGCTAGTTGTTTCAACTTTGGCCAGCTTTTGCCATGTTTTTTTTTAATTGTCTCATATATTACTATACAACCACAGTTTCCCCTCCCTCCTCTCCTTGAAGTCCCCTCCCCACGTCCCCTTTTCCCCACATCCACTTTTCTTTGTTTTTTTTTTTTTTTTGGCAGGGGAGGGTGGGTTCAAGACAGGCTTTCTCTGTAGCCCTGAAACCTGCTTTGTAGACCAGGCTGGCCTCAGACTCATAGAGATCTGCCTGCCTCTGCCTCCTGAGTGCTGGGATTAAAGGCGTGCACCATCACACCTAGCCTTTTGCCATGCTTCTTTTTCCTTTTCTTTTTTTAAGTGAAATAGAACTTTATTTCTATAAACATAAAGATAGCACCTTTCAAAAGTACTTAAAGAGGCTGGGAGGACTGTGGGTGTAACTCAGTTACTCGCCTAGCATGCAAAAGCCCTGTGAATGTCATATCACATGCCTATAATTCCATCACTTGGGCTGGAATAGAGGCAGGAGGATCAGTAATTCCTGAAGGGTCCATTACACAGTAAGTCTGAGGCTGGCCGAGTATACACGAAACCCTCATCTCAAAAACAAAACCAGACCCCCATCTCAAAGAGGGGTTGGAGCCTCAAGAAAACAGTCCCCAGGATGCATTGCAGCACGGAGCAGCCCCCCCCCCTCTGTGTTGTCACGTTGCTCGAGGTCCTGGTTCAGGATAGCCTGTCTTTGCTTCATGCCTGGCCCTATAGTAGAGAAATGGGCACCAGCCATTAGGTTGCAATGCCTTCTAGGAGGAAGATGGAGGTCTGGCCAGATGTGGAGTTTGTGTGGAGTTCGCCACTGCAAAGGAGCAAATGAAATAAATAGCCTTACTGGAGATGCAGCCCATGGGGAGAGCACTGACTGTACTGGCTAGTTTTGTGTGTCAACTTGACACAGGCTGGAGTTATCACAGAGAAAGGAGTTTCAGTTGGGGAAGTGCCTCCATGAGATCCAGCTGTGGGGTATTTTCTCAATTAGTGATCAAGTGGGGGAGGGCCCCTTGTGGGTGGTACCATCTCTGGGCTGGTAGTCTTGGGTTCTATAAGAGAGCAGGCTGAGCAAGCCAGGGGAAACAAGCCAGTAAGGAACATTCCTCCATGGCCTCTGCATCAGCTCCTGCTTCCTAACCTGCTTGAGTTCCAGTCCTGACTTCCTTTGGTAATGAACAGCTGTGTGGAAGTGTAAGCTCAATAAACCCTTTCCTCCCCAACTTGCTTCTTTGTGCAGGAATAAAAACCCTGACTAAGACACTGACCTAGAATACACAGGGCCCTAGGTTCAATCCCCAGCACTGCCAGAGACAGACACAGAGAGAGGGGTGTGGGGGCAACAGGATATAAAGGTATCACACCTGGTGACTAAGTTGAATCCTTGAAACCCATATCATGGAAGATGTGAGCCAGTTCCCACAGGTTATCCTCTGACCTACATATGCACGCTGTGGTGTTCACACACACATTTGTAGATGTAACTTAGAAGTCTGAAAGAAAGAAAAGGGAGAAATACAAGAGCTTGGTGTGGCAGCTCTAGTCTCTACATTCATGAGGTTGAGGCAGGAGGATTCTGTCCATTATCAAATTATACAAACACCAGTGGTTATAGTTTGCTTTTCATTAACTTACTCTTTCCTTTGGCTTTGCCCTGCGGTGGGGGACATTAATGCCAGCAGCCTGCCACCAAGCGCTTGTCTCTGCTGTGGCCGCCTGTGCGAGGCGTGGTCTCCTGTTTCCTACTGTTGTGGGGGCCCCAGCCAGCATGGTGTTACATCAGACTGCAGTGAGCTAGCTGTCTCTAATCAGGTTAGAAGCTGCTAGATGAGCTTTTACTTTTGAGATAGGGTCTCGTGTTGCCCAAGCTGATCTCCCACTCTTTATCCGTCCGTCCCACCGGCCCGGATGCCGGGACTACATGCGGGCCTCGTGCCTGCCGCTGGCTAGGCTTTCTTCATGACTGACATTTTTGGAAGTTCAGGGGTGTAGATTTCAGGGTCCTCTGCATCCTTTGGGGCCACATTTCTTCTTCAGTTATTCTGACCTGTTTTTGTTTTTGTTTTTGTTTTTGTTTTTGTTTTGTTTTTCGAGACAGGGTTTCTCTGTATAGCCCTGGCTGTCCTGGAACTCACTCTGTAGACCAGGCTGGTCTCAAACTCAGAAATCTGCCTGCCTCTGCCTCCCAAATGCTGGGATTACAGGCGTGCGCCACCATGCCCGGCCTGACCTGTTTTTTAGAGGCTGTGTATTAAGCAGGTGGCACAGCCTGTAACCCCAGCCACCTGGGAGGATGGGAGCCGTCACAGGTGAAGGCCTGCCTGGACTACAGAGTGAGCTCGCGAACATCAGTGAGACCTTGTTCCCACATAAAAGTAAGAAGGTGGTCGGGGAGATGGACCAGTCGGTAAAGCTGGGTCTAGCTGGGTCTGCCTGTACAAGCCTCTGAGCTCAGTCCTGGACAAAGACAGGCTCCCAGCCGGGGCTCACTAGCCACTAGTCTAGTTAACTTAGCGAGTTCCGGCTTCAGTGAGAGAGCCTGCTGCCAGGGAAACAAAAAAAGGAAGACACCTGATGCTGACCCCTGGGCCCCGCATATATACAGACTCCGACATGTCCATACACACCGAGAGGGAAGGGAGAGTGAGTATGATGGTGGCGAGCCTTTGCTAGAGTGCGTGAGGCTCGGCTCCCATCACGAAAGTCAGCAGACTGGAGCAGCTCGGTGAGCACTGCAGGTGAGCACTGCACTTCCCTCTCCTTCAGTTTGTTGGTTTATCTGAGACAGGGTCTCACTATGTCATCCTGGCTGTCCTGGAACTCACTATGTAGACCAGGCTGTCAGCAGCCTGTTGTCTCCCAGGTGCTGGAATTAAAGCTGTGTGCTACCACCCAGCACGTATCACACTGTTTGTTTGTTTGTTTGTTTGTTTGTTTTCTGGAATGCCATTGCTCAGAGGCCTTCAGGGCTGAAGTTAGGATGTTGGAGGGAAAGATTTGGGGTTCTTATTGTCCTGGTAGGCTTATAAAAGGACCCAAAGTAACTCATCAAAGCCAGAGGAGAGCTGGAAAATCCAAGTAAGTTTCTCTTAAATAAGAGTCGTGTAGGAGATGCCCACTCAGTCGGCACAGGGCGGAGCTGCGCTGCTTGTTTGAGGCCTGCAGACTTATCTTTTGGCTGAACCAGACTCCAGCAGGCTAGCTGTGTGGTGAGAACACAGCCTCAGATAAGGGACAATGGCTTACCCTTCGAGGCTTATTTGCCAGAGCTCTGTTGTTTGTGCTGCCTTCAGGCTTGGAGGAAGGGGTGCGGTAGGGAGGGTTTAAGGTGGCCCGCCGGGCCGGGCGGTGGTGGCGCAGGCCTGTAATCCCAGCACTTGGGAAGCAGATGCAGAGGCAGGCGGATTTCTGAGTTCCAGGCCAGCCTGGTCTAGAGTGAGTTCCAGGACAACCAGGACTACACAGGGAAACCCTGTCTCGAAAAAAAAAACAACAACAACAAAAAAAGGGTTCTTGTGGGCGTGTGAGCTCCTGAGAAGGTGTGCAGCAGCAGCTACAGCACGGTTCATCTGGTCTGCTGTCAGGATCCCCAGGTGAGAGCAGCTTGGACGCTGGGGCCACAGGGGTGTGTCCTTTTACAATGCTTTCCAGTTAGGAGAGACATGGCAGGATGGTGATGGAACCCAGAGCCTCCAGCATGCTAGGTCAGTGCTTTTACCATTCACTCACCCCCCCCCAACCCCCCACTCCACCAGCGTTTTAACTGGGGCTAGAGAGGATACCAGCATACTTAGACTGGGCATTCTCAGGAGCCTGCAGGTGACATGATACACTAGGCCTGCGGCTTGACATGTCTCCTAGGTGGCAAAGGGTCCCTACAACCGAAAGCTCCCTCTGATTGAAGGTGGGGTTTGCAGTGAAATTCCAAGATCAACCAGTTTTTCTAAACCATTTTCCTCCATAGTCCTGTAGTCCCCATTTAAATGTTACCCAGTTAGGAATTGGGGATGAACTTTTCTTTCTTTCTTTTTTTTTAAATTAGATTTATTTGCCAGGTGGTAGTGGCGCACGCCTGTAATCCCAGCACTTGGGAGGCAGAGGCAGGCGGATTTCTGAGTTTAAGGCTAGCCTGGTCTACAAAATGAGTTCCAGGACAGCCAGGGCTACACAGAGAAACCCTATCTCGAAAAACAAACAAACAAACAAACAAACAAACAAAAAAATTAGACTTATTTATTTCATGTATGTGAGTACACTGTCGCTGTCCTCAGACACACCAGAAGAAGGCATCAGATCCCATTACAGATGGTTGTGAGCCACCATGTGATTGCTGGGATTTGAACTCAGGACCTCTGGAAGAACAGTCAGTGCTCTTAACCACTGAACCATCTCTCCAGCCCCAGGGTGTGTGTGTGGGGGGGTTGAACTTTCTATGGTGGTGAGTAAGATGGTCTTGTGGCCCCAGTTAGAGGTGCTGTGTGGGCTCCAGGGTAGATTGCAAGCTTGTGGGAAAGGGTGGACCCCTCTCAGACCCTACCCACCTGTTCCTGGTGTACATAGAGAATCAGGGGTGGGTTGGGTTGGAGAGGGGGTGTATGAGCCTGTTCTCAAGTGGAAAGCAGGTGTTTCCCCTCAGGAAGGTAGGTCCTGAGGAGCACGGGTCTACACAGATGACAGCCTTGCTGCAGTCTGTGGTTGATCTTTGGGAAACAATTTCCCTGCAGAGGTCACTCGGACTTGAGCGTTGCCAGTTCTCTGGGTTCATTCCCACTCCATGGCTTTCCCATTCCCCTCCTGACTTTTTACCCTTCCCCCCATGGTCCCTTATGTGCAGGAAATTCAATCTCGAGAGACCCAAGTGTCAAGCGACCCCGGCTCTGCTAGGGACCCCTGACAGTTGTGTCCCTCTGGGGTCCCAGGCCCGGCTTGCCTCACCTGCTAATCTGCTGCTGCTTGAGAGATAACATTCTCTTGTGTCAGCATGGAATGGTGGCCTTTGGGAGCACCATTTATTCCTGAGTGCCACGCGGGTGACTGATAAAGGGGTTCAAAGGGCATCCAGGGCCGTGGGAAGCTGGTGTCCTTGGCTTCCAGGGTCATTACTACTGCATAGTCACACTGTGCTTAGGATTGGGGTCTTCTTGTGTGAGTCCTTTGTGGGCAGTGGCAGTGAATGTGCAAGTGTCCTTGTCACTATATGACTGTGGCCGGAGGTGTAACTTTTGTGCCTTGCCTGACCCCAAGAAAATTATATCAGCAAAGGGAGTGTGGCTTCAGCTTGGGTTAACAAGTAGCATCCTGTCTGGCCTGGTGCCTGCCTTCTTGCTAACATTGCGTGTCTGTGTGCCCCACTGTTTCTTCTGTAGCCCTGTATAGGAGGAAGCCAGGGTTTTCTGATGGGCGCTCCATATGAGCAGATAAGCCTGGGGAATGCAAACCTGGAATGGGCTCCTTGCACCCTTCGGTGTAGCCCAGAGAAACTGTGTCCTGGACTCTGAGCTGGGGTCAGACCCTGGTGAGGCTGTTGCTAAGCCAGGCTTCTTGGAAACACAGGCCGCCATGGGCTGACTGTAGTCCAGAAAAGGAGAGAGGCTTTGGTGGCTGTCCTGTTATCCTTTGTCGTCGCTCTGTGCCCTGCCTCTAGCCAGAACCGAACCCAGGCTCTGCATGGAAAGCTTACAGAGCTCGGGGCCAGTCTGGCCGGCTCCCTGGGTTGTCACTTGCCTTCCTACCCAGTGGTTCCGGACTCCACCTGAGCTGTTCTGTTCCTAGAGGTTGGACGGGGCTTGTGACCCAGACTCCCATGCATGCATCCTGGAGCCCAGGATCAGAAGCAGGGCTGCACCAGGGGTAGCTTTTCTGCCCTGTTGACCATCCCCTGAGATGCTTGCCACAGACACGCTCCAGCCCAGTCTCAGGAAGTTTAGTAGACCAGAGAATGAGCTCAGGGATCATAACTGAGCCAGGCTCGGTACTATATCCTGGTTTCACAGTGTCTCCCACATAGGGCAACAAGTTTAGCTTCCAAGTGAGTACTGCAGGAGCCAAGTGACCATAGCACCTGGTCCCTAGAGCTGCTGCCAGCTGTGGTGGGGACTGCTGTATGCTGGGCTCTTAACCTAAAGCTTGGCACATAACTAAGTGTGCACAACGGATATCTGCCAGTTAATGATGATGAGACTAAAAACTCCAGGGTTTCCCAGACTTCACTGTCTCATAAGTAATGTCTCAAAGGAACCTTAGGCAATACTGTCTCAGCCGGCCTTCTACTCAGACTCCTCAGTCCCCTGAGGGCTGACTGGGCCCAAAGCCTTCAACCGCCATCCCGCCCTGTCTCCCCCTCTCTAGGCAAGCTTGCTGCTTTGGCCTCGCTTTCTGCTGTGGGTGTGCCGACTGCCTGTGGAGGCGTCGTACCAGGCTGTGCTGGCCTTGGCACCTGTTCCTCAGGCTGCTAGTCGGCGGTGTACTAGGGAGCAGCTGGCCCGAGTGCCTGCGAGTGTTGGGTTTATATTTAGGGTTCGCAGCATTCTTCACGGCCTAGATGCTGCCCTTGCCTACACATCCATCAGATATGAGCTTCTTGGGCCCAGTACAAATGCCTCAAACAAATAGGAGCAAACATTTACAAAGTGCTGGTCGCCTGCCAGGCCTGCACTACACCCAACCCTCCCAGCAGCCTCGGGGTGGGAGCGCTCTTTCCGTGTCACAGAGAAGGGTCTGGGGATTCAGAGAGGGTAAGTGACCTGCTGGAGTGGCCCAGATGCTTCCTGAGTGTAGGGAGTTGGAGGTTGAAATGTGGGCCCACTGGCGACCCCGTATCTATTCATGTTAGGGGCCAGGTTACATGTTGATGAATCCTTTTTTTTTTTTTTTTTAAGACAGGGTTTCTCTGTGTAGCCCTGGCTGTCCTGGAACTCACTCTGTAGACCAGGCTGGCCTCGAACTCAGAAATCCGCCTGCCTCTGCCTCCCAAGTGCTGGGATTACAGGCGTGCGCCACCACTGCCCGGCGATGAATCCTTTTTTGCAGCAGCCGTATCCCCCGGCTACTAGGATAGAAGCATCCCTTGAGCTGGAAAAGTTCCCTGTGCAGTCAGTCCTCCTCTCCTATCCCAGGAACTCAGTTGTCTTTGAAGCTTAAGCTTGCCTTTTCCAGAAGGTCCCTTAAATGGAGTCAGACCGTATAGACCCTTGGTACTGTTCCTTTTCTTTGATGGATTCTAACCCTTTTGAGATTCATCCATATGTTTAAGACGGTCAGGGATTTGTGCCTTTCAGAAACGATTGTTTCTGGGGATGGAATCAAATCCTGGAGCTTCATTTTCTTCCGAGAAGCTCTGACTGGTAGGCCACATCGCAGCCCTTAGGCTGCTCTCTCTGGAGAGGGGTGGCTTCCCCTCTGCCTCACCGTGCGCTGTGTCTCTCCTGTCCTAGAAGGAAGTCTGGGCTGTCCGCGCTCAGATGAAGCAGTCTAGACTCAAGCTCCCAGGAGCATCTGTGTGCTGGACTTGCTGAGGACCCAGCTCGTTTCCCTGGGGAGGAGGCCCCTTGCTGAGCCTCTGTGCTGTTTGGAGTGAGCCTTCCTTAAGTTAATCAGGAGTCATCCTCTCTGTGACTTGTCCCAAGTCTGGGCTCCTGTCTCCAGGGCCAGTGCCACTGGAAACTGTGATGTTGCTCTTTGGTGAGAAATATGAGACCCGTGCACTTTGAATGACAGGAAACGAGTGTATGGGAAACAAGCACTCCATTGTTTTATGTTCTAGAAGTTTTTGGACTGTATGAAGCAACTCTCCCTGGCTGATGGATACCTGTGTTCGCTGGGAAGAGTGCTGCTGCTGTGTGTGTGTGGGGGGGGGGAGGGTGTGCTTCTTCACAGCCCAGGCTCATAGCCCTTACCCGCTCCTGTCAGCTTCCTGACACCTAACTCGAAGGCGGGCCAGCAGCACCTGCTTGGGATTGGGCTCCCTTCCCACAGTAGCGGGCCTGTGGGCGGCTTGCTAGGGACCGCTCCTGTGCCACCGTCAGTTCCTGTCTGCTCTCCGGGCAGCCGCGCTCCTTGAGGCTCCACTCTTCTGCTCCTCTCTGCTCCTTCTGCTCCCTGACCGTGGGTTTTAATTTTTTAAATTATTATTTTATGTATGTGTTGCTTGTATGCATGTTTCTGTGACATGCCAGGGACCCTTGGAGGCCAGAGGAAGGTGTTTCTGTGACATGCCAGGGACCCTTGGAGGCCAGAGGAAGGTGTTGGATCTATTGGAACTGGCATTCTGGGCTGCCGTGTGGCTGCTGGGAATTGAACCTGGATCTTTCAGGGGAGCAGCCAGTCCTCTTGCCTGCTGAGCCATTTCTCCAGTCCTGATTTTTATTTTTTTTTCTTTAATTTTTTATTTTTTTGGTTTTTTGAGACAGGGTTTCTCTGTGTGGTCCTGGCTGTCCTGGAACTCACTCTGTAGACCAGGCTGGCCTCGAACTCAGAAATCCGCCTGCCTCTGCCTCCCAAGTGCTGGGATTACAGGCGTGTGCCACCACGCCCAGCTGATTTTTAATTTTTTATGACAGGATCATCCCTGGATGGCTGAGTGGTAGAAATGTAGAGTGTGCATCACCATGCCTGTCTTATGTTTGTGTTTTTGTTTTTAAAGACAAAAAGCCTTGTGTGGGGCCACAGGCCTATAATCCCAGCACTCAGGAGACAGAGGCTAGAGGGTCTCTGTGTTCTAGGCCAGCCTGGTCTACATAGTGAATTCCAGGACAGCCTCAGAGCGAGACCCTATCTTAAAAAACAAACGGAATGCCATACAGCCTGGGCTAGCCCTAACTACTAATCCCCCCAAGGATGTCCTTGAATGCTTGCTTCTGCTGCCTCTACTAAGTGCTGGAATTAGAAATATGCATCATCCCATCTGAATTCCCTTTATTTTCTAACTGTGGAGAAATGTACCTAGTATATAAGCTGTACCGGGGGTTTGGTGCTGCAGCACTGCTGTGAGCCATCATATCATACTGTCTTAGAAAGTTCCATTTTAAGCCAGGCGTGGTGGCGCACACCTGTAATCCCAGCACTTGGGAGGCATAGGCAGGCGGATTTCTGAGTTCGAGGCCAGCCTGGTCTACAGAGTGAGTTCCAGGACAGCCAAGGCTACAAGAGAAACCCTGTCTCGAAAAAAACAAACAAACAAAAAAAGTGTTAGATGGGCCTGTGGTGGCCTGCAGTCATAGAGTCACGGGTAATCTGTGATGTGTTTGGTCACCCAGAGTGTCTTCCTTCCACCAGAGGGAAAAGGATTGGGGCCATAGTGGTTGGGCTTGGAAGGGGACCTCAGAAAACCAAGCATGGTCGCTCTTGTCTGTAATCCCAGCCGCTCAGGAGGAGAGACAAGAGAATTGCCACCATTTGAGGCCTGCTTGGTATATGGAGTCATAGCCTGTCTTAAACTCCAAAAATAATCAACCAGGAATGTCCCTTCACCTGAGAAAGAAAGAAGAGACTTAATGGAGCTGGCCATGGTGCCTCACACTTTAATTCCTGTTCTTGGAAGGTGGAGACAGGTGGAGCTCTGAGTTTGATGCCAGCCAGGGCTACATAGTGAGCCCTGTACCCCAGACAAAGGAAAAACAAACCCCAAACCACTAACTTGAGGAGCTGCCTGAGAACTAGGCTTGTGGGACAGGAGCAGGGAAAGGGCCTCCTCCCATTTCTCTCATTTCAGTGTTCCCTTCCCCCACCAGAGGGAAGAGGATTGGGGCCATGGTGCGAAGGGCTTGGGAAGGTGACCTCAGCTTCCCAGCTGTGGGCCTGGCTGCCCAGCCAAAGCCAACAGGACCAGTGGTGCTTGGCCTGGGGTTTCCCTGTTCCCAGGAACTGGGGTTTGGCCTCGCTGCTGCTCAGCTGTGTGCAGTTGCTTCAGCTTTGGATGAAGCCAAATGAGCTGACAGGAAGGAGCAGAGGCCTCTCTTGGTTGAGTAGGAATGTCATGGTTCCTGAGTCAGCCTTCTTCAGCATTGCTGTATTCCTAGAACTCACAGACAGGGCCTCAGGGCCCCAGGCAGGCTCAGAGCCCTGGGCAACAGCTACCTCTCCTGGCCTCTGCTTCCCGCTGCTCTCTGCTCTAGACCTTCCCTTCTGCTTTTCTGCTGACAGCTCGCTCCTCGGGTGTCAACTCCCTGCTCTCAGGGCCGGCTGAAGGGAGCAAGGAGGGCCTTGCACTTTGGATCTGCTGCCTGCTGCGATGCGGTGTGGCCTGACCCTTGCTGGAACTGTGCACTGAAGCCTGAAGCGCTGACACTCAGCCAGCCGCACCCAGGAGAGGCCCTTCTCTGTCCAGGGCGGCTCGGTGTGCCTCCGCCTTCGCAGCAGCCCCTGCTGGCTGAGCAGTGTGCCCCAAGTTCCTGTGTGCCAGGACTATAGAGGTCAGAAGACAACCTCATAGAGAAGGTTCTCTCCACCTTCACATGGGTCCCAAAGCTCAAACTCGGCCAGGCTCGGATGGAAAGTACCCTGTCTGCTGAGCCATCGCATTGGGATGGCTTTGTTTTACTTGTCTTGTGGTATTGTCTGGAATTGAACCCAGAGCTTTGTTTCTGCTTGCCCTGTCTAACCTAGCACCTCTTAAGTGCCACCGCCCAGCTTTATACCCAGGATGAGGGAACATTGAGTGGGGCCTCCCTAACTGCACAATGCAGTCCCAGCAGGCCTTGCTGGTCCTGTGCCAGCATGTGTAGTCCTGGACACTGTCCTTCCCTCGGGACTTCCCCCGCATCTTTCTGTCTTCTGCATCTGAAGATTGCACATGAGCCCTCCTGAGGCTGGGCCCAGTGGGGCAGTTTCCCCAGACAGTGCTGGAGCAGTCTGTGAGGGAAGAGCCCGGCTGGACCGGCCTGTCCCAGACTGTCTTCCCTCTGAGCTACTTCCCTGGCTCATCCTTTGGGGTCTTGGCAACTTTCTGGGAAGTACTAAGTGGTGCTCAGAGGGCTGGCCTACATTTGTTGACCCAGAACCTGTGCACATTTGGCAAGTGCCAGGAAACTAAATCCAGGCGAAGGAGAGTGTGCAGATTCCACTGGAGAGGCCAGGCTGCTCTGAGGCTCTGTGCCACTGTTTCCAGTCTCCTAGCTCTGCTTGTGCTCCTGTGGAGGCCAAGAGTTCAGCTCTCCGTGCTGGCTCCTCTTCCTTCCTCTCTGAGCTCTGTCGTCAGCGCACACAGCAAGTGCTTTTCCACACTAAACCATCTTGCTGGCCCAAAGCATACTTTTTGGTGGGGTGGGTTGGGGTGGTGGAGGGGAATGAGGGGTGTTTTGTTTGAAGCAGTTGCATGGCACTTATGCTGGCCTTAAATTTGTTCTGTAGCCAAGGGCGACCTTGATCTTTTGGCCTTTGCTTTCCAAGATTTCCAGAATGTACCGGCCATCATGCCTGGTTCATAGTACTGTCCTTAATTGGGAAATTCAGTTATGTCTCTGTCATAGATGTCATAGATGACAAAGGTCACTTTAATTGGGATGGGAAACAGCATAGAGTAAGGTTTTCCTGCTGGAGTCAGCAACTTGGATTTAGAGAAGCATTTAAGACCTACAAAAAAGGGTAGTGAGCCGGGCGGTGGTGACACACGCCTGTAATCCCAGCACTCTGGGAGGCAGAGGCAGGCGGATTTCTTAATTCGAGGTCAGCCTGGTCTACAGAGTGAGTTCCAGGACAGCCAGGGCTATACAGAGAAACCCTGTCTCGAAAAACCAAATCCAAAAAAAAAAAAAGAAAGAAAGAAAAGAAAAAAGGGAAGTGGTCTGTGGTACTCTTGAGGGCTTGTTGGAGAACAAAGGTCAGCAGACCTTTTTCTTGAGTTAGTTTGTCAGCTATGTAGAACTTTTGGTTTCTGATGCAACAATCGAGCTCAGCTATTACAGTCAAAAGTTGGTTTAGCCATCTAAATGAGTGCCTTTGTTTCAATAAAACTTGATTCATACAAGCAAATGATAGGCCAGTTTTGGTCCTGAGCTTGCCAGCCCCTATTGTAGAAAATGAGGGAGGCTTATACAAGGATCTGGTGGGTGGACACTGGAGAGATGGCAGCTGTAGGTCCGGTGCTGCTGCTTATTGTCGCCGCTTTTCAAGGCACAGAACTGGCACGTCTCTGTGCTTGTGGGACTGTGCTGAGCGAGCTGTTGAGTGTAAGCTCCGAGGCTTGCCTGGGCTGAGCATCTGTGCATGTCACATGGGTAAAAAACTACCCCCTGAGGCAAGAAAGTCTGCCTTCGGGCTGCAGTGATGTTCAGATCAAAGCATTTTAGGAATTTACGAAATAACCTCCGGCCTAGAACTTGCAGCCACACTGGTGCTCAGAAGCACTGGAGCAGCCTGGGCCTCAGCGCCATGCTCAGTCCTCTCCTGCTCTTCCCTCAGGTTATGACTTTGCGGCTGTCCTTGAGTGGTTCGCAGAGCGTGTGGACCGCATCATCCTGCTCTTTGACGCCCACAAGCTGGACATCTCAGATGAGTTCTCAGAAGTCATCAAGGCCCTCAAAAACCACGAGGACAAGATCCGTGTGGTGCTGAACAAAGCTGACCAAATAGAGACGCAGCAGCTGATGCGAGTGTACGGCGCGCTCATGTGGTCTCTGGGGAAGATCATCAACACCCCCGAGGTGGTCCGTGTCTACATTGGCTCCTTCTGGTCACACCCACTGCTCATCCCTGACAACCGGAAGCTCTTCGAGGCAGAGGAGCAGGACCTCTTCAAAGACATCCAGTCTCTCCCGAGAAATGCTGCCCTCCGGAAACTCAATGACCTAATCAAGCGGGCCAGGCTGGCCAAGGTAGGCCCAGCTCTGGGGCTGGCATTTGGGGCCCAGTTTACCAAACAAGCATCACTTTACCTGTGTGTCCTGTACCGCTGTGCAGCCTGTGACACACTAAGGTCCTTTACCTGGGTCATATGAGCCTGTTCTTTCTGAGGCTTATGCCCTACCCTAGATCAGAGAATGCAGAGAACATGCGCACGCCTTAGAAACCCCAAACAAGAAATCACTAGAGAAGGAAGGAGGCCACAGCAAGTGGGATGTGCTGGCCTGCTTGGCTTCAGCAAAGCCCTGGGGTATGCTGCAGACTAGTGCTCTCAGCTTGGCCCCCATTCATGCGTTCATGGAAGAACAGTGCACATACAAAGTAGAAGCATTGGATATTTGGTGTTGCTCAGCAGGCACAGGGGTCTGCCTGAGGAGAGATCTAGGGAGCCCTCCTGGTGGGAGGGGATTTGGGAGGCCTCCGTGGGACCTGCTGTGTAAGCTGGGATGGGAAGTAGCTAGAGAAAAGATGGTGCCAGTCTGTGGCCCAGAAAGTGCTGGATGCTACAGTCCAGATCCCTGGAGGCTGCCGTCTGCACAGGCCACATAAACACTTGTTTCCACTGGTGGAGTGCAGGCTGTGCCCAGGCTCAACACCAGCTTCTGAGGCGCTTGCCACCCGGGAGCCTCAGTGGCAGCCAAGCCAGGGTGAGAGCTCAGAGTGTCCAGAGCTGGGAGATGGAGCTTAGTGCCACCAGCGGGCTAGCATGGGAGGCTGCAGGGGCGCCCCAGATGACCCGGGGGACCGTCCAGTAATGGCTCAGGTGAACCCTTTGAACATGAAGGCCTGGCGTGCAGTGGATGCTAGGGGAGTGAACCAGTCCAGACAGTTAGGGTTTCACCGACCCTTCGGGTTCTGGGACATAGTTCAGTTTCTTCAAAAAATGGACGGACTCTAAGCAGATGTCACAATGAACCCAACATTAGGCTACTCTGGAGGCTGAGGCAAGAGGATCCCTTGAACAGTTTGAGACTAGCCTGAACAATATAGCGAGACACTGTCTCAAAACACAAAAGTAGGTTCTGGCCTGGCCCCTCTCTTGAAAGGGGTTGGCTTTCAGCTCAGAAGACCTGTCCTGTGAGCTACCCTGTCTCCAGGATAACATCACAAAATGTGGGGTGCTTACAACTGACTGGGTCACATAGAGGGGAGAGATAGGCACCAAGTGCCTATAGCCGTTGACAATCCTCTCAGGACCAGAGAAGGCGCTTCCTTTCCAGCCATCCCTGCCCCCTGCTGTTTGTAAACTAGATCCCAGGCCCCCACCTCTGCTCAAAGCCAGTCATGGAATATTTGGGGGTGCCTTGGTCAGGGAACCAAGGCTGATGCTTTGTCCTTTACTAGTGCCAAGTGTCAGCCATTGTCACTTTCAAGTACCCTGGCTGGCCAGATGGCAACTTATGGCATGTCCCATCATCTTTACAGGATCCGGGCTGGGGATTTTTCAGTATCTCCAAATGTCTAGACATGTCTGGCCACCTCCTGAGCTGAGCATGGAACTCATGAGAATACCCACGAGCCTGGCCCAGGGTCCTAGGGAACTGTCAGCTAGCACTCAACTCTCCAGGCTGCAGGCCTCACGCCTGCAATCCCCGTGGTCTCCAGTCTGCTTGCCTCTCCTGGAGGGAAAGTGACTCCTTGGCTTGTGCAGGCAGAGGTGTGACTGGGTTTGTATGACCTGCCTACCATAGCTTTCTTGGAAGAACCTGGATGCCAACCCCGGGATTGAGAAGGGCTGCCCTGGGCTGAGCAGGGCGCAGTGGATGTGCTGAGGGGAGCTAGGGAAAGCTTGAGTCGTACTGGCCTGTTTTGATGGCACATGGCATATTACTCAAGTGGGATTCTGCTTGGGACACACACACACTCACACTCACACTCATCCGTGTACTGTACAGATCTGTGTGGCAGAGGCTCATTCACAGCGTTCTATGGCTCTGTGTGTTCTGCTTATATTATTGGGACGGGGCAGCTTGGTAAGAACAAAGGCAGAGAAGCAGAACTGAGCTACAGTCCACAGTCTGCAGTCCCCATGGCAAGCCTCTGCCTCCAAGCCTTCCTCTGGCCACAGTGGATGTGGAGACATGAGAGGGAGTGCCTCTTATGACAGACTACGGAGTTTGTTGTCTCTAGAATGTCACCACGACTACTTGTACAAGAATGGGTTGGAGAGCCGGGCGGTGGTGGCACACGCCTGTAATCCCAGCACTTGGGAGGCAGAAGCAGAGGCAGGCGATGTCTGAGTTCGAGGCCAGCCTGGTCTACAGAATGAGTTCCAGGACAGCCAGGACTACACAGAGAAACCCTGTCGGAAAAACCAAAACTCAGTAGTTAGCAGCATTCAGGTTCAAGTCCCGGCCCCCACAACTATCTGTAACTTTAACTCCAGGGGATCCAGAGCACAGGGGGATCCAGAGCACAGGCATACATGCAGTTGAAACAGCAGTGCACAGGAGGGGGGGGAGGGAGGGGGGAGGGAGGGAGGGGGGAGAGAGAGAGAGAGAGAGAGAGAGAGAAGAGAAGAGAAGAGAAGAGAAGAGAAGAGAAGAAAGAAAGAAAGAAAGAAAGAGACAGACAGACATGCAGAGGCAGGTGGATCTCTGAGTTCGAGGCCAGCGTGGTCTACAGAGTAAGTTCCAGGACAGCCAGGGCTACACAGAGAAACCCTGTCTTGAAAGACAAAAACAAGAAAGAGTATCCATCATCTGTCCTGAGTTTATTTTTATTTTATGTATACGAGTATTTTGCCTGTGTGTACGTAAGTGTGCCTTGTGTGCGAGTGCTGCCTGGAGGTCAGCAGAGGACAACAGGTCCCCAGGAACTGTTTCTTTTTTTTTCTTTTTTTCCTCCATCCGCATGGCCGTGAGCTGTCACACCCTCGACATCGCGGCGTGTTACTCCTAGGCCACTGGGCTTCTGTAATGGTGGTGTTTTTTTTGTTTTGTTTTGTTTTGTTTTGTTTTGTTTTGTTTTGTTTTGTTTTGTTTTTTCGAGACAGGGTTTCTCTGTGTAGCCCTGGCTGTCCTGGAACTCACTCTGAAGACCAGGCTGGCCTCGAACTAAGAAATCCGCCTGCCTCTGCCTCCCAAGTGCTGGGATCACAGGCGTGCGCCGCCGCCGCCCCGCCCGGCTGCTGTGATGGCGGTGTGACTTGAGCTTCTCTTAGCCCTTTCGCTTCCCTCTGCCCAAGCACTGAACTCGAGGCACTAGGGCCTAGGAGACCCTGAGGGCAGCGTGCCAAGCGACCCTGATGCCCACTGCTTCCTCCCTCAGGTCCATGCCTACATCATCAGCTCCCTCAAAAAGGAGATGCCCAATGTCTTCGGGAAAGAGAGCAAGAAGAAAGAGCTGGTGAACAACCTGGGCGAGATCTACCAGAAGATCGAGCGAGAGCACCAGATCTCCTCCGGCGACTTCCCAAGCCTTCGTAAGATGCAGGTATGGTCACCAGGCCAGCCTGCCTGGTGCTGGGTGCTGGTTCTGGGGGGAATCCCAGCTCTACAGGGCAGGGCCTCTACAAAAGGAAGCAGCTGGGTTAGTCACCAGTTCCCTATCCGAGTCAGAGTTGACCTAGGTCGAGACACTGACACGAGAAAGGGGAATGTGGTGACTCAGCTTTGGGGTGGGGCATGGCTGTCGGTGAATCTTCATAGCAGCCCAGCAAGAATGGTGCTGCTGTGACCTCATGCAGAGTGAGGAGCTCAGGCCTGTAGCACTAGCTCAGAGGCCTGAACTGGTAAGTGGAGGCCCCACTCCCCCCACTCGGATAGTCTAGCTCAGTCTGGAGTCTGGGAGACTGTCCCATCTAGGCCTCTCCTTCCTTCTACGCTCAGGAACTCCTGCAGACCCAGGACTTCAGCAAGTTCCAGGCCTTGAAGCCCAAGCTGCTGGATACGGTGGATGATATGCTGGCCAACGATATAGCTCGGCTGATGGTGATGGTACGCCAGGAGGAGTCTCTGATGCCCTCCCAGGCCGTGAAGGGTGGTGCTTTTGATGGCACAATGAATGGGCCCTTTGGGCATGGCTACGGCGAGGGGGCTGGCGAGGGCATTGATGATGTTGAGTGGGTAGTTGGCAAGGACAAGCCCACCTATGATGAGATCTTCTACACGCTGTCTCCTGTCAATGGCAAGATCACGGGTGCGAATGCCAAGAAGGAGATGGTGAAGTCCAAGCTGCCCAACACAGTGCTGGGCAAGATCTGGAAGCTGGCAGATGTGGACAAGGATGGCCTGCTGGATGACGAGGAATTTGCGCTGGCCAACCACCTCATCAAGGTCAAGCTGGAGGGCCACGAGCTGCCCGCCGACCTTCCCCCACACCTCATCCCACCCTCCAAACGGAGGCATGAGTGACGTCCATGCCCGAGGTGCCCCACAACCCCCAGGGCTGCTGGCACTTTCTACCCACCAGCTCCTTGTCTGCCCAGGTGGGCTGGGGCCTGTGGGGCAGAGATTGGGGGAGGGAAAGGGTCACCATCTTTCAAGGTCCATAAAGACTGAGCGGTGCTTCCTCAGCTCCTGAGTAGGAAAACCACCATCTTTCTTTAAAGCTGTCCGGGGTTCAGCGGGAGGCATGGGTGATGCTTGAATGTGAACAGTGGGATTTTGTGCACAAGAACCATGATATTTTTAATATATAACATTAGAGGCAGCCTTCTTTCTTGCCTCTTCTGTCTGACAGCCCCACACTCAGCCTCTCCCCTATCCAAGCCAGACAGCGACAGTGACTCAGAGCCACCTCTCCAACCCACCCTGGCACCCCATGCCTGATGCCCAGGGCTGTGTAAGCAGGAAGCCCAGCTCCTTCGCTTGTTTTCAGACTGGGGCTTCCTCATGGGGCAGCGGGGTGTGTCCTGCTAGCTGTGTTCTGTGCTTGGGTGAGCTGCTCCGATCCTCCGCTGTGGTGTGGGGTGCACGCCTTCCCTTCGCCCACATCCCCTGACACCCCAGCCAGCACAGCAGCCACCGGGAGAAGACCCAACCACTGTTTATGTTGTGGAGGCTGAAGGAGTGGGGAGACGGTGTCTTCTAGGAAAATGTATAAGCTAGTGTTCTGTAAAGTGACACTTTATACTTGACCAAGATTTGAGTAACTTTTACATCACTTGTTCAGAGCTGTGATTTCTGTCTCCTCTTTCCTGTCCTCCAGCCTTGGAGCATTCCATCCCAGAGCCAGCAGAGAGCGGCCATCCTTGGGCTTGACTTTGCTTTCTGGCTGAGGGGAGGCCATCCCAGCTTCTGCTCAGAGGGGTCTGAAATGGACGCCCTTGAGGCCAGCCTTTATGGCAGCTTCCTGGAGCCCATCTCTGCCTCTCGGCGAGGCAGTAGGCCCTGTGACCCGGGGGTTGTCTGGGGCTGGTAGGAGGAAGCCTGTGGCTCTGGCCTGGGTGTAGTGTCCATGCAGCAGGGCAGGGGAAAACCCAGCCCCTTCCCTCACCCTGTCGTTTCCTTCCTCTCCTCCTCTGCTGAGCCAAGGAGGTCTGGGTGTCCTGAGAGCCCGGACTGAGCAATAAGAAGCCTGAGCTAGCAAACGGCCTCTTGAGTCACCCTCTGTAGCTGGGGGGTCCAGCCGCACCCTATGGCCAGTGGTGGGCTGCAGGGTGGGCTTTAGTGAGGTGGGTAGGGCAGTGCAGCCTGCTCATCTGGCACCGCAGGTGGGCTTCAGGGAGCTGCCTGCCATCCCCCGGCCCTGCTGGGCCCTGCTGAGGGTGAGCTCCAGCCTGGCCCGGTACCTCCCTGCCTCGGCCCTCCCCTGCTTGACTGAGGGTGAGAGAGATGTCTTCCTCACAGGTTCACTGTTTAAGGCCCAGCGAGCTCTGTCCTTGCCTGTAGGGAGAGCAGCTGAGTGAAGACTGTTTCTTGCATTAAAGAAAGTTTAATTGTGCCAAAGCTTCGCATGTTCCCTTGTCTTTTCCTGGCCAAGGAGGCGCCCCTGGAGCCTTGCAAGGGGCTCCCCAAGTTGTCCATGACCAGCCATCTCCTGTGCATTGTTGGCAAGACTATCTGGAAACTGAGCTCGGTGGTCACGCCCATCGTCTCAGCACTTGGGCTGTGGAGGGAGGACCCACTGCATGACAGCCTGTCTCCAAAAAATCCAAACACCGGGAGAGATTGATAACAGGATAATGCTGGGGCAGCTTCCACCATCTGCACATTATCACCTCCCTCAGGACTGCCACAGCCACAGACAGGATGGGCTCCCATCCCTAGTGTGCTCAGACTGGCCTGTGGGATCCTGTCCACAAAGGGTCCAGGGCTCCTCGCTGCCCCAGGGCAGGTTTGGAGCCTGCAAAGCCAGCTCTGAAGATGGCAGAAGCAGACAGAATCCACAGTTCTGGGTGGGGTTGGTTAGAGCCAGCTGATGTCTCAGATAGGGGACCTGTTTATGACAAGAGGAAAGGATGACAAATTGGGAGTGACATGCCCGCCCGGAAGGGTGCAGATGGGAAGTAAGACCGGGAGAGACCGCTCCAGGCAAGGTTGGACAGAAGCCCAGATAAACAGGTGTTTATCTTCCATCCAGAGCTGCCTCGGGGTCTCGCTGCTATGGCTAAGGCGGCCTCATAGTCCAGGCACCATAGACTTGACACCCAGTGTCCCATTCCTAAGGAGATTCTCATGGAAACTCTTGAAAGCAAAGATGATTTCTGAATTGCCGAACCCATTTCACCCTCAACTACCACTCAGGTTTAAAATGCCCCTGGAATGAGTCAAAGCTGTCACTGACCTGGGGTTTTAGATGCTTAGGACTTCCTATCAGCTTGCAGCGATCCCACAGAGATGCCCTGTGCTTACTCAAGTTGTAGCACCAAAGAAAATGGGCCCAGGGAGCTCCCTGGAATGCTGGGCCTCACCTTCGCCCCACCCTCCACCTGCGGGACTCATGGTATACCATATGCTCAGCCCCCATCTCTGAGATGATCCTCAAGAGGATGCCCAGATGGTGCCCATTCAATAAAGTTTCAGAGCAAGTGAAGGCGGCCCCTAACTGCTGTCCCTGGACTCTTTGGGTTTCATGGTGGGAACTGAGGGAGAGATGTCCACTCAGAGGGCTGGCTCTTGCCCCTCTGTTCTGTTCTTGTGCTCTAGAAGCCAAGATCTATCAGGAAGCAAATACTTACCACCCTGCTCCCAACACCTGGGATAAGAAGCCTTCAGGCCAGCCTGCTCTCCTAGCTCACAGCACCACACAAACCCAAGACCCAGGAGGCACAGAAGGCCATCTACAGGCTGCACCTGCCAGCTATTTAGTATGCCGAGATTTCTTGCAGGATCATTCTTAACCTGGCCATTGAACTTGCCTGAGGGCAGTGGGCTAAGAAGACAATGGGGGAAGGAGCCAGTGAGAGGGTTCGGTAGTTTAGAGCACTGGCTGCCCTTCCAGAGGATCTGGTTTGGATTCCCAACACTCCCATGGCAGCTCACAACCATCTATATAACTCCAGTCCCAGGGGATCCAAGACTTTCAAGACTATTCAGATGTGACACACAGACAAATGCAGGCAGAACACCCGTACACCTCATACACCCATACACCTCAATAATAAAGAGATGGACGCCGGGCAGTGGTGGCGCACGCCTTTAATCCCAGCACTTGGGAGGCAGAGGCAGGCAGATTTCTGAGTTCGAGGCCAGCCTGGTCTACAAAGTGAGTTCCAGGACAGCCAGGGCTACACAGAGAAACCCTGTCTCAAAAAAACAAAAATAAAGAGGATGGCCATTCCTGTCCTCTGCTTTCAAAAATCAAAGCTGCAAAGCTTGAGCTAGGGTGATGGCCAGTAAGAAGACCTAAGGTCAGTACCCAGAACCTCATAACACAGCTTGTATATATAGGACTCACAAAGACTATGGGTTTGATCTCTCACAGCGCTGCAAACAAATGAATTTGTTGTCATCTGTCAGCAGTTAGCAGTCTTGACCAAACAGCCCTAGGTTTAAATTCCAACTCGGTCATTTGCTGGAGTCAAGCCTACCTTTTTCCTTTTAAGCCTGTTCTTTGGGCTCTGAAGAGACCTGTGCTCAATGGCTTCCTTCCCTAGGCGCCTTGGTTACGGCTAGTCAAGGGGGTGAGGTATGTGGGGAGCATGGTACCCCACCCAACACCCAGAACAAAACAGAAGGACCCACCCTTCCCTGAAGTAGCTCCAACAGGGTGGCGCCTTCCAGCTGCAGGGGTGCAGGGGAAGGGGCTCGGGCCTGGCTTCCTGCGCACCCGGAGAGACTCGTAATTGCAAACCCACATGGGCTGCTGCTGAAGAGGACCGAGCGTGGGAGCTGTGGTGAGCTGGAGCAGCCAGGAGAGGAGGAAACCCAGGATGATGAGACCACCACATGGCCGCCTGTTTGCAGTGTTGGACATTTCACAGGAAACACCCATAGTGTGGCAGGCAGGAAAGTGGTGTGGGAGCCAGCACAGGTTTAAAGGTGAGGGGTCTCCCCTGGCCCAATAGAAACCTTTAAACAAGCCCAGAGCAGCAGAGGCAGGGATATCGGGCTTTCTGCCTCAGATGGCCCCCATGTTATTCCTAGACAGAAATGTTAGACACCAATAGGAGACCCAGGAGGAACTCATGTACCTCCAATCAGGTACCTCTCTCCATTGTCCATAGAAGATGTTCAGAGAGAGGGTAAGGACTCTTGCCCAAGGTATTATACCTAGGCCAAAGTAAGCGGACCCATGGGACCTCACAACCAGCCTCCTGTCCCCAGCTCTCTGGAGTCGAGAAAGACAGACAGTCGTTCTTGGGATGCAGAGTCAGAGCTTTTGCACTTCTGAAACTCGGGCCGGGAGACTCTGCCACCCCGAGGGGCTGAGCAGTTTATTAGATGGGGAACTGCAAACCTGCCCCCAGGAAGCCTGAAATGTGGCCACAACAATTACAGCACATTTCTCCTGGCCCATCTTGTATCTGGGTTCCCTTCAGACTCAAAGGGTGTCAGAAACAAGGTCCAAGTCCCTTCTCTTCAGGGTCTGTCACTTGTGGGAACTTTGTCTATTTCTCCTGGGCCTGAGCTCTGAAGTGACAAGTTCCTTCTCTATCCAAGCCTTTACAGGAGCGTTTACCAAGCCCGTCCAGGGAGGGCCTGGCCTTGTTCCTTTATGTCCCACAGCCCATGGTACCCTCTTGCTGCTGGCAATGGAGAACAGGCACTCAAGGTGTGGACTACAAGAAGAACCAAGGGCTGTTTGTCACTGCCTCCTGGTCTCCCTGTGTCAATCTGTGAAGGAGGTGGATAATAATATACCTGTCTGGTAGAGATCAGAGATCTGTGTCCACTTTGAAATGACAAGGAGCTCCTTAAGAGGGTAAGGGATTATCTGTTGCCAGAGCCTCTCCCTGAGGGCTGGTGCCAACACCACCAGAGACTCTTGGGAGACGAGGGAGGCTGCGGTGGAGCAGGTCCCTCCTGCAGACCTGGTTGAGCCTCCAGGAGGCAATGGCCTCACAGTAAGCCTTTGGAAGACGGTGCTGTGAGAGGAGACCAAGGACAGCGGCCTGACTGCTCAGACTGGCTGGGGCTGAGGCTCTGCGGCTGACAGATTCACTCATCCCCTGAACTACAACACAACAGAGTATAGTGCTCTGCTGTGGGCAAGGCCAGGCCTCTGGCCCGGGAGCCTAGCTCAGAGATCAGTACAGAACCAGTAGGGCAAAGGTCCTGGGGCTTCTCCGAGTGTTTAGGGTAGAAGCCTGGTCACTGGTCACGTGTTGAAGCCAGAACGGGGTCCACTAGAGAGTGAGCCCTTGAGGACTTTTTGACACGTGACAGGGAGCACTTGTACAGACAAGGACGCAGCGGCTTGTAAAGCCAGTGAGACAGCTAACGCAGGGTGCAGAGCGTGCAGCTCAGCAGGTTGAGGGCTCCCCTGCCCTTGCATGGAGAAAGCCGTGCATGGGAGGAGGTGGAGGCATTGGGGTGAGAAGGTCACCTTCTACCTTCGCTGTCTAGACTGTAGAGAATTAAGTCCAGCCCAGGATACCCATGTTTCAAAATAAACAAACAAAAGAACTAATAAAGGACTGTGTGCCTGAGAGACCTGGCGTGCCCAGTTATTTATTTACTTATTGAGACAAGGTCTTTATATTTAGCCCGGGCTATCCTAAAACTCACTATGTACACCAGGTTGGCCTTGAACTCAGAGATCTTTCTGTCTCTCCCTTCAGAGTACTGAGCTGATCCAGTCGATCTGTTCAATTCAAATATGAGTCCTGGCTTTGGCTTTGGACTCAGTTTCTCTTCCACTCTGGTGTAGAGTTGAAGCCTGCTTGGGACTGGGATTTTCTCAGAATTAAGCTTTCAGAGAGGGTAAGGGTCCTGGGGAAAGTTGATGCAGAGAACTTGCCAAGCCCAGAGGCCTGGGCAGCTGGCCCTTGACTGACCGCGTGGCTGGAGACTCAGCAGTCCAGGACAGGCCCAGCCTCGAGTTCTCCATGGCGACTTGCAAATACTAGACGCCCATTCCTCCCCTAGTCTCTGGCGCCTCCTTGTGGTTTCTTACCTTCTGTGGGCTCCATCGCTGCCCTGGGCGGGGGTGGGGGTGGGTGGGGGTGGGGTGGGGTGTCAGAATCCCTCAGGTGAGAGCCAGCAGGCTCTGCCAATCCACCCTGGAATCTAAGAGCCTAGGAAGCTGCAGCAGTGCATGTGGGAGGTCAGAGGTCAGGGTCGTTCTCGACTACACAGTGTGCTTCAGATAAGCCTGGTTTATACGAGCTGATAAAACAACAACAACAACAAAATCCATAAGACCAAACTCCAGTCTGCCCTCCCCGATCCTCCCTTGAATTTGAGTCCTGAGTCTCCTTCCCAGCCTGAGAGATCTGGGAAAGAAATGCATGCCTGGCCTGGTCTACAGAGTAAGTTCCAGGACAGCCAGGGCTACACAGAGAAACCTTGTCTCGAACCCCCCCCCCCAAAAAAAAAAAAAAAGAAAAAAGAAAAGAAATGCATGCCTGTGTTTTCCCCATTTCAAATTTGTGGACGAATAGAGAAGGAGCTTCTGTAAAGGTCAAATGAAGGACCTGCAGGGCTTTGTTTGCTCCTTTGTTTGGGGTTTTTTGTTTGTTTTGTTTTGGTTTTGGTTTTTCGAGACAGGATTTCTCTGCATAGCCCTGGCTGTCCTGGAACTCACTCTGTAGACCAGGCTGGCCTTGAACTCAGAAATCTGCCTGCCTCTGCCTCCCAAGTGCTGGGATTACAGGTGTGCACTCCCACATCACTACCTGTCTTAGTTTTTTGTTTGTTTGTTGTTTTTTAAATATTTATTTATTGCTTTTATTTGTAAGTACACTGTAGCTGTCTTCAGACATTCCAGAAGAGGGCATCAGATCTCATTATAGATGGTTGTGAGCCACCGTGTGGTTGCTTGGGTTTGAATTCAGGACCTTCAGAAGAGCACCCCTGAGCCATCTCTCCAGCCCCTTAGTCGGGGTTTCTATTCCTGCACAAACATCATGACCAAGAAGCAAGTTGGGGAGGAAAAGGTTTATTCAGCTTACGCCTCCACATTGCTGTTCATCACCAAAGGAAGTCAGGACTGGAACTCCAGCAGGTCAGGAAGCAGGAGCTGATGCAGAGGCCATGGAGGGATGTTGTTTACTGGTTTGCTTCCCCTGCCTAACTCAGCTTGTTCTCTTATAGAACCCAAGACTACCAGCCCAGGATGGTACCACACATGATGGGCTCTCCCCACTTCATCACCAACTGAGAGAATGCCCCACAGCTGGATCTCATGGAGGCACTTCCTCAACTGAAGCTCCTTTCTCTGTGATAATTCCAGCCTGTGTCAAGTTGACACACAAAACCAGCCAGTATACCACCCAACATACCCTCTCAGTGTTTCTAAACCCCGTTTGGTGGGATTTGGATGTCCCACTCATTTTGCCCCTGCAAACATTCAGAATGGTTCCTCCCTCAATACTGATAACTTGATCCTGTCATGTCTCCAGCTTCCAGTCTGGAAGGAGAGGCAAGCCCTCTAAATAGGTTGTTTAAGAGACACCATAACACCTTTTAGGTATCTGGTCTGTCACGGTTAAGACCAGCACAGATGGCCACAGATGGCCAGAAATCAAAACCCTCGCTGGGCACAGCTAGCACCTGCTCCTTCTTTGCCTCCATCAGCTCATCTCAAACTTCTTGTGTCCTCCACGTTCCAGTTCTTAAAAATCAAAACCACGTAAGTCCTCAGGAAAATCTAGTTTCAGAGACCTCTACCCTCAGCTTTCCAAAGCCTCAGTGTATTCATGCTAAATGAGTGTGCCCATCCTGCCTCAACTACATGTCTCTGGGTTAGTTTTAAGGATTTAAAGGAGATCAGAAACTTTTGGGGTAGGTGGGTGTGTTGCCTTAGCACCGCTTGCAAACCGGGGCGAGAACGGACTACAACTCCCATCCGACTTCAGGGCCTTAACCGTCCCTAGCCCCTCTGGCCTGGCTAAGAGACAGGCCGCTGGCCGGGTCACGCGGGAAGTTGCGGTAGGCTCCATCTAGGTTAGTGTCTCATGAGGGTCTAGGTGGCGCTAGTACTGCGGTGGCACAGTGATCAGAGGGGCCTTTTGCGACCCCAAAGGACCCCTTCCAACCCCGCCCAGGAGTTACTTTTCGTGGCCCGCCCTCCCACTTCCTGGACGAGGGTCGGCCCCGCCCCCGCGCGCCTCCGCCTTCCCACCTTCACCTTCAGCCGCGGCTCCCATTGGTCGGCGCGCACCTGCCCGTCCGTCGGGGGCGGGCTTGGAGGGCGTGGCGGACGGCCAGGTGAAGGAGCGCGGGTGGCGACCGAGGAAGGTGACAGCGGGGAGGGCGGGAGGGAGGGGGGAAGCCGCTCAGAACGAGCCACGGAACCACAGTCGGACCGCCGGACGGACGGACGGGGCATGCGGGCGGCCTGGCTCTAGCCCGGGTTACGGGGCTCCAGCCGCAGCCATGGAGCAGCGGCTGCGTGCGCTGGAGCAGCTGGTACGGGGCGAGGCTGGTGGCAGCCCAGGGCTCGACGGCCTCCTGGATCTGCTGCTGGGGGTGCACCACGAGCTCAGCAGCGCCCCCCTGCGCCGGGAGCGTAACGTGGCGCAGTTTCTGAGCTGGGGTGAGTGGTCAGGGCGACACCGGGGAAGGGAGGCTGGAGGGACAACACCTGGAGCTGGCATATTCCAGAAACTTTCTCCTGAAGTCGCACTATTTGCGATGTATCTAACGCTTGCCATCGGACTCCACAGCCCGCTCCCTCACCTGCACCTTACCTCAACCTCCGAGACAGGTACATAATGTACACTTCGCAATACTCTCATTTCATTCCCTGCTACAGACCCCAGACATGCTACACATCTTTCACAACGGTCACCCAGAACATACATTCAGGTGGACACCCGTTTTGTGTCACATGAGCATACAGACTTTCTTAATCTCTTTCGTTCTTCAAGAGATGGGCACTTTGTTCTGGGACCCCTGTCACCTGTCACACACGCACAAATCCTCATCGCCCGCCTTGCAGACAAGTCTCCTTACTTCAGTCCCTAGTTGGGACTGAGAACTAATCTCAGCCTCTTTGGGGGGTGGGGGGGGGGTCTCATTAGAGGGTTGTTTTTTGTTTTTTTGTTTTAATCCTTGGGAATGGCTGATGTAGGGTGACCTAAAACCCAACATGGGCACTGATGCCAGCACGAGGGTTCCCTGGACACACTTGGCCAGGCTTGGTAGGGAGGGCATAGGAGTTGGGCCTAGAGAGTGGGGTGTTTGCCCAGTAGGCGATCAGAGTTCCTGGCACTCCTGAGCTATGGGTAAGCACAAGGCTGGGCCTAGTACGGTTGGGGGTCTACCATCCAGTCCTGCCATTTCCTTCTGGGGTGAGAGCAGTTAGAGGGCCCTGCCCCTGTTGCCTGCCTGACTCTTACATGTTATACATGTGTATGATTTGTCATCACTCCCACATGACACCCATACGTGTGTGTGTGTGTGTGTGTGTGTGTGTTTACACATATGTGTGTTTCTCCCTGCCTGCCTCTGGCACCTCTGCTTAGGACCCCAACATAGGGGACGTCTGTTGACATCTCCCGAGGTAACTCCAAGGCCGGGCGTGACTCACGCTCTCCTGCCCCAACTTGTCCCTGCTCCTGCCCAGAGCCCCCACCCCTTCTGGCCAGACAAAGGTACTAGGCAGCCTGTCCAGGAGGTTGGATCTGGCACCAACTTTGGCCCATGTGGCTGGTGGTCACCTCTGACAGCTCTGTGGGCTGGTAGCCGCTCCTCCTCCCTAGTTCCGTGCATAAACCTGGGAAGAGACAATTAATTTCTGTAGCGAGGTTTCCACACCTCCCCCGCTGTGGGGGTTCTGCCTGATAAACCTGTGGGGCAGCTCTCTGTCCCACCCACAGGCCCGCCCAGCTGCCAGGGAGTTTACCTTCTGGCGGGGGAAACTGAGGCAAGGTGCCAGATCATAGATGTCCCCCAATTCTCACTGGTCACTCCTGTCTTCATCAGTTTCCAAGACTCAGTGCCCTTCCCCCTGGCCTAAGGCCACTCCAGTTCTGAGGAGGGCCTGGGAGAGGCTGGCACAGCCCTTGTGGAGGTGTGGGGGGGAATAGACTGATGCAGGAGTAGGTTCCTGCCTGTGTGCCCCATCCAGGGGGGAGGCGGGGCTCCAGGTGGCAGGGCTGTGGAGCCTGGAAGGAGTCCTGTGCACTCACACCTCAGCTGCTGGCACTGGGCGCCAGGTGAGGTTTCTGGCCCTGTTTATGTGTCTTGTGAGGACCTGAGCTGACGGGTATCTGTTCCTGGCCCAGAGGCCCTACTCGGGGAGCACTGCATGTCTTTCTGGAGCACTGTAGAAACTATCCTCCCTGCCCTCAGGGGCTGCCCCAGGCCTTACCTCCGGCCAGACTGCTCTGTGCCTACAAGGTCCCCAGACCCAGGCCCACAGTTCCTGGATGGCAGAGAAGCCTTTCTGGGGACAAAGAATGTCACCTGTCCAGTTTCCCAGATAGGCCCCTGGGCTGGCCTTGAGGGGTCAACGGCTGCGAACTAGGGGTGGGAGTGGTGTCTTTATTGTCTCTAGGGTAACCTGCTGCCAGGATTAGGTCCTTGCTAAAGAAGAGCACAAGGTCCCTCTGTGCCTCAGATAGAGACTACCTGGCGTCTGGAGCACGCGCCCAGGAAGGTTCTGAGGCTAGGTGGTCCACAGGGTCACCTCACCTGCTGTGTCAGGACCAGAGAGGCCCTGCTTCTGATCTGTCCCTTGGCTGGGTTGTCTGGGAAAGGCATCCCTGTCCTGATCTCATGAGAGCTTATAGGGGAAAAAACAAAGCAAACGCTGTCCGCTCTGTCCCCTCAGCCAGCCCCTTTGTGACAAAAGTGAAAGAGCTGCGTCTGCAGAGGGATGACTTTGAGATCTTGAAGGTGATCGGCAGAGGGGCCTTTGGGGAGGTAAGCCAGTCTTGGCACCGGTGGGTGAGGACAGGGGCCTTGCGCTGGGCCTGGTCTAACCCAGGCCTTGCCTCATTCCCTCAGGTTGCTGTGGTGAGGCAGAGGGACAGTGGCCAAATTTTTGCCATGAAGATGCTGCATAAGTGGGAGATGCTGAAGAGGGCTGAGGTCAGTCTGGGGTCAGGTGGACCTGCCAGTGGGTAGGGGAAGGGCTGCGGGCTGCCAGAAGACGGGGCGGGGCACAGCTGCCGCTCTCAATAGTCACCTGTCTCCTACCCTTCACAGTAAGCTTTGCTTACGATGAAGGGATTGTCCCATTCTTTTTATGGAAATACTGAGACCCACTACCAGGAAGCCTGGGCTCAGGTTCGTCCAAGACTAGCCCAGCCTGGGGTTGAGCAGAGCTGTTCCTTTGATCAGAGCCTCTGGGCTTTTGAGTCCTCCATTCCCTGCGCTGGTAAAGGGGGAGTTCCGGGAGCTGATCCCACTGTACCCCTACTCTCCAACCCTGCTTCAGACGGCTTGTTTCCGGGAGGAGCGAGATGTTCTGGTGAAGGGAGACAGCCGCTGGGTGACTGCTCTGCACTACGCCTTCCAAGATGAGGAGTACCTGGTGAGGCTCTTCGGGTGGTGGGGAGCCTTGTCAGGGAGAGCAGGAAGGGCCGCTCGCCTACCACCCCCTAGCCTTCCCCCTCCCTCCTCAGCTTTGCTTAAGAGCTGCCCGCCTCCTGGGCATGGTGGGACACACCTTTTAGTCCCAGCACTTGGGAAGAAGAGACAGTCAGATCTCTGTGAGCTTAAGGATAGCCTGTTCTACATAGTGAGTTCCAGGACAGCCAGAGCTACATTGTAAGACCCTCTCTTTCAACAACAACAACAACAACAAAAAGGAGCTAGCCACTCTGAATCCTCAGGGACCACTCAGCCCTGCCTTCTCAGAGCCCCCCAAGAACCAATGTGAGGTCACCAGGTGTCCTCATTCCGAGTCTGACTCTTGGCTCTACACTGCCCTCCAGTACCTGGTGATGGACTACTACGCCGGCGGGGACCTCCTCACACTGCTGAGCCGCTTTGAGGACCGCCTCCCGCCTGAGCTGGCCCAGTTCTATCTGGCTGAGATGGTTCTGGCCATCCACTCACTGCACCAGCTGGGCTATGTCCACAGGTGGGGCCCCAAGCTCTGTCACTTCCTGGCCTTCCTCCCTAAAGCCCTCTGCCAGGGCTTGTCAGTGTGCCTATCTTACAGTTGAGGAAGTCAGAGCTCACAGCAGGTAAGCCCCTGGCTCAAACCCACCCAACTCAGGTGGCAGAGGAGTGGCATGTTACCCATTCAGGGGACATCTGACTCCTGTGTCCCCCACAGTGCACTTTGTAGCCCCTACAATCAACAGTTGTCTTCACTAACTCCTACGTGCGCACACACAAGAACATGTATGAGCATGCACATGCACACACACACAGACACACACACAGACACACACAGAGGAACATGTGTGAACATATATACACAAGTACATGTGTGAGCATTATACACACAGGAATATGTATGAGCATTACACACAGGAACATGTGTGAGCATGTATACACAGGAGCATGTGAGTGTGTATACACAGGAGCATGTGTGAGCATGTACACACAGGAGCATGCGTGAGTGTGTACACACAGGAGCATGTGTGAGCATGTACACACAGGAGCATGTGTGAGCGTGTACACACAGGAGATTGAGCATGCACATAGGACAGGAACACGGATGAGCATGTACTGAGGACAGGAGCATGTACAAGCATGCACACAGGCTCCCGTCTGCACACACACACACACCTATCATGCCCTCCATTCCTCCGCCTTCCCTCAGGGATGTCAAGCCTGACAACATCCTGCTCGACACGAATGGCCACATCCGCCTGGCAGACTTTGGCTCCTGCCTGCGTCTCAACAACAATGGCATGGTAAGGAGCCCACCTAGAGCTGGAGCTGAGGATACAGGCCAAGTGCAGGGACATCGGTCGCAGGTAGGGGGACCTGGAGAGGAGGGTGCTGGCTCCAGGTCTGTGGCCTCATGGCATCACCACCCCTGACAGGTGGACTCATCAGTGGCAGTTGGGACCCCGGACTACATCTCTCCTGAGATCCTACAGGCCATGGAGGAAGGCAAGGGCCACTACGGCCCACAGTGTGACTGGTGGTCACTGGGAGTCTGCGCCTATGAGCTGCTCTTTGGGGAAACACCCTTTTATGCAGAATCCCTGGTAGAAACCTACGGCAAGATCATGAACCACGAGGTCTGACTGTGTGGCCCTGGGACACCTACACTGTGTGATTGCAGGTAACTTCCAGCCTGACCTGCACCCTCTTTGACCCACAGGACCACCTCCAGTTCCCCTCTGACGTACCCGATGTGCCTGCTAGTGCCCAGGACCTGATCCGACAGCTGCTGTGCCGTCAGGAGGAGCGACTGGGTCGCGGTGGGCTGGACGACTTCCGGAAGCACCCTTTCTTTGAAGGGGTCGACTGGGAGAGACTTGCAACCAGCACAGCCCCCTACATCCCTGAGCTGCGCGGGCCGATGGATACCTCCAACTTCGATGTGGATGATGATACCCTCAACCGTCCAGTGAGTGACAGCTGTCTCTGGAAGAGGCTTGGCTTGACCCTCTGAGCTATGGGAACCTACCCTAGATGTTCTCTAGAGCAGTTGAAAGGTCGAGGACTCTGAACCCCTGAGGCTCAGGAGAGTTATGGCTTACCATAAGAGGAAATTCCCTGCAGCCTCTTGGAGACCTTGAACTCAAAGGCTCATGGGAGTTGTGGTCCCTTTTGATGGTGGTTGTGTTATTCCCCAGGAATACCCCCCAGTAAATGCCCAGCTCATGGGCCTCTTCTGGTTCTTGCTTGGTCTGTGGCTCTGATTCTCCTTCCCACTTCAATAGGAGACACTGCCACCGTCCTCCCACGGGGCCTTCTCAGGCCACCACCTGCCATTCGTAGGCTTCACTTACACCTCCGGCCGGTGAGTCTGGTCCTCACACCTGCTGGGAAGCTGGGAACATGTGTGGCTCGTCACAGCCCCATGGGAAGGGACAAAATGACTTCAGCATTTGACAGTCAACACTCCTCAGTTCTCTGACCTCAGGGTCAACACAGTCACGGATGGCTGTGCCCCTGGGACATACCTTGTGACAGACTGTTGAATGCACTAGATTCATAGCAGAGGCTACGGAGAGCCTCTCCTGACCAGCCTCATTGGCCTCTGTAAAGTGGGTGGGAGCATTACTGCCTCAGATTCCTTGGGTGGTCCTGAGACCCAGGTGGAAGGTGTGCCCTGCCAGCACGCTGAGGGCGGTTGGGGGTTGGGTGTGGGGCAGCAGGCTCTTCTAACCTTGTTAACTGGGTTGATTTCTTTCTTTACATTTATTTATTTGCTTATGGGCGTGATATACCACAGTGATCTCGGTAGAGGGCAGAGAGCCACTTCGAGCAGTCGGTCAGTTCTCTCCTCCACCTTGTGGGTCCCAGGGGTAGAATCAGGCGCTCAGGCTTGGCAGCACCCACCCTACCCCGTCCCCCAACCCAGCGGGTCCAGCTCACTGGCCCTGTGAGCCTTTGCACGAGCCTTGTTGTTTTGGGGGGTTTTTTTTGTTTTGTTTTGTTTTTGAGACAGGGTTTCTCTGTGTAGTCCCGGCTGTCCTGGAACTCACTCTGTAGACCAGGCTGGCCTCGAACTCAGAAATCCACCTGCCTCTGCCTCCCAAGTGCTGGGATTACAGGAGTGCGCCGCCACGTCTGGCTGCCTTGTTTTTGATTGGTTGGTTGGTTGAAAAAATTTTTTGTTTTGTTTTGTTTTGTTTTGTTTTCCAAGACAGGGTCTGTCTGTGTAGCCCTGGCTGTCCTGGGACTCACTCTGTAGACCAGGCTGGCCTCGAACTCAGAAATATGCCTGCCTCTGCCTCCCAAGTGCTGGGAGGTTGATTGAATTTTTGAGACAGGGTTTCTCTGTGTAGTCCTGGCTGTCCTAGAACTTTTTATGTAGACCAGGCTGACCTTGAATTTAGAGATCCACCTGCCTCTGCCTCCAGAGTGCTGGGATTAAAGGTGTACACCTCCACTGCTGGGGAAGGCCTTGCTGTTACCTCCATTTTCCTGTTAGAAAACTGAAGTTCAGATTACCCATTGCTGTCCAAGGTCACTTGTATAGCCCCAAAGGCAGGGCGTGGTCAGAGTTTCTTTTCTCTAGAGCCCGGGGCTGGGTCTGGAGCGCTAGTGCCAGGGTGTTTCTGGATGGATGGACAGTCGTCCATGAGGATGGTTTGCTGCCAGCTGTGCTCCTTTGTCCCCCTCAGCCCCGTCGATGAGAAGAGCTCTGAGTTAATGACTGTCCCAGAGTGGAAGCTCCACTGTGCGGAGCAGGTGAATGTGGAGCTCAGCCAGAAGTGTCAAGGTACAGGGGCAGCCGGGCCAGACTGAGACCGCCAGGCCAGGGCGAGGGGTGGATTGCTGAAGGCCTGGCTCCTCACCCAAGGCCTTCTCTTGCCAGAGCCCCTGCATGGCTCATTCCAGCCTCAGGAGCTGGTGCGGCTGCAGAAAGAAGTACAGGTTCTTCAGGAGAAACTGGCAGGTATCGCTTTCCTGTTCCTAGAACAGCTTCGATCCTTCCTGGGTCCCAGCCCTGTCTCCTGCTCTGCGTGTGCTGTGTGGTTGTGGGGAAGTAGACTTTCTCCCTGGCTGTGGAGAAAGTTCTCTGAGATCCTGCACACAGAATGCCTGGCTGAGGTGGAGTTGTTCTCTGTGTGAGTCTCAATGACTGTTTCCGACAGAGGCACTGAGGGACAGCAAGGCCTCCCTCTCACAGACTGATGGCCTCCATGCTAGAAGCCCAGCCCCCAACATCCAGCTACAGCAGGAGAAGGACCGCCTCCAGCAGGTGGGTGCTAGCGGAGGTGAGCGAGTGGCCTAGGGTTCCGTGTCTCTAAGGTCAGCGCTCTGACTTGGCTTTGTCCTCTTACCCTGGTCCTCAGGAGCTGACTGAAGCTCAGGCAGCTTTGCGCGTGCAGGATGCTGAACTGTGCCAAGCCCAGAGCCGGCAGGAAGAATTCCTGCAGAGGCTGTGGGAAGCCCAGGAGAGAGAGGCAGCCGCAGCCAGCCAGATCCAGGCCCTGAACTCTCAGCTGGAGGAAGCCTGGGTTGTCCGGAGAGAGGTTGGTGATGGTAGTGCGAGAGGGCACAGCAAGCAGTTCAAAGGATTGGGAGCTTGTGCTTTAGCACCCCGTGTGGCTGGTTACCTGGACAGGGCCTGCTGGTGAGATGGGTACCTGGGGCTACCTGTGTTTGCTGCTGGATGAGTCTGTGAGTGGTTGTCAGGATGACACAAAGAGGATTAGATGGTCAGGGTTGGTGTTACCTTGTCCCTGTGCCCCATCACAGCTCGAAGGCCAGGTGAGCACCCTGAGTGAGGAGGTGACACGGCTCCAGGGACAGTGTAAACAAGAGTCTTCGCAGGCCAAGGTATGGAAGCTTCTCCCCTTTGGCAGCAGACAGTTCCCACTCTCCCCTTAGAGTCCTAGGCGCAGGCCCCTCTCCCGGGCTGGGGTGACCATGGCTTCTCAACCCCTGCCTTGCCCCTCTCCACATTGTCAAGACCGTCCATGCAGTCCCTGAGACCAACGGCATAGGCTCTCCTGAGGGTCAGTCTCAAGAGGCCCAGCTGAGGAAGGAGGTGGCGGCTCTGAGGGAGCAGCTGGAGTGTGCCTGCAGCCAAGGGTGAGAGCATGGTGGGGCAGCCGGGAGGGGACAGGGCAGCGCCAGGCTGGGGGTCACCTCTGTCCCCTCCGCCTTCTCCCCCCAGGATCAGTATTGGGAAAGAGGAGGTTTTGTGCCGACTGCAGGAGGAAAACCAGCGGCTGAGCCGGGAGCAGGCGCGGGTGAGAAGGGGACAGATGGGGACAGGCTGGGTGCCAGCAGGGTCAGGGACAGGCTGGGTGCCAGCAGGGTCAGGGCAGAGCTCCAGGGTCCCGGCTGCTGACACGCTGTAGCATGTGGGTTTCTACAGGGAGACCAGCAGGGGGTGGGCAACTTGTAGACCTCCAGGGCTGCCGGGGCCACTGGGGACTGAGCCCACCGCCCTCTGTGGCCCCAGCTGGCAGAAGAGCTGCAGCTGGAGCTCCAGAGCAAGCAGCGTTTGGAGGGTGAGCGACGGGAGACCGAGAGCAACTGGGAGGCTCAGATCGCTGACATCCTCAGCTGGTAGGTGTGTGGTACCCGGGTGGGGGCTGGGCTGAGGGCCTGACTGTGACAGAGCATTGCCATTCAGGGTCAACGACGAGAAGGTCTCGAGAGGCTACCTGCAGGCCTTGGCTACCAAGATGGCCGAGGAGCTGGAGTCCTTGAGAAATGTGGGCACCCAAACGCTCCCTACCCGGCCTCTGGTGAGCCCTGTGCACACGGACCGTGGCACGTGTGTGTGTATGTGTAGAGGTCACAAGACAGCTGACAGGAAGCTAGCTCTCTCTGTCTACCATGTGGGGCCCCGGGGATTGAACTCAAGTTGCCAGGTTCGGCAGCATACCTCTGCCTTCTGAGCCATCTTGTCACCCCCCAAAGCTCCAGCTTCATGAGGAGGGGTGAGGAGAGTGGGGTCTTTGAGTTTGCCGGCGGCACAGGAGGCACATGCTTCAGCGGGAAGGAGGAAGGGAGGGCGGACCTGAAGCTGTCAGCCCCAGAGAGCATCTTACAAGGGGATGCTTGGTTTCCCCCAGGATCACCAGTGGAAGGCTCGGAGACTGCAGAAGATGGAGGCCTCAGCCCGGCTAGAGCTCCAGTCAGCACTGGAAGCTGAGATCCGTGCCAAGCAGGGTCTGCAGGAGCGGCTGACGCAGGTGCAGGAGGCTCAGCGGCAGACTGAACGGTGAGGCCATGGGCAGATACTGCAGGAGCGGGGTTCATTCAGAGGCCTGTGGTGAGCCAACGTCCTCTTCCCCCAGCCGCCTGCAGGAGGCCGAGAAGCACAGCCAGGCCCTGCAGCAGGAGGTGGCTGAGCTCCGGGAAGGTCTTCAAGCTCGAGGCCCAGGGGGTGAGTGTCCACTGTGGAGCCCGTCCCCAACTCCAGTCTCATGAATACTAGGACCCCATGACAGAGAAAGCTGCCCCCTCACAGGACCTGGTGTCACTCAGCACTTCTGAGCACTGCTGTGTGCCACACCTGTATCTTACTGAGGTGGGAACTGAGCCCCACCCACCCTGGTCCCTTAGTTCTGGGGCAACCACCTCAGTACCTTCCGCCCTCTGTCCGCAGACGCCAAGCCCTCTGCCTCCCTCATCCCTCTCCTGGCCTTCTGGAGCACAGAGGTAAGATCCAGGCAGACAGACTAGCGGGGGGGTCCTGGTGAGAACCACG
This sequence comes from Apodemus agrarius, assembly GCA_964023405.1. Taxonomy (NCBI): domain Eukaryota; kingdom Metazoa; phylum Chordata; class Mammalia; order Rodentia; family Muridae; genus Apodemus; species Apodemus agrarius. Next base: position 143,605,000 of record OZ030005.1, read on the forward strand.
GTGGCCCTGACTTTCTCCCATCTTCCTTCATCCCCAGAAGGATTCTGCCAAGGACCATGGCAGTTCAGGGGAGGGCCCAAGGTCTGGAGCAGAAGCAGAGCTGAGGCCAGAGGGCCGCCGCAGTCTGCGCATGGGGGTGAGGATCGGTGCAGGTCCTCAGGCGGGGCAGGCCTCTCCGCCCATTCCCTCCTCACTCGCTCGTTCATCTTCTGCAGAGCGCGTTCCCCAGGGTGCCTGCTGCTGCCACTACCCCTGCAGAAGGTCCTCCTGCTAAGGTCAGTGGCCAGAAGGGTGGGACAGTGGGGCACCAAGCCATCCAGTCCTTCCCCATAATCCTCTGGGGCCCTATCAGGCCATGTTTAGGGTGGTGCTGGTGCTGGTTTTCTGACATGGCCTCCCAGATGAGAAGGTGCACTGGGTGCTGGGAGGGGCTGGGGGCTGACGGCACACCCTTCTTCACAGCCCGGCTCCCACGCCCACGCCCTGCGTCTCCGGAGTTTTCCATCCCCTACCAAGTGTCTCCGCTGTACCTCGCTGATGCTGGGCCTGGGCCGCCAGGGCCTGGGCTGTGACAGTAAGGACCCTTCTCCTTCAGGCTCTCCCTCACACCGTAGCCCTCCCCACCCAGTATGACCCTGACACACCCAGGTTGTTCTCAACCCGAAAGCACCCATGTCTCTTATCACATTCCCCTACTTAGTACTCTTTTCTCACTCGATGGCATTGGGTGACAGTTCAGGTGGCATTAGTCCCGAGGGAGCTGTCTGGGAAGGCTCAGGCTGCCTGACCCGCTTCATCCTTCCAAACTCTCCATCTCTACAGCCTGTGGTTTCGTCTGTCACTCAGCTTGTGCATCACAAGCCCCGCCCTGCCCTGTGCCCCCTGAACTCCTCCGCACAGCCCTGGGGGTGCACCCCGAAACTGGCACAGGGACTGCCTACGAGGGCTTCCTGTCGGTGAGCTGTGGCTGAGGGCTGAGGAGGACGGCTGGGAGCCGAGGATCTGTGCGGCCAGCCCTCCATGCCTGTCTTCGACTAGGTGCCGCGGCCTGCAGGTGTCCGTCGGGGCTGGCAGCGCGTGTACGCTGCTCTCAGTGACTCCCGCCTGTTGCTGTTTGACGCTCCTGACCCTCGAGGCAGCCTGGCCAGTGGGGCCCTCCTGCAGGCCTTGGATCTGAGGTAGGTCCCAGACAGTGACACGGGACAAGTCACGGATAGTGAGGAGTTCATTCAGGAGTGGTATCTCATGTGTCCTTTGTACCTCTCAGGGACCCCCAGTTCTCAGCCACCCCTGTCTTGGCCCCAGATGTCATCCATGCCCAATCCAAGGACCTGCCACGCATCTTCAGGGTGAGCGCTCAGGGCAGGGTGGAGCCAGCCTCCATCTCTCTCCCTGTGCTGACCCTGCCTTGGTTCCTGATGTGTCTGCACTCTGTCCCTCTGCCGGCCACCTCACTCCACATGCTCTCTGTCCATAGCCACCATGAGCTTGCCATGGCCATCTGGCTATTTCCTGCTTTGTTTACACACCCTTGGATGGCTTCCCAGTACCCCAGGAGGCTCTCAAGCAGTACTCTGGGCCACCTAGCAATGGAGCCCGCAGACATCCTCAGCCCTCAACTGGAGTCCCTAACTCCTCTGGCCATACCTTGTTCCTTATAGCCTTGAGTTCCGGTGTAACTCCTCCTCAGTCTCATCTCCCTTGAGTTCCGGTGTAACTCCTCCTCAGTCTCATCTCCCTTAAGTTCTGGTGTAACTCCTCCTCAGTCTCATCTCCCTTGAGTTCTGGTGTAACTCCTCCTCAGTCTCATCTCCCTTGAGTTCCGGTGTAACTCCTCCTCAGTCTCATCTCCCTTGAGTTCTGGTGTAACTCCTCCTCAGTCTCATCTCCCTTGAGTTCTGGTGTAACTCCTCCTCGGTCTCATCTCCCTGCACAGCACTGCCAGCACCCACCAGGCCCACCCTGTCCCCAGGCTCACTAACACTGGGTGGTGGGCTTGTCCCCGAGGCCTGCTCTAGGGATTCGACTCTGCATTCCTGCAGTGCTTGCCCTTCCCATATGGCGCCCCTCACTGGGCTCCTCCGACCCCTGCTGGCTTGCTCCGCCCCCCACTGCAGCCAGCTAGCCGAGGACAGGTGGCTGGCTGGCTCTTGGCTGTAGCCCCCAGCCTGACTCCCTGTCCACAGGTGACAGCCTCCCAGCTGACAGTGCCACCAACCACATGCACTGTGCTGCTGCTGGCTGAGGATGAGGGGGAGCGGGAGCGCTGGCTTCAGGTGCTGTGCGAGCTGCAGCGGCTGCTGCTGGATGCGCGGCCGAGGCCCCGACCAGTGTACACGCTCAAGGAGGCCTACGACAACGGGCTGCCGCTGCTGCCTCATGCGCTCTGTGCTGCTGTCATTGGTAGGTCGCATGCTGAAGGGCTGTGCCTCTTGAGTGGCCTCAGGTCAGGCCTGTAGGGAGGCACTGGCCAGGACTAGACACAAATGCAGTAACCATTCTCTTAGCCCCGGCTGTGGGCCCCACCTCGCTTAGGCACACAGCCGCTCAGAAGCCTGGCTTCTTGCCACTTCGTTTCTGAGCATTCTGGTTCTCTCTTTTGTTGTTGTTTTTTGAGACAGGATCTCTCTCTATAGGCTGTCAAGGAACTCACTATGTAGACCAGACTGTCCTGGGACTCACAGAGATTTGCCTACCTCTGCCTCCAAAGTGGGGGGCCCGGCATAAGGGGGATAAAGGTGTGTGCCACCACTCCCAGCTGGTTTTCCTTTTTCTAAGGGAATCTCAAATAAGTGGAAGGAACAGAGGTTTTAGGGAGAGATAGAGATAGAGGCTGAGGCAGAAGGCTTCAGAGTATGAAGACAGCCTGAGGTGAGCTACATGTGCAGACCTTGTCTCAAAAGCCCAAACCAGCAGGCATGGCCTGGTGCGCGCATGTATCCCAGCACGCAAGAAGGGGCGGGCCGGGCGTGGTGGCGCATGCCTTTAATCCCAGCACTTGGGAGGCAGAGGCAGGTGGCTTTCTGAGTTCGAGGCCAGCCTGGTCTACAGAGTGAGTTCCAGGACAGCCAGGGCCACACAGAGAAACCCTGTCTCAAAAAAACAAAACAAAACAAAAAAAGAAAAATATTGTACACATATACAAAAACAAGTTGGACTTGGGAGCAGTGACACACACACACACACACACACACACACACACACACACCTGTAAATCCAGCCCTGGGGGTGGGGCTCCGGGAGAATGAGAGTTCGAAGCCAGCCTCATCCGCGTACTGAGTCAAGTGCAGCCTGAACCATATAACATGAGATCCTGCTTCAGTAAAACAACACCAACAACCAAACAGGAAGATTACCTCAGACTCATGCCAGCTCAAGCCAGCCACCCAGTGAGTTGTAGTCTGGCCGGGAGTAAGACACTGTCTCCACAGAAGGCCCAGTGATGCTCCGATGGCTTTCTTCCTGGCAGCCTTCTTCCTGGCAGCCGGTTGAGCAAGGGGGCGGGTGCAGAGCTGTCTCGGGTTCTCTGAGGCCCTGAACCAGCTCCAGCGTGCAGGTACTCCAGTCGGGTCACAGCAGAGACCTGGGGTCCCTGGGTGAGTTAGGAGCCAGAGATGGAGGCGTCTATAAGGAGAGAGTGAGGCTTACCCAGAATCCCACAGCTCAAAGTAGTGGCCCTCAGCCCTGGCCACAGTTGCCAAGGCCCTTTCTCATTAGAGCCAGTGTAAACTGGGAGCAAGAAGGGCCTTAGGATGGGGTGTGTCAGCAATGTGTGGGTCACCAAACTGAAGACCAGTAAGGACAGGTGTCACTGGGCAGGTGTCTCTGACCTCTGACCTCTCTTTCTCTATCAGACCAAGAGCGTCTTGCCCTGGGCACTGAGGAGGGGTTGTTTGTGATCCACCTTCACAGCAATGGTACCAGAGGGCTGGGTGGGTGCGTGTGGGCCTGGGCAGCGCGGGCAGCTGCTGCTCCTTACCCACAGGCCCCTCTCTCCTGCCCGCACCAGACATCTTCCAGGTGGGAGACTGCCGCCGGGTGCAGCGGCTGGCGGTGAGCTGTGCAGCTGGCCTGCTGGTCGTGCTCTGTGGCCGTGGTCCCAGTGTGCGCCTCTTCCCCCTGGCCGAGCTGGAGAATGCCGAGGTGACAGGTGCCAAGATCCCCGAATCCCGAGGCTGCCAGGCTTTGGTGGCCGGGCGCATCCTGCAGGCCCGGACTCCAGTGCTCTGTGTGGCAGTCAAACGCCAAGTTCTCTGTTACCAGCTGGGCCCAGGACCAGGGCCCTGGCAGCGCCGCATCCGAGAGCTGCAGGCGCCAGCCCCCGTGCAGAGCCTGGGGTTGCTGGGTGACCGGCTCTGTGTGGGTGCCGCAGGCACCTTTGCTCTCTACCCGCTGCTCAATGAGGCCGCGCCCTTAGCGCTGGGAACTGGCCTGGTGGCCGAGGAGCTGCCAGCGTCCCGCGGGGGCCTGGGAGAGGCCCTGGGTGCCGTGGAGCTCAGCCTCAGCGAGCTCCTGCTGCTCTTCGCCACTGCTGCTGTCTACGTGGATAGCGC